>VXAA01007033.1:0-132709 GCA_013399115.1 Anseranas semipalmata
TGAGGGTTGTTTGTCTGTCTGTTGCCCGCTCCAGTTAACACGTGGCCGCTAATAGGGCACTGGGGGCTTTCAAGGAAGATGAGGAGTCCGTGAGACAGATGGGAACATCTGAAATCATGATAAGTTGCGATTGATGCGTGTTATTTCACTTTGTTTGGCATGAGAGAGTTACTGTGAGTTTTGTTTTGCCAGTGTTTGGTGTTGCTGATGATCCAACACCATGAGTTAGTACAGTACCTCTCAATAATTTAAGAGATGAGGGTATCTTTCCTTCAGTCAGTTCTGGCACGCTCACTCTGCTGAAGTGTAGCAGTTGTCAGTTATGATGTACAGTTTCAGATGCTGAAATATCCACCCGGAGTGCTGCAGTTCAAACTTTTATATAGATGTAAGTGTATGTGTATACACACACACACACACACACACACAAATATGTATATATAATTTTTTTTCACTGTTCAGAGGACTAGGGTTGCAACAGAAGCATAAAAGTTGAAGGTACTGTGTTCTATTGCTCTGACTCCCACAAGCTCTACTGATTTTTCAGATGCGGACCTGTCCAGAAATCTCGGTTTGACTTCAGAATAGTTTGGTGGCACTTTGATACATCACTGCTTTAATAATTGGTTGATATTATGAAATGCTAACAATGAGGTGGTGCAGTTTGCTGTGTGGTTATAAACAGGAAATAAGATGTGAGAGAGGTGTTTGGAGGCTTGGAAGGATGTGGAGTGGACAGGAGGCAGCGAAGGCCTTCTGCAGGAACAGAAATGAAGCTTCAGAAGTATTCAGCATGTGACTTTGTATTCCAGTTTATTGTGATCAAAATGTTTTTATCATCTGGTGCCTTTTTGACTTCTGTGAAAGTAAGCTGGTAGCCATACTGTGTCTCTGGTAAGCAGGCCAAGAACACAAACAGTTGTCTCATTGGCAGAGGCAAAAGTATCAAGAACCGAAGTGGAGGCAAACGCTGGTTTCTTCTCCAGTACTTGAAGGCACGTTGTGCAGGACGAGGTCAAGGCCCGTTAATGGAGACGTAAGGAAGCTTGCATACCGTGTCTGTGACTAGTACGGCTTTTGTGGTTGAAGGATAGTTGCCTCATTAACTGTTTATTAATATGCACTAGCTCGTTATAATGTTAAGATCTTCCTCAAAATATTAGTTCTGTAGATTTGGGGTGAGTAATGAAATATGAACATGTATCTCCAAAATTAGGCAACTGGATCTTCATCTACTTTCTTTATCATGCTGGGTGTGAACACTTCACTAAATAGCATCAGTGACTTTTACTTTTGTACAGCCTGTAAGATTTTTGTTGATGGTTGAGAAGCTTATTATTAAAAGTTAGGAGTGTCAGGACACTCACTTGGTGAATTTAAGGTGTAGGTCAAGTTGTATGTATATAATTAATTTGCGTTGCCTGCTATAAAAGCATGTATGTGTTTTGAAGGCCTGGCAAAAAATTGTCAGTAGTTAAGTAAAGCAAATACTGGATTGATCAGTCCCTGGCTCCGCCGTTTAAAGCGTTGCTGACTGCTTCTGCCGTGTGTGTATTTAAACAAAAGCTCTACTTTCATAGTCTAGTCATATCCTCTCTGATCTTGTATAGAAGTCATAATGTTGAGTTTGAAATATGTCATTTCCATGACTACAGATTAACACCAGAAAGGCATTTACTACTACTTGGTTTCATCCAGCAGAAAATGGAAATGTGTGAGAGTCCTTTCTAAGCTGAGTAGTTAAAACCAATCAAGAGAATTCAGGTAAATATTATCCAAACAAAATGCATGGGTGCCTTGCCTTTCCAGGGTTTGGGGCCTTTATTTTGCACTAAGTTATCTTCTTAAGCTCACTATTTGGAGCATGCTGCACACGATTCTGAAACTTTTTTTTTTAAACACAGTTTTTTGAATATTTGGGTAAGCCATTTTCACACCAGTAGGTAGTTTGCTACTCAGGAGTAGTATTTGAGCTGGTCTTTGATTACTTGAGGTGATCTCTTCTAATGGCAAGAAGCTTGAAAGTTGAGAAAATATAGACCATGACTTACGCTATTTAACTGAATTGAAAATCCAAGGTATTTCATGCTTTTTTTCTAAAATCTTATTAGGATGGAGGGAGAGGTACGTGATGACTTTGAAATCACTAGGAGAATGTTTGTGATAGTTTGTCTGATTGTATTTTTCAGTGACTGTTTTCCTGGGTTTCCCTGTTCGTTAACCACTTGAGACATATGTGCCTTATTCCAGGCTGTATTAGTAAAATTGGGTTTAGTAGTCTTTTGCAGTGCCAGACTGATGGAAAGCTGCTATGATGTGTTGATGAATGCCTTTCCGTGCTGTTTGTTGTCTTAGTGCGTGCATCATGTGTTGATGCGAGATAACTCTTCAGAGCAGGGGGGGAAAAACCCTCACAAAATACGTTTTTCACCCCAGTCACTTTCTTTAATATGAACTTTAAGTCTGTGTATGTGTTTTTGCGTGTTACTCTGTATCAAGGACATATGAGTGAAAAGAGGACTATGCAAGAATTATGGATAGGAGAGTGTTAAGATTTGTGGAATATATGTTTATTTTGTAAGAGTTGTGGACGTGTGGAACTAAAGAGTCTAGGTGAGAACAATAGGAAAATGGTTTAGTGTCTTCACGAGAGATGACAAAGAAGAAGATAGCATCTATCAGTTTATGTATTAGGAAGATCAGAGCTGCAGCCTGAGAAAAGATTGCAGGTAGGCTGAGGGTTATACTGTAATCTTTTTATCTTTTGAAGATTCCACCTCTCACCATTTCTTTCTCTCCACTGTACACAAGGGCAGAAACTCAGCTGAACCTTTCAAGCAGAGACTTGTTCAAGAAACTTTTTCAGGTTTCAGGAAGGTCAAAGGAAGTAGTCTTGCATGAGATGAGCATGGATCTGTTGAGGACATGGCGTGAAATGAGGAAGGGCATAGAGCAAGTAAAGAAATGCATTGGCATCCCTGCCCATGGCAGGGTGGTTGGAACTAGATGATCTTTAAGGTCCCTTCCCACCCAACCTGTTCTGATTCCATGAAATGTATGCCTCACTGAGGATGGCGCGTTGTACAATAGAAATCTGGTGCTGCATGAGGCAGCTCCAAAATACTGATTTCAAGTGTTTGATTTTTAAGACACTTCCACTTTTTGCTGCTTTTTCCGGAGCTGCTGTATCTTTACACTGAAACTGTAGTAGTTTTATGTGAAGTTTCTAATATTTTAATTTCCAAATTACAGCACACAGTTGAGTGATTAACATTGGGATTATATCATTTACTTACCAAAGTATTTGAAGTATGGAGTCATACTTTGTTACCACCTACATCTGGTAATGAGACTGTAAAATGAAAAGATCAGGATGATGTTGGTAGCTGGGTATCTTTGATGTTTCAGTTTAGCTGCCCCACAATGTATTAAACATTGCCACAAGCCTCGAATACTGAGTCTTACTCTCATTTGCTTATAACTTCACCAAATTGCAACTGTATTGGTCAGAAGTTTCCATGCTAGAAATCTGCCTCAGTGTGTTTGTAAATTCCTACTAAAGCAATGTGATTATTTCCAAGCAGGAGACTAGGGAAAAATATTTTGTCCGCATTACATTCTGGTATGCTTTTATTTAAAACAAAGAAACAAACAAGAACCTCGGATAACTCTAGAGCTTCTCAGTTGGGTTGTCTTTGTCAGGTATGTCTTCTGTGATCTCCAGGAATATTTGCTTGTGTTTGATGAAGCACTTGACATCTAAATACCTTTGGATCATACATTCACAAAAAAGCCTTGTTCTTGTTCTGCTGATTTCCCAGCCAAACTTCAGCATGAGACTGCAGTTATGGCTTTCTGCAACTTAACTGAGAACAGGGAGACTTTCTTGAGCCTTTGCCTTACCTGCTCATGGTAAAGGGCTTCCTTAGCATTGCAGGTAGAGGAACAGCAGAAATTCTGTCTCATCTCTTGGTCTGGGGCTCAGCCTCATTTCAGTTTGTGGAACAAGAGTTGCTTTGGATGGAATTATTCTTACAGTTGGCCACTACCCTATCATTCAAGTTTATATTTGATTCCATTATTCATAGTGAATCTTTTTTGGATGTTGAAGCATCAAGTATACAAAGATCATTCTGTGATTCATTCTTTGAAGATAAGTTTCTTTAGAGAAAAACTGTCTCTGGTGTTGATTTGATGAATTAATTATGTAATAGAGTGCTGTTATCAGGCTTGGCTGTTTATGAGATGTGTATGGATCCAAGGGATTTTTTTCAGGCCTTGCATATTGGCAATTTTAAGTAGTTTAACTGATAGGGCACGACACTTCTTTCTGACATTTACATAACTTTTGCCTGGGCACTTAGTTTCACTGAGGATTTTGGGGAAGGGTGCACTGTCTTCCTGTCACGAAGTACTCAACAAGGTTTGTAGTGGTGGAGGTATGTTTCTGCTAAGGATGTGGGTGGTTTTTTATTTCATTTGTTTATGGGTGGGTTATTGTTTTTTTTTTTGTTGTTGTTGTTCTGCAGTGAACTCGTAAACTTGCCGTATATTTCTCTGGTTAACAATTTTTATTTGTTACTTCAAGAATTTTGAGGGATTTGTAGGACTTGCAGAGTTACCATTCGAATTATGAATACTCCCATATGGTAGGTAATTTGTATGTAAATAAGGTACTGTCTGGAGTTAGTGGCAGGGAGATGACTTGTTTAACTTTTTCTGAAGAACATGCGTAGAAGTTATCTTGGCATAAAATCGATAAACCATCTAGGCCAATACACTTTGGCAAACTGTGGCAGCAGACATTGCTACTTGGGAGTTGCATACAAGTCTACCTGTTCCCTCTGTCCATTCTCTTTGTAGTCTCTGGCATCCGCTGTTGTGGAGTGGTGATGTGTACTTTAACATTGTCTTTCCTTTTAGTTGTCTTTTTCCTTTTTTTTTTTTTTTCCCTTAACCTTGTCTTTTTCCTTTTTTTCCTGTCTGGGAACTTGCAAAACTTCTCTTAAAATCTGTTGGCACGGTCTGCCTCCATAATCTCAAGTGGAAACAAACTCAGAAGTTTGCTACTTGCAGTTTAAAGAAGCACTTTCCTTTATCTGTTTTAAACCAGTCTCCTACTAGTTTTGGTGAGTGCCCAATGTTGCGGGATTTGGTGATTAACAGGTAATCATTCACCTTATCCACTGCTTTCCTGAATCGTTGTACTTTGATCATATACTCCCCCCTCAGCCTTCTCTTTTCCAAGTTTCTGTCAGCCTTTTGGCCTCATAAGGCAGCTGCTTTATTCCATTAATCTTGTTCGTCTTCCTTCTCTCTCTGTTCTCTTAACTCCACCAAGTCCTTCTTGAAAAGTGGGGGCCAGTACTGCACCCAGTGCTGAATACAGGGGTACACGAGGGTTCTACAGAGAGTCAGAATGATGCCCTCTGCGTTGTCGTTAATCACCGACGTCATGGTGCCCAGTATTTTGTTGCCAGTTCCGATGGCTGTTGCTATCAATGAGCTGATATTTTAAGGGAATCATGAGAGGTGATAAAAGCTCTCTCTCATGAGCTGTAGTTGCCAAACTAAGTTAAGCATCACGTAAGCATAGTTGAGATTAGCTTTCCCAAGATTCAGCACCTTTTATTTTTCTACGTTTCAGCTCACCTGCCACTTTTTTGACCACTTGGTTTTGTGAGATCCTTCCACAGTGTCTCTCCAGTGGTACAGCACTTAACTGCCCATTGTCCCTTTGACCTGGTCAAAGCTCTTCAATGACATGCAGAGCGTTCAGTTTAGTAAGAAAAAGATTATCTGAGGAATACCTAGCTGCTTAACAAATGTATTGTGAAAGCAAATTACTTCTTTAAAGTCTTCAGCTATCAAGGCTCAGGTAAGCTTTTCTGCACACAGATGAGCTCTGTGATAGGTGTTGCTGCCGGTATTCAAGTCTTGAGCAGCTTAATTTCTGATTTGGGTTGTTTGCAGTGTCTGATGGTGAGACAGCTTTGGTTTATATTCAGGAAGTTATTAATTACAAATTAAATTTTACACTGAGTGCTGTTTACCAAATTAGCAGCCAGTCATACAGTTTTATTAGTAGCTTTGTTATAACTTCTACTAGGGACTATACAGTCTAACCCAGACTGGATGCCAGAAAGCATTCAGTTTTTCTTTGAGATTCATCCATTCATGAACCCTGCCAGCCAAATGTAAGTTAGAAAACAGACTTTTTTTTTTTTTGAAGACAAGGTCAAACTCTTATAATCTTGATCTTCTGCAACCCAGAATAGTCAGTAATTCTAGCCCATCTTAAACCCCTTCATAGCTTTCCATTCTCAGTAGGTATGTGTTTTTCAAATTAAAATTTAAACCATGTTTTGTTAGGTAGTATTTTGTGTTCTGAAACTTACTAGTAATTTTTTTCTGAATAAGCAAGCTGGTAGTGAACCCATTTTTATGCTTAGAACAGTTTTCCGGTGTTATTCTACTCAGACTCTGCTAAATGAGCTTTTCTTAAAGATACAGCTGTACTGGGTGGGTGGATCCAAACTGTGGCATTAACTTACTTCGCCTCCCCTTTGAAGTACTTCTCAGTTTTCACATTTGATATTATCGCTTATAAAGATTTTGCTGGGTTTAGGGAAGAGTCAGCAGTATCAACAGAACTTTTAAAAGTCTGTGGGCAGGATGGATTTCAGACTGTTTATGATGGTGTACTTTTGTCTGTTAGGATAATCTTAGCAATTACTTTTAATAACAAATAATTTTTTTTTCCTTAAACTGATTCTGTTCTCATAATGTTCTCAGGGTTCATGTCAGTTGTTTGTAACTTGTGGCATGGGTTGGGGTTATTCATGATTTGGGTACGATCATCATTTTTGTTTTTGCAGGTTTGGACTAAGCAACAAATTTGAAGCGGAATTTCCTTCATCTTTAACTGGAAAGGTGAGTATCTGTAAATAAAAATTTGGAATTTGAGTTAAGACCTTTGCTATTAAAAAAGCAAGAGTTCAAGGTGTAGTCCATTCTAAGAGCAATAACTCACACTGCTGTGGTACTAGGTAGTTTGTTTTTTCCTGTAGGTTGCACCCGAAGAATTTAAAGCCAGCATCAGTAGAGTTAACAGTTGTCTTAAGAAGAACCTTCCAGTTAATGTACGATGGCTACTTTGTGGATGCCTTTGCTGCTGCTGCACTTTAGGTTGTAGTATGTGGCCAGTTATCTGCCTCAGTAAAAGAGTAAGTTGAACTATTCTTATCATTTTTGATAGTCAGAATTGTATTGGTTTTGTTCTCGTTTTGTTTTTGTTTCTCTTCAACTTTAAAAACTGTATGCTAGAGCTTGCTTAGATGGGTTTGATTTCATACATTTTGGTCTCAGGTGTCTGTCATACCGCTGAAAGTTACAAGAGACACCGGTCAGAATGCTGAACTTACAGCTCAGTGACTGGTAGTTCAGCAGAGTGTCTCTGCTAGAACCATGTACTGTACAGCTCTTACTGTTATTGAAATAACTTTCAATGTACTTTTTTAATAGCTTCATCTTCTCTGTGGTACCCTGTTTGGCATCATCAGAATTGGGCAGCGATTGATTGACAGTTTGTTGTGAGGAGCTTCTAATTACACTGTGGCCTAAATAGTCATATGCTTTTGTTTAAAAAGCATTTTTTTGTTAAGATGATAAATGATTTGGTTTTTGATCTTCCAAGATGTAGATGAATAAGATTTTTTTTTCTTACATTAACAACTAGAAAGTAAATGTATTGCTCACAACAGAAGCTCCTTGTATGTGCCTGTTTTTTCACCTCCCTTCCCCCAGTGCATCTAATTTTACCTCCCCATTTCTTCTGTTTCTACATGTGTAAAATGCTTTGGCTAGTCCTGTTTTGCTTCTTTGCAAGAAATCTCTGTGCCTCTCCATCCTCTCCTCACTATTGGTGCTGTTAGTCTTTCCACTTTGCGGCAAGGCTAGTGTACGTTCTATCTTGTGTAATACCCCTTAATGCTACAAATTGTTGTACAGCACGCTGAGCATCGTGCTTTTCTTTATTGAAGTCCTCATTTTACGCAGTCAGTAAATCAAACCATTCTAAAGTTGACATTGATCATGTGTTTCTGCAATATGAAAATAGCTTAAAATTTTCTTTGCTCATCTTGTCAATATTGATCAAGTATTCGCATTTCTGGGCTTCTGCACAAACGCACACGTGCTCAAGCAGGTGGCATTACTAAAACCAGAAGCTGGGCAAGCTGCTTTTGTAGTCTTAAGTATTGGTGGTAGCATTAGATGCTGCAAAAGCAGTGTAGATGCCTGAAAACCCCCCATGTATTGGAAAAAAAAATTATAGGATGAACAGAGCGGAATAAAACCTGTACACATTTGTTTTATCATCTAACTTTCTGTGTAGATCTTAATGATTAGTCCCTTTGAGGGGTTACTTACGACTAGTTTTAATTGCATACAAAATAGCTTGCTGGTAATGTTGGAGTCCATGAAAAAAATATAGTTGTTGTCAGTGTGAATTACATCAAGCCCTTGGTTTATGTCTTCAAGCTGTCATGAACTAGTGAGTTTCCTGTGGGATGACTGTATGTCCTGAAAGTCCGCTGCAAGAAATCAGAATTTGTTGATTGCTTCAACAAATAGGTTGGTGATCCAACTAGCTTGCAAGAGAAAACTACCTTCTCCATTCCAGGCCTAGCTCTGTTCATTACAAACACAAGGGAGGTTTGCATCACTGCTGTAAATTTTTAACTTATAGAGGAGAAAGCTGCTGGTGGTCTTTAGTTTGATCCATTTTCTCACGTAATGTGCTGTTGTAGCAGGATGTAGCATGGTGGTACGAAGTGACATCATCTGCTTTTGGCAGGAGGAAGCTGATGCTACAAGCTCTCATTTTTCTGACCTTATGCCTCTTAATCTAGTACTAAAAGTCACTAATTATCAACTTTTTAATATATGGTTTAACAAAGTCAGAAAAAAGGCAAGGGCTTGTAGCATTTGGGGCAAGGAAACAGTTTGAAGCTGAGGAAGGAGGTTCTGTGTAGGAACCTAGCGAACCAACACAGGAGTGCTTTAGCTGAAGTTAGCTTGGGACAGGAGTTAAGGTAAGCTCTCTTCGAAAAGGATAAATCTGGAAAAAATACGTGGATACTCTGTTCAGAGGACATGGTTTAAGGAACTTCACGCCTTTTCCTCCTCTTAAGATTGGGTGACTCATGTTGGATTTCCAAGCTTGAGCCTTGGTGAAATTAAGGGTAGGACTCAGCTGCCTAAACATAGTGTCTTGTGTCACTGCGGGTGGCACAGTGGCACTAGATGCTGTGCCTACAGCCTTTCTGACAGCACTGAATACAAGTGTTTAGGCAGTTTGATTACTGCCCCAGAATGAAAATCCTATAAGTCAATCAGATGTTGCGGCAACATCATTTATTTGTTGCATTGCTGATACAGACAGACAGCCCTCTAAGCAGACATCTATCAGACAGAGAACCCAGAACTCAGTGTCAGTTGAACATCTGAAGAGTATAATAGAGAGAAGAATTAATTAATTTGTTTTCTTAAAGACAAACTGAAAGGGACAAAAATGCTTTCCCAAATTGAAACTCTTAATCCTGGACCTTGCTGGGGAAGACTTTTTTTTTCACCCTGGTTGAGCAGATAAGGAGGAAAGTTGTAGAATATTTTCAAGGACATATTTGCAAATTCTAGTATAAGAAACAAACAGAGGAATTTGTAATGATTCTAGTCAGCGCTACTAACAGAAAAGCAGTGAAATGTTACTGCCACTTGGGTAGTTTGAATGTGTGGATTCAACTTCATACCTTGGTAGAACCAGATCAGGAAAGAAGAAAGAGGTTTTTATCCTTTAAATTCCTCTTGCATGGAATTACAGGTTTTGTACTCCCCTAAGATATCAGTACTGACTGTGGTGATTTTACCCTGCTGGGCTGAATTCCACCGCAAACACTCTCTCGCTCCCCCTCAAAGAAAAAGGAGGAGAAAATGTGATGGAAAGGGCTCAAGGGTTGAGATCAGGAAAGGGAACCCACCAATTATCGTCATGGGCAAAACAGACTCAATATAGGGAGATTAATGTAATTATTGCCTATTGCTAGCAAGCCAGAGCCGTGAGAAGCTACAAGCAAACTAAAACACCTTCCCCCACCCATCCTCTCCTACCTCCTCCCCCCGAGCGGCGCAGGGGAAGGGGAATGGGGGCTGCGGTCAGTCCCTAACGCTGCGTCTCCGCCGCTCCTTCACGGTCACTCTCTGCCCCTGCTCCATGTGGGGTCCCTCCCACGGGATGCCATCCTTCCCGAGCTGATCCTGCGTGGGCTTCCCACAGGCTGCAGCTCTTCAAGGACTGCTCTAATATGGGAGGGTCCATCTTTCAGGACCAAACTGCTCCAACATGAGCAGCAGCTCCTGCCAGGCCTCCAGCTCCTGCGTGGGCTCCTCTCCACGGGCTGCAGCTCCGGCCCGGGGCCTGCTCCTGCGGGGGCTCCCATGGGCCGCAGCCTCCTTCAGGCCACATCCACCTGCTCCATGGGGGCTCCTCCATGGCNGCGGGTCCCTTTTGGAGCCGGCTGGAGCTGGCTCTGATCTGACATGGGGCAGCTGCTGGGCTCTGCTCACAGAGGCCACCCCTGCAGCCCCCCTGGTACCAAACCCTTGACACGTAAATCCAATACACTGACTTGTATCCAAAATTGTCAGATTTTTCTTTTATGCAGGACTTCCCATCAGTTTGTGTCAAAGTGCTGTGACAAGTGCAGGAGGTGAACAACACTATCTTTTTTTTCTCCAGAAGTGGAGAAAGTAAAACTGCATAGTGTGAGTTACCTGGAGCTGCACAGCAAATTGCGAGCAGTGGTAAATACAACCTGGTTCATCTAGGTTCTAATCCGTGAACTGCTCAGTAGAGTCCAGCAAAACTGTGACAACAAGCAATTTCATATTCTTCCACTAAAAAAAACTTAAATCCATGCACTAATCTGCTAGTGCCACAGTTCTGTTTATACATAGCAGACCGACGTATTCAGTACAAAGTAATAACATTTGAACTCTTGTACTGCTTGTGTCTGACTCTACTGTGTCTTGGAAGAGAGTACTGTTGTTTAAATTGATCCTCCATACTTTGACTTCTTCAGATCTCCTTTCACTGGCAGGGCTTCAGCCATAGGCGTAGTCACAGCAGCCAGTATCCAGGATTCACTTCTTGAGGAAACAGGGATCCAAGATGAAGTGCCTGTTTCTTTCCTTTGACTTTTAGATATAATAGATTCTTTCCTAGTGACATTCATAATGCAAAACAATTATAACAACTAACAGTTAATAAAAGGTTATTTTACAGTACTGGCACTTGCCTGAGAAGTGTTGTCCAGAGTGCTTTTGTGACTCACTTTGCCAATGCATCCCTGTCCGAAGGGATTGCTTCCTACTGAAAGGACAGTTACTCGGAACTCGCCTACGTTACATCCTTTGCTACAGCAATTGCAAAAGATTCCAAAGACTATGTAATTAGAGAGTTTGATCATGAAAACAGGATAGGAGTATGTTCACATGTAGAAGTGAAACTTGTGTATAATTTGTCTTAATCACTCAAGAAAAATATACCAGCCTTCATCTTGGCCCTTCAGATGGCTTGTATTTTTTGCAATTCCTGAGTGCAAATGTTTTTCTGCATAAGTAGAAGACTAACACAGTTGTTTTGTTGAATTGCATATACAGTGAGGTAACAAGTGGGAGTTTTTCTCAGGTTTAAGCTTTTATTAAATGAAACATCCATTTCAACTATAAAATTGCTCACTTTTAATACAGAAGGGTAATTCTTCACAGAATGACCAACTAAGAAATGCCTGTCTTCATAAGGCTGAATCAATCTGCCATACTTTTAATTTGGTGGTATTCTTTTCAGGTCTTCTTCAGAGAAACATTCTTTAAGGTTCACATAGACGAAGTGAAAACTGCAGTTTCAGAGTTTTTGAAATTAGAATAATTCTCTTATTTTTTCTCTGATCTGTGTGTTTACTACTTTCTTTAACTTTTAAATTCTAATGTAGGAATGCTATCACAAATCTAAATGATTTTTTAAAGTACACACTTCCAATGATTGTCCGTATAATGAGAATATAGGTTTATTGTGTGGTGAAAAATAAGTTGTTTGTCTTCTTAAATCAGCAGGTGCTTCAAAATAGGAATTTATTAAATCACAGCATTTGTAAGCCTGATTGTTAATTATATCACTTTAATACATTTCCATGCAATGAAAGTTTTCCCCTCACTGTGTTTTTCTTTTCATTGCTTTGTTCAGTGCTAGTTTTGGAAGTCTTGTACAGTATTGTTTCTATTCTTCTTTTGCATTGGGGTATTTGAGAAAAAGCCTGGTACTCTTCACCGGTAGAATAAATGTTTAATTTGATTCAGTATCTTATTGCTTCTTTGCTTTTATGTGGTCCTGATTGGATTTAGATGAGTAAAAGCTGAACGAAAATTACAGGAAACACAGTCCCTCATTTGCAGATCTAGATCGTCAATGATCTTCAGCAGTTATATTCAGATTGTACCATCCTTTCTGGGACAAGTTCCAGATTGTACAAATGGACGTTAAGTCTTTAAGTTTTTGTTCTTTAAATAAAAAGAATGACATAGTGAATTATAATTCAAAAAGCACTACAGGCTGATGTGCCCATTTGAAGCCACTTTTTCAAATGAATTGACACTCATTTTCAGTACTAAGTGCTGTAGTTCCCGATGTGTAAATGGGATAAATAATTTCAACGGAAACAGTAACAATGAAAGCTATGATAGAATTACAGTACCTCTAGATTTCTTAAAAGCTGGTATTCTACAAGTAAATTGCATGTTTCAGAAGGTTCGTAGGCAATCTCTCAAAAAGAGTAGAATGAGATATTTGAGAGTGATCTGAACTAACACTTTCAAGAGCTGCTTGTTTATTTGTGAATTCACACAAAGCTGATGAATACTGCTTAAACCCTGTTATTAATTGTCACTTACATAGCAGTTTACATCTTCAGAGTGCTGTATAAACATAAGCTAATTACAACTTCCAAAGTGTTGATTAAATTAAATATGTGGTGGAGGAGCTGGAATGAATTTGTGGTTGATAGTGATGTTAAAACACATTAGCTCAGTTTATTGCAGCTATGAATACATTTCATTTATTTTCAAAACTGAAGAAAAATATATTTTATTCTCTGCATTATCTGCCAGGGACTTTGCAGTAGAGATGCTCTGATATGATAATAATGCTTTTCCAAACAGTTCCTTGGGACAATTACATAAAACTGAAGGTGCTTTTTTTTTTTTTTTAAATCTGTTCTGATAACTTGCATTGTAACTTAATTTAGAAGAATCTTTAAAATTGTAACATATTCATGTTTTTTATCCTAACCAGAAAACATGCAAAGTCTGTGTCGGGTCTAATCAGTGTAGTAAATCTTTTCTAAAGTAGAGTCTGTATGTATCAAATATATGTTCTTGACTATTGTCTTCAAATACATTGTCAAGTTTTTAAAATCATCTCCTTTTTAGTACTGGTTCTGAAATGAAAATGTCAAAAAAAAATCAGATTTGTTCTTGACTATCATTTTAGTCAAGAGTCACTAAATCCTCCTCTTACTGAACTTAAAGGGGCAAAGTGTGTAGAACATGATTATTGTGAAATCATCACGTGCATAGCTCTGTGGGTTTTTTTCTGCCTCTATTTCTCAGAGGTTTTATTTACTTCAGAACACCCCATAAATGTTTATCACGTTTTGGGTGTGTAATAAGGTGTGGAAGCAGATAATTCTGCAATGTCCTTTAATTTGCAGCCTTACTTGGGGAGGGGGCAGGTCAATAAGCTTGGCACGAAGAGTACTTACAAATATAAGTAAGTTACAAAATGTTAGTTTGTTTCCTTATAGGTCAAATACAGATCCATACGTACTTCAAAAATAAGTATTCTGAAGTTAAATTTGTAGTTTCATGGATTCTTAATTATAGGTTTTATGTTAATCATAAATATAGCCTATATCTTTGGTTTCCGTAGTGAGTATTCTAAATGCTATTTAAAATGTAATAGCATTTGTAAATTAGAAATCTCTCAACATTGTAATATTTATCAAAATAATGCTATATATAGAACTAACGTTTCCATGTTATAGAGCCTTTTCCACTGTGATGGCTAAGGTATATAGAGGGAGCTATAGATCATGTAGTATTTTGGTTTTAGTATTGCTTTTCATGTCCTGTTTGACATGTTTCTGAACAAACAAATATGAACTGATTGAGATTCGTGTAGTGAAGATAGACCATTCTTATCATGCTTTTTCAGAATAACTAGGTAATTGTCAAATTTGGACAGGTTAGGAAAGGCCATTTGTAGGGTTTGTCCTTAGCAACTTGTAGATGATGCCAAATAGGGAGCATATACAGGCACTTGAGGAAAGAATTAAAATCCAAAATTATCTGAAATTCATATGATAAAATAAGTAGAAAGCACTTCATTGAACAATAACTTGCTAGACTGTGGTAATGAAAAAAAAAGAAAAGAAAAAACTAGAAATGCTATGCTGGCTAAGTATGAGGTAGTGACACTTTTATGTCTCTTCTCTTGCTTTTCTTCAACGTAGTCTTGCACTGGGATATATTCTCTTTTTCACTTTATTAAATCAAACCAGGATAAAATGTTTTTCTCTGCATAAGTGGAGCACTCTCAGTAACTCAAGGACTCAATATCAATAAATTAACTTTTATTCCAAGTGAGAGAAAGAACAAAACATGAGTAAATAGTTCATGAGACGAGGCTTCTGAGGAAAGAGTTGGGAGGGTGAGGGAGGCAGTTCTACAGAAGAAAATACTGCAGGAGGCCATAAGTCTTCTGCTGTACCAAATGTACATGTAAAGTGGACAGTGACTAGTTACTGTTCATTTTGTTCCCCATAAAAATTATTCTTGAAATTTGGAACAAATTTGCTGAGATTTGGAACAACAGTTACGATAGTGATGGATTTTTTTTTTAGAGTAGACGTTTATTTTTTCCAAATTGGTTAAAGAGCTATGGGATCAGCATACCTGGGTTTCTGTATTCTTCTGGTTCAGTCCCAGGCAGGCAGGGCCCTAGAGCCTGTTCGTTTGAGGGATCATCGTCTTCAGCATGCACGCTAGTGAAGTGCTGGATTTTGCAGGGCCTTCTAAAGTTATTTTGCTACTTTGTGCTGCCTTTCATGTAGCTTCTCTTCCATTCTTGGCCCCCCTTAGATACTCCTAACAGCAGGAATCAAAGGCTTCCTGTTAATAAATGAAACCTGGGGTTGCTCCTAGGAATTGGAACTTTACAATTTGTACTCTGAGGAAGGTCCCTGGCAGGCGTTGGTCCTTTATTGTGTAACAATTCCTAGGCATTATCAGAATGCTCCAGGCACTGTGGGTGGTTTGGAGGTTATGAAAACTTACTAATATAGATGTAAGCTCTTCCCTGCCAGCTGGCTTCAAGTGAATGGGAATATTTCTGGGCACAGTTTCATTTCCTAATACAGACGTAACCTGAGATTCTTTAGTTTTTCCACCTACACTGGCCTTGAACTATATTCCATAGTATGCTACTAGATACTTTGGAAATAAATGACTGAAATCCAAACTAACATCTTTGTAACCTTAAAAAGGGAGATGGAGATAGAATTTTCATCTGCATTCAGTTTATAACTTCCCACAGTGGACAACACCAGATGAGTTATTTGGTGGAGATGCAGTTCTGTTCTCATCCCTGCTATGGTCTACTCAGTCTTCCATGTTCATTTTCTGTGGCCCTTTGTGAGAATGTCCTTCAGCAGGAGGTGATCACCCTTGATTGTCATGCCCAAACAGTTTTTTGAATAATCTGTTTGGAGGGAAGGAACTTCAGGGTTTTTGTTCCCTTATAATGACAGATTTAGAGCTGGAATTTCATCCTAGAACAAAAGAGTTAAAAATCTTCATTTACCAATTGAAGTTCAGGGTAACAACATTAGTTATGATCTTGATGCTTCAGGGATCAAGTCAACATATGTCTGCCCATTAAATGTGTTTTTCTACATCTCAGGCCTTATCAAGGGAAGTATGCTAATTTTGCCAGGGTCAAGACCATTTCCACTACAAGGCTTCTCCGTGGCAGGGAGTGTCCACAGCAGTTGGCTCTAGTTATTGTCATTTTATGACATAAAGTAGCTAGCTATACTTCTTTGGTGACTTAACTCTTAAGGTATAGCTGAAATATCTATTGGCCTTAGCATCTGGAGTCTCTTGGGTTGTCTGTATTTGAGAGGAAATTCATATAAGACTCTAGCAATCAACTTTTAGGAGCTTTCCTTGACAATTTCCCTCTCTGCCATGTTTCTACTGCAGACCAAATTTTGGATGCTAACGGAGCTTTAGAAGGAGTTTGTTGTACTGCTGTTGATGTGAGCTGAATTGGTAACTGCTCATTCTTTGCCATGAATCTGGACAGTGTTCATCCAGTATCCATCAGCACATTGTACAAATAATCCATCAGTACTTTACAAAAGTAATAGTAGAGTGTACCATTAGTCCATTGGTAATAATACTATGAGATGTTCTTCATTGTTGTTCTGGTAATAGACGCAGATGTATGTTTCTATATACCTTCTCCATTTTCTAGATCTTTCATGACTTAGTTCTTAAACAGTTTTAGAGTTTGGGAATCAAGGTCCTGATCAGGCAGAGAAACATTCACCAGGATTCTGGAACAGAAGCAACTGTAAGCAGTAAGATAGGAATCTTACCAATTCACAGTTTCTGAAGAGTTTATTTGGGATGCATTCTCAGCATAGATAAAGATACCTGTAGTTCAGTTATGTATGGTTTGATTACAACATTGACATCTTCATGCCACCAATGCGGAATGTTAAATTGTTTAGAACTCTTTCATAGTCCACAAGGTGCAAACTCTACAGAAAGCATATTTTAGTGCTAGAAGCAACCAGCTGTGTAGCAGCACTATCTACAGTATCAAGACCTTTTTGATCTAAGCTGTGTCTACAGTATGTTCATAGTTTTCTAACACATGCGGTTCATCAATACTTGATATTGCATGAGTGTCAACTATATACGCACACTTTTAATCCAAGTGCATTTTTTCAAAATGTGAAAGAATTAAATCTCTGAAAGCATTTGATTGTGAGAGAGGTGATTTGAGGGATGTTCTGGCTTCTTGAAAGTGAGAATACAGCTGTGTGACTTGGTCATCTTCTAACTTTATAGTTCATTATTTGGAGTGATAACTGAATTACTTGCGTATTAATTTTGTACACCAGTATATTTTTGCAGAATGAACAGATTCTTGCTTCCATCATTTTTTCCTTTGAGTGAAAGGTAATGGTGTAGTTCAGAGTTCTGATTAGGATCCTCAGCTTTTCTTCCAGGGGGTATAATACAAATGTGGGTTGTATGACAATAAACACAAACCTACTTAAATTGTTATCCTTGTATTTCGAAATTTGAGCATAAAGTAATTTTTTCAAGGCAATATTCAAAACTATTAATAGTTGATTGCAGTAAAGTTTTATATAAAATAATTTTAAAATCTCCATGTATGGTTTATTGGACTAGTGTTGCACTACATCTGCATAAATTTTTGAGTTTTTCAGATGAGAAATCAAAGATCAAATGCATGTAGAGAGAGATTCTTCTGCTGTGCCCAGACACCTATGAATAAAATCAATAGCAATGAATTGTCTTGTTACTGTTCATGTTGTTTCCCCACTTAAATAAGGCAAAGGGAAGTACTCAAATTAGCACCATTTTGGGTGTCACGTAAGACCTTTTGTTTAATATTGTCCAGTCATTCACGGATTTACAGCAGGAGTTCAGGGAGCTTTGGCCCATTCACTAGTACTGTTTGGCGCAGCGTGCGTGTTCCAGGTCAGGCACCGCAAGAAAGGGCCTTGTGGCTGCACAGCCTCCCAGTCCAGATTATACCTGCATCTGGAACTGCAACCCAACTTCACTAGACACTGCAAAGACATAAGAGAGAAAGATCTTGCAGTAGATAATACAGGTAGTACTTGTATTTATTACTGCCTTATTTCTACATTGAAAGTTCAGAGTTAGTTTTCCTAATGTTTTTCACGTTTAAGGGCAAAACTTTATATATATATATATATATATATATATATATATACACATATATATACATATATATATATTAATTGTGAGCAACAGGAATTTGTAAACATGTATTCTGAGTTGGACTATTTTGGTAATCCAGCTTTTCAAAAGATACTGTCATATGTGAACATCTTAAAAGAATCAGACATTTTACAGAAATGTTTCATTAAAGATTGCATCTAGATTGAAGGGGCCTATTTCACAAAATTGTGTAGATAACATTAAACACTATCTGCTTTTTTACAGAGCATGTTCCAAAGCATACTTTGTTATCATTGGTATGCTAAAAAGTATGCTTGAATTGCAGTTTCAGCTTTGTTCGAATATTGGTGTGAGTTTTTTAAGAAAAAAATGTAAAAGCTGGATAGTATTAAATCTTCCTAATAAGCAAGTCTCTCTTCCACTTAATTTGTGCTTTTGTTGTGGCTAACAAATAATTTGCTGTATAGGTTTTTCTGTACACCATTGATAGAATATATAAGCTTGTCATCCTAGTGTGCTGGAAATGCTACACTCAAATCAAGTGTTCCTTTCTGGTTTTGTATATCCTCACCTGCTCCTCACTGTAAATCATTGAGATGTCAAGAACAGTGATTAATTAAGCTGCACGTGCAAGTGCTTTTTTTCACCTGTCAAGTAGGAAGAAAACTTACTATAGTGAATTGTGTGATGCTGTTTAATTAATTTCTTTTTATTCCAAACTCTGAGGTTTGCAGAAATATTTTGCAGTCTAATTTTCATTAACGTTTTAGTATATACATAATATGGCATGATTTGAGAGCTCTGAATATCCCAAGTTACACTACAGGAGGGTTTGGATGTAAGGCTTTGGGAGTGCAAATAATCGTGGCCGCAAAGCCGCATGTGTTTTTATCTAATGCTAGTCAAATGACTTTAAACTGGCTTCTGGTTTAAATAAACCAATTAATACTACATAACTACCTATCAATTTCTTATTTATGTGTATGTATTGTAATATATGTGTAATTTTATTGGAATTTGAAAAGCTTAGATGTTTTTCACACTCTTTTGGGCAAACAATGAAATTAAATTGTATAGTGATCTTAATCTATTATTAAAAGGTCCTGGAAAGGAAGATTACAAGGTAGATTCAGGTTTTGAATCGGTTTTGCCATTGGTTTAGCAGCGGGTGGGCAGGCAGATGCCTGCTCAGAGTAGAACCTATTGCCATTTTTCACCATTGATAGAGTAGCCTTTCAGAGTCAATGAGCTCTGTCAATGTGAGCTTGTCAAGGCTACAACTTCATAGACCTGAGAGGCGGTTTGAGAGGTCAGCCCTTTTCAGGTTTGCTGTGATGCAAATGAACTTTAATGCTTAAACAACTATTGGAATTTTTATGTCTGCTCCTTGTTCTTTTTTCTTCACAAAGTCATTGACGAGACATTCAGTGCTTTTTAAATTGGAAGTTGCATTGTGCTAAAGACCTAGTACAGATTTACGGAGGGCTGAAAGCAGTTAGATCATGTTCTTTTCATGGTGCGATTAGAATCAAATCGATTTCCCTACAGCCTTCAGCATTCAGATGGCAATTTTAACAAAGCTTGGGGGCTAGACAAGGGACAAAACGACTGAACTGAATGTTAATTACACTCTGCAGCCTTATTTTCTTTTGATTTGGAGCTGACTGGCAACTAAATTAACAAAAGTGTGACCATAACTGCTGCCCTATTTTCATTTAAAAGGAGAGCAGACTCTAAAAGGCTATCTTTACAAAGAAACAAGTGAGGTCTGCTGATTATTGTTAAAGGGCACTGTCTTTAAAAACATAATAATAACAATAACCCCCAAAATACTCAATTCCAAATTGAAGTGATAAATTAGTCACTGGCACATCCACCTTTGGATAATTCCTTGACTTGCGCTTCTTAAAATACAGCATAATAAAAATTCAGCGTAATGATTATAGATAGCAATGATCTAATTTTTAATCATGTGACCACAGTTCATGCTTAGATGTGTTTCCCCACAGCTACTACAATATTACACCGGAGAGTAACTGGAGTTTTAAAAGCAAAATGTTAGTATTTGATGGGAAATGAATAATTTGTTGTCTAATTTTTATTTTTGTTCAGACATTCTTGTTTGCCGGGACGGCATTTAGTTTGATTTGTTAAGGTTCATTTACAGTACTTGTGTTTTGTAGTAATAACAGCAAGATGCTTTCTCATCCCTTCCCCTCACCCCTCTCTGCCTTGTAAGGAAGCTGCAGCTGCACTAAGTTGTATTTGATCCTTGTCATTGCTCCGTCCTTTTGCACCTGCAGCTCTGTTGGTCTCATCTTAACACCTGGCACCATGAATTATCCTCTATTTATTCATACTCAGTAGCAAATCCCATTTAGAGCTAAGCAGTATATATTCTGGCAGTCAAATGACCATAAATGTCAGAATGTATTTCTCAAATGTAAATATAACTGAATAACTATATTCAAAACACTGTGAAACTTGACAGCACAGAAAGTCCTTTAATGCTAGCGCGTGTAGGCTTAAAGCTGTGAAGGAACAGATTTCAGAATTCTCTATCTGAAGTGTCAAGCGTGGTGAAGACAGGCAGTAAAACTTGGCTTTAGAGTCCTGAATTCTGGGTTTGCTCTTTATACAAATCCTAGATTTTCTAACACTCATTTGTGCAAGTTACTGTAACTTTCTGCATTTGGTTGTTTGCTCGCTAAAATCTGGATGTAAATGTAACAATTCTTTTTTTGTTTTCTCGAATAGACTATTGCACATTTGTACTTGACCTACGGCATTGCAAAATACTGTTTGCAACCTTTGTCGGTTCAAATGCAGACCTTGTAAGAAGCGGTGTATTTAGGCTGCTGGTACTAGGGAGTAGTGTTCCTGCATTTATACTTGGATCACTTTAAAGTTTCTGTAACAGGTTTTGAAACTGTACCTGCTATAAAAACGTATACGTGAACAGTTTTTGTTCCAAAATGGTTATATTTTTCTACACTGTAATCGTTATTTGGGTCTCATGAAAAGTCACTTTGTGTGCTGGTTACTATTTAATACGAGGGAAGTTTTGATAGTACTACAGACCACCCTGTACTCAGTCACTGTCCTGTACCTCTCTCCTTTTCACACAAAAGCAGCTGCAAAACAAAGTTTTTCTAAAACCACTCAAGAGTAAAATTCTTTCTCATTTGTCTTCCAGACACGAAGATCGATCGAGAAGTTATTAGAATGGGAAAACAATAGGTTATACCACAAGGTGAGTGCCGCAGGGAGCAGCTTCGTACTGTTGGAGTTTGAATTGCACAGTATGGAAACAGATGCTTTTGTTGAACGAAAAATATGAAAGGTGGACAAATGGGCTAGTCTGTGTGCTGCAATAAAATACAGCTCATTTTTCTTCTTTTTCTTTCCTCCTTGTCTAGCTGTGCTTGCATTGGAGACTAAGCAAAAGGAAATGTGAAACGAATAACATGATGGAATATGTAAGTTAAAGGGCTGTTTTGTGAGTTTCTCTATTAAATGATCATTTATTTTGCTTCTGATCTTATTCTTTTCATGATTATTAATCAGTAAAGGTGTCAGGAGCTTAATCGCATGAGTGCAAGGATTTTCTACGGTTCACAGATGCATGGTTTCATGTGCAGGACTGATTTATAAAGTTATGAATGACTTGAAAACAAGGCTTCACTGTGTTCTAAAAAATAATAAATTAATTGCCAAGATAAAATAGCTCGAACATGTGCTGATGGAGTGTGAAATTTTAGATGCTGTATAAAGAATAACCACAACTTTGGTTACGCAGCAAGTCAGATATGGCTGTTTTATATGATGCTAATCAAGTCTAAAAGTATGGAAGAAGACCTTTCAACTAAGCTGTTGGAGCTTAAGAAACCTTTAGCCTTTTTAGATTTTAACTGCCCCTTACCTCAACTGTCTTGAAAGTGTCTTTATCTCAAATTGGTGTCACTAAAATATCTTCAAGTCAGTCTCTAAAATTAAAACTCCAGTCTTTGGCTGAGACCCCATAAGCCCTTCTTAGAAACATACAGTGAGAAGTTATATGCAGTTTAAAATGAGCGATGTCCAATATGTGATTTCAGTTTGTTTAGCTGGCAACCTTCTTGCTCTTTTTTGGTGCTGTTTATGTTTCCATTTTGCAAATCTCTTGGAGGTAGACAGAGGATACTAAGTAGGATGAAATTAAGCTGTTAAAATGTAAGAAACAGAATTTGCAGAATTTCTGTTAACCGTCTAGGAAGTAGGAGACAGGAAGGGTTAACTTTAAAAAAAAAAAAAAAAAAGACTAATCTTTGAGAAATATCTATTATATTATTTCTAACTTATCTGGATTTTTCATTGTACGATACTTTGTCTATTCTTTGAAACAACAAAGCTATCATACATATAAAATTGATTTAAAAACTGATTAAATAGTAGGAAATTATATTAAAATGATCTTTTCCTTTTAGCCTTTCCTTTTTTCCTGTTTCTGCATTAGATCTTATTTCTAGCCTGAAACATAAAAGGTTTTTAAATGCCTTTTCTTATAGAGTAGCTCTATTCAGTACACTGAATAAGGAGACACTTTGTATCACCTTTTCTACAAAACTTATTAACTTAGATGTATGATAAGACAGTATAAACAGCATAAAGCAAACTTCAGAAAGTAGATTTGAGCTTCACCTAAATGAAGATTTTTTTTCACTGAAAATCTTGTTTTTCTGAAGGAAAATTTTGTCACATACAATGTTTTGCAGATTCAAATTAAAAAAAACACGTACAATGCTAGTTTAGAAATACTGTGGTTCAGTAGCATTTAAAGATCATTCATTCTGTTAAATACAATTTAAAATAAGTTGAACTATTTGCATTAATATGTAAGCATGGACATATAGCTTTACAGGATGAAGATCTAAGATTTTGTCTTCAATTTGTGAAACATCTAATATGCAGTCTCTGGATATATTTAATGAGAAAATTTTTAATAAATTTCCCTGCATTTCCTCATTCTCAGTTAACTAATTTGCTAGTCTTTTAAAAACTACCCTTAATGTTCTAGTCATGATTTAATTTTAAATAATAAACTCTTAGCCTCATTTTTTTTTTCAAAACAAGTGCTTTAAATTAGGCTGCTGTATGCAAAATGTGGTGCTTTGTCTGCCTGAGGTTCTACATCCACTGTTGGAGATGCTAAATTGTATGTAAGGTGGTCTTAGTCCTTTGGCATAAACACAGACTTCCAGCTTTTCTTCCTGCTCCCTTTTTGAAACCTTGCCTGAATATCAGAAGCCCTGGTAGCTCTGAAGCATCCAGTGGTCAACTCATGTCAGCGATCAATGAATTTTGAGCAGTTTGCATCACTTCTGAAAATCAAGCCATTTCTGAGTATCTCTAAAAATTGGCTTACACATCTGATTTCAGTGTTCATTATTTCAAAAGTGTTGGCCTCAGAAATAAAATCAGACGTTTTTTCTTTTCTCATGTTCAATATGCTATCAGAGATAGAAGCATTTATTCTCTAAGCAGCCAAGTTGTGTTCTTCTTTACAATTAACTTTGTAGAAACACAAGCTCCCCTTACAAGTAAATAAAATCCATTGTTATGCTACCAGATGCATTTATTGTTTTTTATTTTATGATTTATTATTTTATTTATAAATATTTTTATTAATGCAATCATGCTGCTATTTTGTTAATCTTATGACGGTCTCTCTACAGAAAGAAAATGTATGATGTGAAGATGTGCATGTGAACATTTTCTTTAGGTTTTCTATTTAAATATGAAACAGGATAACTACTTGGATTACGTTCTTGAGTTTATGCTAACATGTCTACATAGCTCAGCAAAACATAGTTAAAACTTGAACTGAGACCTGAGGCACAATCATGTAGAAACATCAGTCAAGTTTCTTGTTAACTACTTGCAGACTTGTGACGTGAAAAATTTGCAGCAGTTGATATACCTTTCTCTATGAGTTTTGAAGTATAAACTTGATTTTAGAATCCTATATCAAGCAGAATCAATTTTGAAGTAAAGGGAATTGTACATGTAACTGAAAATTAACTTTGCATACATTTTGCCTTCTATTTTTAAATTAATACGTTTGTCTCTTCAATAACTTGTTCCTAGTAAAGTAAATTATTTTTGTTAAAGAATACTTATGTAGTAGGTTCTTTCCGTTTGTTTAAATGTGTTCAGTATTAGTAGGCAAACTTTTTTCCGATTCCATTTGATTCTTTACGACTGTTGGCTTTCTGCCTCAAAAGTGTTCTATCTAACATGATTTTTCTCCCGGAGGAAAGTATTGTGATTGTCATCACAACTTCATGTACTTCAAAAAAAACAAAACAAAAGTGAATTATTGTGATAAATAGTAGGATTGCTGCCATCTTTCATTTAATATATATTTGTTTTCTTTTTATACAGGTCATCCTTATAGAATTTTTACCAAAGACACCGATTTTTCGACCAGATTAGCATATGATTTATTTATAGAGACTTATTCAAGTATGTTGTCTTTCCAATGGTGCCTTGCTTGGTGCTCTCCTGGTGGTGACATAGCGTTGGTTCTACAGACTCTTGTGGTGTTTCCATTCTTTTTTGTTTGTTTTTGTTTGTTTGTTTTAATAAGAGCATGTTCTAAGTGCATTTGGTCAAACTCTGCAAAGTCATTTCATGCAAATGTTATCTACTACTTAAGTTATTACTTTTCCTACTTCTGTTTGTTAATGTATCTTGATTTTCAGAGTCTTTTATGTGTGCGCGCGTGTGTACATATATATATATATATATATATAACTATAAATACACAGCTGAAAATGTTCTACAAGTGAGCAGGTATTTTTTCTACCCCAAAATGACACAACTGATTGATTGTACATTGTGCAAGTCCTTTTAATTATTAGTTTATGTGCTGAAGTACCTTCTAAGATCTACCTAAACTTTTGTCAGTGACTAGTCAGTTGTAAATATTTTTATTTCTTTTTGGGTTATTGGCTAGCCTCTTCCAACGAAAGAAGGAGACAAAGTTCCTTTTGAAACTGTGCATTCTGGAACCCAAATGCCATTGCATTAGTAGAAATCTCAGTGCTTTTCATGAAGAAGTCCTGTCAGCTGGTTCTGAAGAAGTTCTAACTTAAAAGATTAAAAAAAAAAAAAAAGGCAAAATAGAATTATTTTACTCAGACTAGAAAAATCACTGAGAGAATTGCATGCATCTGAGTAGTAGAACTCAAGATCTCAACAATATATTAGTATTGCAGTTTATAATGTAGCTGTTTTAATTCAGGCTAATGCCGTGTATCAGCTTTATTCCTACTGTTTACCGGATACAGTATATGGGGTGCAGAAGGACTTGTTTTACTAAAACTTATTGTCCAAGAGGACCTTTCAGGGTTGTTTGTTTATTTGGTTTTGTGGCTTTTTTGTTTGTTTTGTTTGTTTGTTTTTTTAAAGCCATCTAAGCAGAAGAAATTTATTGGAGAAATCTTGAACAGTCCAGTTCGGGATACAAATGCAGGTGCCATGTATCAAAAGTAGTCAAAGCAGGGTACACTGGACAGCAGTGTAAGTTTAAATGTAATAGATAATTATTTACTGCACCCTTGCTTCTGCTCATTCTGTGCTTTTGGTTTACAAAGCTTACTTTCTGCACAAGTATAAAGACTTTTTTTTTAACTGGATATATGGTGTATGCTTGGGTCAGGCCAGTTGTATTTTATTTCTTCTGCTTGTATCTTAAATGTACATATCTTCACACATAGCTTTTTTAAATTGCTACTTAATCATATTTTAAAGTTTGCTTTATGTATCTAAAATTACTGTACATGAACATTTATGTAAGCTATGAATATCTTCCTTGTACAGTGTGGTAGCAAGCAATAATGTGAATATATGAAAAACAGATATACTCTGCTTAATATTTGTATGAATGAAAAGTTGATACCACTACAAGAATAATTTTCTCTTTTTAATCTTTTAAATACAAGTTTTATTTCAAGGTAATATATTACAGGTACCTTGATGCTGTGAACTATTTTTCTATGTCTCCGAGATATTTATTCTCTGTAAAATATTCTCTAGTGAGTATTACATGTTTGATAGTGGGAGTGGTCTAGAAAGTTTTAAGTTTTCTTAAATCCAAGCCCTCTGTATCTGCTCCCCCAAAAAACATCCTCTGCTCAGCTTTTGTCTGTGGATTCCTGCTGTTTACTTTGAAAATAGCTTAGCTATACTTTTCATACAAGCCTACAAGTGTGTTTCTTTGACTTGACTGAATATGATTTTTTAATTAACAAATATCAATTATGTGCTGCCTTGGTCTTCTGGGGTCCACAACGGTTTCTCTCCAAAGTAACTAGTTAAATTTTTTTAAATCAATTTCAGCCTCTTCTTTAGCACAAATCTGGGTCTGCAGCACTCCTCTACCCAAAAGTATTAGTTGTAATCTCAGACCAATTTCAGCCTGTGAAGGAGGACAGGAGCCTAAAGTTGATGGCAGCTGAAGTTCTGGAGGTTGGAGGTGCAGGGGAGAGGTTGGAACTGAGCAGAAGTAATAACTGGTGATAAATATTGGTGACCAGAAATATACATTGATCTCTTTAAGTCTCAGTTTTCAATAAAATGAATATTGAATATACTGCGCCTAGATTTTATTATCAAAATTCTCAGTTAATTGCATAGATAGATTTGTTTTGTGGATGCAGTTTTTCCACTGGTAGCTCTTTAGTGCAGAGGGATAGGTGGGGTATGGCTTATGATACGCTCATAGCAGCACTGAGTTCAGCGTGAGCTAATGACCGTAGTTTACTACCCAAGCTTCACGTACTACGTTCTGTGGCACCATGACTACCTTAACAGCAGTAGCCAAAGCTACTTATTTTAAAGCTAATTTGAATGTGATATGTGCTGAAACCAGTGCGGTGAATAAAGTGTGGCTTAAAGATTTACAAAGAGCATCTCGTTGGTAGAACTCCTACATAAGCAATAATTCTGTTTAAGAACTCATCTACTTTAGGTACATCTGTTGTTGTCTACTTGGTTAGCAGGCATTTCTGTATTATCACTATCACTTACTTTCTGAGAATTCTGTTATATGGATCCAAAGTAGGGCTTTGAGCAAATAAAAGCCTAAGTCCCACAGGAAAGCAGACAGACTAATTGCCTCTTAATCATTTCTGATTTTTTATTAAAACAATGTGTCTGACTTAAAATACTACCAGGAAACTTGAGAAAGTGGATTTATATATAGATTAATTTTGCTCAAAAGTGTTACTCTCCTGATGAGGTAGTACACTGGTCTAGTAAAAATGTTATAAAACATTTTAACACAATTCCTTTCAATTTAGTAATCACAACAATAGAAATTGAACATAGCAAAAATTTAACAAATCATCTACTTAATGCCTGCAGCAGTCAACAGGATTTTTTCTTTGATGATCTTTCTTAAATCTTGTTATTTTGTGTGCCAGTAGGAAGACATATATTACCTTTTTTTTTTGTCCAGTTGGCAAAGGATGAAGTTGCAACAGTTTGAGCAGGCCAGAAGCTATAGTAGGACTTCTAAGACATAGACTGGTCTTTGCTAAAATAATTATTACACTAGTCTAATCTGTTCAGCTACTAGAAACTCAGCAGTGTTTATAAATAATCTTATCTAATTCCAATTTCCTTGAATAGTGAGAGTTAGGTAGCCACTTGAAATTAATCATTTAACAAGTGATCATTGCTAATTATGTCACCTTTAGCCTGAAAAACTAATGGTAGGGGCATCAGTGACTCCCCATGAAAGCTAATTATTGTTTGCAGATATAGCGGCCTTCAACTGGTCAATAAAGATCTCTTACTTTCTGTAATGTAATCAAAATAGATTATTTTTATTCTTTGAGTGATAGCTAGAAATAAGTTGTGAGGGAGAAAGGCTTCCCTTCTGACCCTATGTGCAGAATTCTGTAGAGCTTATCTGTTGTTAAATAGCTGTGATGTGAAGTTTATACTTTCACCAAAAATTAAAATGTTTGTGAAGATAGGTTATGTTTTGTAATAGCTCAGGAAGAGTCATTTTGATAAACTATGTATGCAAATCAAAAAACATCCATGGCAAATCCAGAATTTCCTATGATACTCAAAACCGAGTACATTGTAAAAATATTTTACAGCGCTTAGGCATAAATTAAAGTCTGTAAATTCATTTGTTAAATGATGCTTTTTTTTTTGTAAATCTCAAGACCATGGTGTTTACAAGTTTTATGCTTGCTTAAGTCCGTTTTCATTTTTCTAAAAGTCATTATGTAGCTCTGAAGGTTGTAGGGGAGAGCTTTAAAATGCAATCTGTAACTGCTCAGAAGCCAGAAGGCAAAGAAAAATAACTGGTCTTTATTCCCTCCCCCCAGCCTCCACCCCAAAGTCTTAAGTTTAAATCGGTCCCCTTGTTTTGGGAGCCCTAGCTTATGTTTTTTGAGCAGCTGGCAATAATGCAAATTGTCACAAAAAAAAAAAAAAAAAAAAAAACAGCATTTGAATTCTGAACAATTTAAAGAGATCACTTTAACTGAAGAGGCAAAAGACTTGTTAAGCAAAGAAAATCCCTGGTTCTTTTAAGTTCTCTAAGCACTGTTGTTGAGTAATTAAAAGAAAGATCATGATGACCCTACATTAGGTCAAAATCCAGATGATTTTATGTAAAGGAAATGCTCAATTAGAGAGGTCTCAGAGCTCCAAATGCCTTGGATTCACAGTAGCGACTTATTAAAGAAGGGTAAGAGGCACTGGCTAGTTTTGTATCCGTGACTAAAATCATTTATGTTGCTCTTCAGCTACTTTGCTTGTGAAAGGAAAGCATTTTAGAAATTAGATCTGTATTCATCACCGCTAATTTGCTGTAATTTCTGTGCTGCTTCTCCCTAAAGCCACGTTGCATTTCCATTACAAACAGCCAACTGTAATGATGGTTATAATGCCTTTAATAGCCATATGGTAGGTAGAAATATTAACTTCTCAGGGACTAATAGGAAATATGAAAATGGAGTTAATGAGCTGAATGCCTATCTGCATGAAGGCTTACTTTGCAAACGGCACCATAGAAAACTTCTGATTGTAATATGCATGACCATTACGAATGTTATCAATATAAAGCTATGAGAGCTCTCTTTACCCTGTATTATTAGGCTGCTGAATGTCTTAACTATGTTGGATAAAGATAAATGAAGTTTTTTTTTTTTTTTTGCTGATTTGGATAGAGTGATTATTTCTAATGGTGCTACCTTCTTCATTCCTGTGTTTGTTCTTTGTATAAAGTCTGCAGGCTGGATGAATCAAGGGATACTGGTAATGAGAGAATTCTATCATTCTTAGGGAAGTAGAAAAGTTTCAAGGGGAGAAGTACTCGAGAAGCAAACACTTTTGCTGCAGAAAACATCCTGCATTTATTCTTCGTTAGTTACAAACATCCATTCAGGTTGTTTTGTTGGTAACAGGGTTTTACAGTTCATTAATTTTTTAAACTTAATCTTATTTGCACACTGATGTTTCAGTCAGCATGGGTTAAATTATTTCTGCAAATTTTTAAAAAATGAGTCCTTGCATGAAACTTTGTTTCTTGACACTTGTGCTGGTGTGTGTATCCCGCCACATGACATTTGGGTGATACATCTTTTATTAATTAAAAGTTATTGTTCTTATGGTAGATGTCCTTTTAAAAAAATCTTCTGCTTCATTTAACTCATTCATATTTCATAAAGATTTATTTTCTTGAAAAAGATTCATAAATGCTTGACTCTTGAGAATACAACAGAGCGTTAGGAAAGGTTTAGTGAGATAAAACATAGAAATCAGGAGAAGCAACACCCAAAAGACTGAACTCTAGGATTAGATTTGAAATTCTCCAAGTGCGATGGAAAATAGTTTTGAACCATATAAAATGGTAGTGAATAATGGAAGTTAAGTAAAGGCTAGCAATCCATTTCAGTAATTATGTAAACTGTCTTCATTTCTATTGTATTTTTATTATAACAAGTGTGTTATTAATTTCTTTTGGTTATGCCCTAATTGACAGACAATTCTGCTATTACGCAGATATGGAGGTAAGCGTCCTTCTGAACTCACCACCTTTTAGTTTAAGATATCCAGACCAAAAAGGAATTACTGATGAGAGCTGTGCAGTGAGTACAGACCAGGCTTCCTAGGCTGGAGCCTGTAATGCACAGCTAATTGTTTCCAAAGAAAATGCTTGAATTCCTCAGACAGCTCCTGTCATGTGAGAGTATATCTGAGGGCTAGGAGTAGGATCTAGTTAGGATAATTTAAGTTCAGGTAAGTAAAATAGACCTTTGTAGTTAGTTTTAACTTTATGGAGAAGGGAACTGTTGACAAATGCTCACTTTTGGAAGGCAGATTTTATAATGTTTATTGAAACACTTTTTTTTCCTCATTTGTAACTTCATCGTTGAAAGTTATTTTGCCTCATGTTGAAAACCAGACTTCATAATTAGCTGAAGATTTTTTTTTCCTGTTACAGTGTTTTAGGTTTGTGAATCCATTTTTTAAATCGTGTTTAAAAATTAAAAAAAAAAAGTCAGATATGCTGATGCAATATGTGATATTTTTAGTGGCTCTGTGTTTAAACTGACTCGTACCAACATATGCATCTCTCTCATCAACTCTAAATGTTTCTTCTGTTTCATTCTAAATGATCTTCTGTGCTTGCAGCAGGCTTTCTAACTTGTTAGGATGTGCAGTGTACGTAGTTGTTAGTATTGCCAATGAGCAGTTTCGTTCAGTGAGGTAGCAAGGAATGCAGAGTAGTTAGAGATTTGAAAAGTGTGACTTGATTCTTGTTTCCATAGAAGACTGAATATGGCAGTGAGAATACAAAACTAATTCCAAACATAAAAAGAACAATAAACTACAAAAACAGTGCCTAAATGTTGTCTGCTAAACTAACTCTATGTGATTCATCTTGCTTTAAAAGTTTGCAGAGAATTGCATTGGACTCATATGTGGTTAGGAAAAACTTGTTAAACATACAAAACAGTAACAGAAAATAAGTCACTTAAGGGATGTTACCTTTCAAGATGGCAAACTTTAAAAAACAATATTTTGGATCTATGCTTAAAATCCATTTCAAGCAGAAAATGCATAAGCAATAATTTAACTTGGAACTGGATATTTAAAAAGCTGCTATTTATGTAGAGACTTGATGGTAATTATGCCTACTGAGGATTCCGTCTAATAAAGAGTTTAGAAAGATAGGGTTGCTGTGATTTCCACTATTGTAACATTCCTCTTCAAACATTTTAAGTCCGGGTGGGAGTCTGAAAGCTTAGAGGCCAGTACTGTGTTCACAGGGCTTTGGAGAGAGAAGATAGGAAGAAAAGGACTTTTTTTTTTTTTTTTTCTAAGGCCGCAGAGTTGTAAATACGCATATTTAAGAATATTTAACCATGTCTGCTAAATTACTGAAGTTAATCTATTGTTGAATTATAGAATATTATTTAATACATCAGCATTGTTTTTCCTGACCTGACCCAGAATTGGAATGGACTCCAATATAATTTTTTAAAGCATTTCTTAAGTTGTATGTATTACAAACTAATAAAATATTTGTTAACTGGTCTACTAAGCTTTACTGTTTTTCGCCTATGCAGTACCTTTTTGGGAGAAAAAAAAAAAAAAAGTAGTGAAAAACTCCAGAAACTTCTGCCTTGTAATACAGTTTTCTTCTAATTAGTGCTCTTCTAATTTCCAGTCAATGTCTGGGCTGATTTAGGAGGGGGGAAAAAAAAAAAAGGAAATAGTTTTGAGTAATTTCGGTGACTCTAGGACTAGAGTTACCAGACTTAGAGGCATTGCCTCCCTTAAGTGTTTCAAACTAGTTTTTTGTCAAGTGTGCATTTGGAGTTCTTCAAGCTTTTAAAGCCCTAATGCCAATAGGATTTATGATATATATTATTGTTATGGTTGGGTAATAATGTTGAAGCTGTTTGTACACTTTTAATACAGCAGTGCTCTCAGTATAATACATACTTTCCATCTAGTAAAGGTAGACGCCGTCTAGTCACAAAGGAATCGTTCCCATCCACGTAGTCAGGTATTTGTAAGACCGTCAGATATGAAATGCGCGTTAACCTGAACCTTACGAACAAAACTCGTCCTGGGGCTCTGAGGACAGTGTTGATTTTAAGGAGCCAGCTTTTTTTCCTGCGTGTGGAAGACTTTATAGCTCTTCAGTTACTCAAGCGTAGAAATCTTAACAGCCTCTTCATAATGCGCATGTGTGCAATATATATGTATGTCTGCGTGTATGTATTTTGTGTGTGCACGCATACAAAAAGTGTGTGCGCGGGGAGGAGGGGTGTGCTCCTCGGAGGAGCTGTGAAGCATTCCGGGTGTTGTAATTTCAGCTTGCAAAGCGGTATGATACAATGTTGCTGAGCAGAAAAGCGCACGATAGATTTAATGTAGCCAATTGTGTACTTTTGAAAAAAAGAGTAACTGTTCAGTGTGAGTTAATTTTGGATTTTTTCAGCATCTCCCTTTTAGGCTTTGTGCTGCATTCTTCTAGACAAATGCGTATTCCATGTGGGCCACTGTTCTGCTAAATGCTCTCAGTTCTCCTTTTGCAATCAAGATTATGTTGCTAAGGAGATTTTGCTTTTATTGGTGCCATTGATTTGTGTTAATACGTTTTGAATACCTCTCGGTATTCTTCCGTAGACAAGGCCAAAAGAAAAACTTCCCTGAGTTTCCCGATTTACATTACAAATGGAGCGGTGGTGTAATGAAGCCGATATAAAGTGGGCAGTTGAAAGGGAACTAAAGAAGGGCACTCAAGTGAGAAATGAAGAAATGTGCCGAGAGCGGTCTGCGGGCCGCCTTCGGCCCAGCTGCAGGAGCTGGCTCGGGCCAGCGGCCGGGGCAGCGGGAAGAGCCAGCGCCTCCGTCCCCGCAGACCACCCACTCGCTGCGGACGGCTCCCCGGATTACCCCGCCGCTTCCGACCACGAAGGGGCTGGCGGGCGGCCACAAAGCGCGCGCCCCCCGGCCCCCTTCCCACCGCCCCGCTCATGGGGCGCCGGGGGCCCTGTCCCCTCGGAAGCGCAGCGGGGCCCCTCTCCCGCTCCGCGATGAAAACGGGGAAAGGGAGGGAGGCAGGATGCCTCTCTCCCAACGCTTTAAAACAAAAAGTGAATTAAAAAAAAAGAAAAGGAAAGAAAACAAAGCTGTTTCCCCTTCCCCAAAGACGGGCTTCCCTCGTCTTCATAGATGGCTCCACTGAAGACCAGCCCCGGGGGGACATTAGGCCTCCTGCCCTTGCGCACATGGACAAGGGCCTGTCGCAGCTGCTGTCGGTCTTCACGTTACGTGGACGGGCTCCTGAAGGACTCCTAGGCCTGGGAAGACCGGAGGAGATTCACACCCAAAAGCCAAAGGGTGTTCCCATCCTCCAGGGTTTGCCATCGCAGAGATCTTCAGCCTGTGGTGACCTCGGCCCCTGCCCGGTGCCGGGGCAGCACGGAGGTGCCTGGGCCTGCACGCGCTTTATGCTGTACGTTGCTTACACGGAAAACGTCCCCTTGCACTTATGTGGGCTTGGCCTGCTTTGATTTTTCACATTGCTCCGCAGAGGTCATCAGCCTCAGACTGTTGATCATATCACGTGTAGTGTAAACTTACCCCCGTATACTCAGTGTCTGCAGCAATAAGCCCCCGCCTGTGGGATGGGCACTGGGGGCTGCTGAGCAGGTGGCGGTCGCAGAAGAGCTCTGCCGCGACTCCTGCCTGTGGCCTTTTGAGGGCTCCAGGTGTGACGAGACTTGCTCCTGTTTGTGCGCCTTTGAAGATCTGGGTCTTGGATGGTTAATGAAATGAGCGTGAGCGACATCAGGAGAGCTATTCTGTCCAAATTCTGTAGGTAGTATTTGAGCAGTGCGTCTTACTCGCAATTTTGTGCTGTTCTACATTAATGTCACAGTTCTAAGTGAAATCCTTTGTAGTGTTTCAAGAGCCTGTACCCAAACACATTGTCTTTCATGTCCTTTTTCGTACCTTTTCCAACACGCTTTATGTAAAGGGCTGGTTTTCATATGAGATAATGAGTTTTGAGGTTAATGAGGATAGGGCCCAGCATTCCTACTGTATTGTACGCCATTGAGTATACAGTAGAAATAAATTAAGAGAGGCAGACAATGTTTTAAAATCCGCTTTCATTTAGTCATTTTGTTTAGCATTCAGAACACAGCCACATTACATGATTAGCTGATTTTAATGAGTGTCCTCTAATCAGTTAAATGAGAGTGTGTGGAAAACCTAAAAAGATTACTTTATATTTGCAGAGACAGTCTGTTTACATTGTTATACCTCAACTAAGAGGATACTTGGCATGTATGATGCATCTAAGAGAAAAATGTGGAAGGCCAAAGAAACCTTGAAGACAATTGGATCCAGCCCATTCTCCCTCTCCCCACAATGCAAGCTCTGATGACTTAGTATTTTAATTAATGTCAACCCTTACCATCAGTGCTCATGGGAACAATCATTAAACCAACACAAAAACATTTTAAATGGCTGGCAACCTACCAGATACTGAGCTAAGCATTCCCATGGTAGAGTGGATGGTTTCATAGCCAATTCTGCACTGGATTAAATACATTCTCTAATAGTACTGGCTCGAAAGCCTATTATTTTCATACTAAACAATGCAATACGGTTTCTAAGTTCTTCTATTTTAAAATGTTTTTATATTTACTTCCCAACACTAGTATCAATGTTATTTATATGGATGTGGTTGAATTTTACTCTTTGTTGCTACTAAAACTTGTTTTTCTTTTTCCTCCTTTCCCCCCATTTTGGTTTCCTTGCTGCTAAACCAAAGCCATATTTTTTTTCTCTCAGATAATTCACATGATCAGGCACAGCCTAAACCAACAATCAATTTCCTATGTAGCTCTAAAAATCGCTGGCTGGGTGAATTTTAAAACTGGACAACTTATGTATTCTTAGTTTCGCATTATGTTACTTTTGCATGGTATGAACTCGGGCACATCTCTGCCTGTCCGGTAGGTACTCTGCTGTCCTCACCGCTGCAATATTTGCTTGCCAAGTATATTAAGCAGTCTGATCTTTCTTATTCCTCGAAGGCCTTTCCCCCCCTCCCATCTTCTGTGTTTGCTGTTTGCTCAAATTGTTTAAACATGGAGCTCAATGACAGGCTATTAGTGCTGACTAGAGCCACACATAATGTGGCCACATGTTGTGTAAGCTTCACAACTTGTCTGCTAATTCGCCTCAGGCCTGACCTGAAATACCCTTGCTATTCTGGTTCTTAGCCCTTCCTGAGCAGAGGCAGGCACTCCCGCTGGCTCGCATGACACGTTGCGGGGGTCTCTGACTGGGGTCCCGATCCAGAGGTGATGCCACAGCAGTCATCAATCTGCCCGAGAAGGGGAAGGAAGAGGACAGAGCCAACAGTGTTGTAAGGACAAGGAGGAGGGTGGAGTCCGTCCCTCTTCTGGTGCTACCCGTGGGGTGGGAAAACCCACCATCCTGGTGCAGGCTCTGGCATTTCTTCTCCACAGAAAGGCTACAAGCTGCAAGGAAGGAAGACAGGTGGGTGAGCAGGGAGGAGAGTGTTCTCCATTTCCTTCTTTTCATCGTGATCTCTGATGACACCGTGATGGACGTGGGAAGGAGGGAGATTTTGGTTGTCTTCAGTGGGCAGAAAAAGGGCAGCCCATTTAGGACGAGGACAAGGATAGTGAAACATATGTGAAGAGCTGTGGCTCAGAGAATTTACTCAGAAGAAATGCTTGTTGGGCAGAAAATAAATGAGCCTGGAAGAATCCAAGAGGTGGAAAGTCAAAAGATCAGTGCAGATGCATTGGTATCCAAAAATGAAATTGTTTGGAGAAATGGATTTCAGTTGATGAGGTAGTACGACTGGGAACAAGGGTACATGGTAGTTTGAGCTATAGGATTGATGAGTTGATATGGCTGGTCAGAGAGTGGAAAAAATCTGAAGAAACCTAAAAAGGCCTTGGAAGCCCCATCAACAGTGTATAAGCAACGTTAAAATAGACTGTAAAGCCAGGAACAGACTGGAAAGGGGGAACAAGAAAGTTTTGGGAGGGTGGAATTTAGGAGAACATGAAAATTAAAGTTTAATGAAAATCAGTGGATCATGAGCAAAGGAAGACAAAAAGCACAGGGAAAAAAAAAAAAAAAAGAAAAAGAAAAGAAAGAGGAAGTTCCAAAGGCCAGAAGAGAAGGAATTTAGAGGTGACATGAGGAGAGTTATGTGAATTAACACCATGGGAAAAAAGTGAGGTGGTCCCGGAGAAAAGGGCAAAAAAAAGTGGGCAGGAGTATACACACAATATACAGTTTGCATACAGTCTCTTTAGGAATATCTTTAAATCTTGTAAAATGTGGGCAGCTTTGGAAACAGAAAATCCCATGATTACCATCTCCGTTTCAGTGTATCCATCTTCATTCTATAGGATGAACAATTGGGAAGCTCCTTACCGTTACCGGTTAATGAATGTACTTCACACACATGCCTTTTTAAGTTACAAGAAGAGCTGTTGCCCCATTTTATTCTTCTTCCTGCATCCTGTCACCCTGAAATACTTCAGATATTCAGTGTCCCATCTATCTCAGAGGTCAAGACCCACCACGCGCTCTTCTGCTGTGTTTTCAGATCCTTGTCAAACTTTTCCTCTTTCACTACCTGAATTCCCCGACATGGGGAGATGGACTAGCAGAATGGAGGAGAGGCTGCATTTTACCCTTCCTAAGCTGCTGCAAACAACTTTCCCCATTAAACTGTGATTTTCCTTGAGGATGAAGGGCTGTTTTCAAAAGCACTGTAAGGATCTAAGCACTTTTTTTTTTTTTTTTTCCCTCCAATTCAGTTTATGGGTTATATTACAAACACAGGCTGTAAAACCTTCAGTCGCTACAATGTCCAGAAAGTCTCTGGCAAAGTCATCATCTGTTTCATGAAGGTGAAATCTGCTGCAGACAGATGAATAGTTTCTTTAGCTGAGGCATATAATTAGACCAACAGAATTTTCATGCAAATTCCTCCCCTAGGAATAATGAACAAATATACAGAATCTAGCATGCCATGCCAGACCACTGGCTAAGGACAGATGTTCAAAGGACCTTAAAAAATTGAGGGCAGGCAGCTAAAACAATTTAAAGTTGATGCAACGAAGCCTGTGACAAAGATCTTGTCTCTTCTTACAATTCAAGTATGAAGCGTCTGGTGCTCTCATTTACGTAGTAAATAGGTGTTCTTATTTGTACAGTAAAGCTGAAAAGTTCAAATTAGGATAGTAAGCTTATTTTTCTATGTGCTGTACAAATACTTGTGTTAGAGATGGACCTTGTTTCAAAGTGCAAGTAGTTAAACAAGAGAGGCAAACAGAAAACCTGACTACAAGCAAAATATCCTGTTAGTTCCCTTAGAAATAATGATGCTCTTCATAATTTCTCCCTACTCATTTCAAGCGTGCCAAGGCTAGCCCTGCCTGTCGCTGCTAATGCATACCAAGCATCCTCCATCACCCCCACAGCAAGGACTTAGTTTGGGGTGTGTGTGTTAATCAACGGGATCTTTCTGTGGTTTTCTTTTTTTTTTTTTCCTTCTGAGTGTCACTTGTCTTTCTCGGGTCTAGTATGAATAAAATGAAAGAGGAAAAAACAACATAGCTGACACAAAACCTCAGGACAATTTGGTTTTCTTCCCAAAATGCAAGGCATCTCACCCCTGAGAAGTTGTGCTTCTTTCTAGAAGCGTATAGATGTCTTGTTTTTCCCCATTCAGGTTAGTTGAATGTTAAAACTGATTTTCAAAGATCCTTTTTCTTTCTCCCTAGTCAGCAGAGAACTGACTCAGCATCCCAACAACAATGCATTTAGAGCAGGCATTAGTTTTGAAGATGTTGATTCAACTCTGTGAGAGACCATGGCAACAAAGATAGGATGAAGACCTTTGAAGAAACCTTTGAATACTGTTTAGAAGAAGGAGAATGGGTAGGAAAACAGAGGGAAAGAGAGTAGGATTCATTTGCTTCTTAGTGATGCTACCATTTTAAGGGGCAGTACTAATTCCTATAATAGATTTCACTCCTGGGCAAAGAATGCTACCGAAAAGCCTCGAATGAGTGCCACTTCCCATTGAGATAATGTCTAGGGTTGTAGTGAGGGTTTTTTTTTCCCTGTGTTTGTTTTGACAAGTAGATTCTTTTGCTTTATCTCTCTTAAACAAGAGAAGTTTTAAGGCTTAAAGATTTGAGCCCTCTGAGAAATCAAAACTTCAGTCTTTGAGATTGCGCTAAGTATATTTACTCAAGATTTATGACAAATCCCACAGAAGGAAGGAGAATGCTTAATTCAATTCAAATAGGCTGGAACTTACCATCTAAATAAGGACTAATCTACTGCCTGCCTGTGCTTCCCTAGGAAGGGACACCACCGCTCTCGGTGTAAAACAAAAGAGGACTTTAGGGAAATAGAAAGTCTGAAAATCCTCATGGTCTATTCACGGGTTGTCTCCTTTTAACTGACATTTCAAAAGTTATGCCCGCTCATGACAAATGCAGTTTTCGGGTTTCGCAAGTTTCATTCTTTTTACGATTTTCAGTCCGTGCTAAGAAAATCCTATAATACTTTATCTTGCTCTGGCTATAAACATGGAAGAATTTTGATCAAAGGAGACTATTTTAACAGCTGTCTTTCAAGGCAACATGTGCAGCTCTCTTGGCAGCTTCAGCTATTAAGTTTTGAAGAAAACAGAAGTCTTTGCAAAGTCTTTGCATGTCTGAGGTGTCAAAAATATTGATTGTATTGCCTTTCCTTAGTGCTTTCTGGGATCTCAAAGCCATGGTCAGGCAATAAAAAAGCCCTACAGCAGGAACCCTTAATTTAGTTCAAAGAGTTCAGAATGATTGCTTTTTTGTTTGTTTGTTTGTTTTTTTAAGTATTCATAATCTGCCTTCTCCAGCTATTTGTCAGCAGAAATAGAATTTTATTTTCTTGGTTAAGTATGGTCTGGGATTAGTTGCAGGAGAAAAGGAGGGACTGTTGCTCTTTTTGCCAAAACAGAGAAGAGGGACTCCCCTCCCATTACCTTTTCACAGCCAGGGAAATGAACACTTCCATTATGCTGGACAATGAGGAGCAGAAGTAGCAGGTGGTGACTGCTACTAATCAGAAAGTTAAGTAATAGCAGTACTTGAGCTCTTTCTAAAGGATTACTGTTTATGAGAAGATTTGTCCCCTATCTGGGCACCACTGGAAAGAAAACAGTGAGAAAGATGAAAAGGTGCCTATTAGTTACAGATTTTCCATCCCCTCCCCAGCTCCACACACACATGCACATACACACTGCCCATTGCCCTCCCTTTCCTGCCCCAAACTGTTCAAATTACTCTAGCAGACAACCGGTAAACCCGTAAGAATTGATCCTTCACTTAATCCAGTCCCTGCTCCTTCTTCCCCACGTAGGAAAAGGCCAGCCTTTGCCTACGCACGCTGGCTGGTGCCCCTGCGATCTGTTGCTTAGCTAACCAGAAGGAACATTGGTTCTTCTGGGGCACACTTTTAAATCCGAGTCTTCTACCTGTAGCTACACTTTTTGGCATGGAAGGAAAAGAAAGCTGTTATTGCCATTTTTAGTCCAGAAATTACGTATTATCTGACAGATATCCATGAAAAGACCTAGATTTGCTGAAGAGGTGCAACCGTATGTCCCAAACCCTTCTCCGTAAGGTACCACAATGCTGGTTCTCCATCATAAAAAGGTTGTTTCGACTGATTGCCAGATCTCATCAACTTCAGTATTGAAGACTGAAGGAGTTCTCCAAATCTTCAAGTAGGTCAGAGCCTGAGCGACACCCTTACAAGCCCTTCATTTTTCTGTCTCTTGCAGCTTTCTGTGGTCTTGAGCCAACAATGACATGTCACCTAGACACACAGATGCAAAAGTAGATCAAATTTGATATACAAATCAAATACCAAGCCCCAGAACTGCAGAGCTCATGAGCCCCATCGGACTCCTGACATTCAATGGGCTGCCCTCGGGACCCAGGGGGGAATTTGGAGCTCAGGCGCTTTGCTGAGCCAGGACGAAGCAGGCCGTCCCATTGCATTTGCTGCTTTTTGTGTGGAGAGGAGGGTAAGTGATGGACTCAGAGTGATATAGCACTGCCCCACATCTTGCTGAAGAGAGGCTAGTTTACACGTATTTCATGTACCTTCTTGAATTTACCCACAGGTCACAGCTACCTCAAGAGCGTTCTGTGAGCTTTTGTTTTGGGGTGTCTTTGTAGACTACGCTCCATGGGGCTGACGTTTTTAATTCTTGGATCAACACAGGGCATGCCATTCCTTCGTGTCATGAACTGCACTTTTTCAGGTCACGCCCCTGGGCTAATGTGATTTCTACAAATTAAGTATGACCCCTGGGCCTTGCGCTTGCCAGCGCGTCCTGGAAGCATAAAAGACTATCCTGAAGATCACCAAGTACAGAGCCCTCTACATTTGCCACAACTCCTCCAGGACAAAACCTTCTTTTAAATGCTGTTTGCTCCAGCCATTTCAGTACCACTGTTTGCTTTCTTATGTGTTGACATGGTGGCTTAGCTTCCTCAGAACATTTTTGTCTGAAAGATCATTATTTTCTTTTCCAAGAGTCCCATGAACAGCCCGATTGTACTTCATCAATTTTAAATTTTGACCGTCTGCCAATTGCTTTCAAATCTAAAGCCAATCAAAATTTAGGAAGATTCAGAAAACAGTGAAAGAGGAGCACATCCACTTCAAAAAGGTTACCCAACTGTTTGTTGTTGTTGTTTCATTTTGTCTCGGGCTTTATAATGATGGCTTTCAGCATCTTGGCTCCGCTCACTGGTCCTTGTTTAAAACCCAGCGCTGTGCCCACCCTTCCCCAGGGCACAGGCACACAAGCAGGCTGCTGTGCAGCTCGGCATTCGCATTCGATCCCGCGCTGACTCCAGATTCCTGTCTTATGAACAATTGCCAAGATTGTTTGATGCCTTCTGCGTTTGTGTGTAGGGACTTCACTTTTATGAATTAAAAGTGCTGCTGATTATCACAAATAACATGACTTAGAAACACAATAGAAGGGCTGTAGATTTTAATAGATGTCTAATTTTGCTTGGTTTAACAGACTAAAGATAAGCCTGATGGTTGGTTACATATATTTTATGATTAAGACTCTAACCTAGCTGCATGCCAGGGAACTAATAAATGCTATTAGTACACAGAATAACTAAGGCCCAATGATGCCTAGCTTCTCAGGGTGGAAATTATTCATGCTGTAACACCTTTGACATCTTCATCAACATATCCCATAAGGATCCATTTGATGAAGTTTTCATCTAAAAATTGGAAACTTCACCAGAAATTGTAAGAAACTGTGAAATTGCACAGTTGTATCTCAGGTGTGCTGCTTCTCTGACCTCAGGTTCTACATCTTCTGAATGGGTGTAGGTGAGGCCATCACCTGCACGAACAGACCTGCTGGCCTCTGTGGCCATCAGGAAATGTCACACACGTAGGAGGTGTGGGCAGGAGGTTTCCTAATTGACAGTGACACCCTGAATTCTCTGCTGGCCCATACTGGCACCCTACTGAGAACCTGAATGATGAGTGCTTCACTGCAATGATTTGTGGTTGGTTTTCAGTGTCCAAACTAAGACAAAAATGTTTTATATGGACAGCTTCAATTTTTTACTTGCCTTGTTAAATATCCAGCATTTCAGTACTGTTCATTTGAGAGCAAACATTTAGAAAAATATTGTTTTTTAATGGCTTAAAGAGTTACTTTCCTCTTCCTATTAATGGTTTGGAAGGTATTCTGGCTGCAGAGTTAAAAAAAACAAATGGCTAAATGGAGTTGCTGCTCATGTAAATGTAAGGCAGGCTTTTGCCATATTCTTCATATTGAATAAAAGAGTTTGGCTACAGACAAAAGACGAACATTACTAGCAGTTTACTAATTAACAGTGCTAATAATGAATGCTGCCACTACTACACTAGTTGAATGTGACAACTCAAGCTGATGGGGTTCATTTTGGGGGCCATAGGCAACAAAAAGTGACGGAGGAAACCAGGTTCATTCTGTGCTCCATGTGTGTGGACAGGGGCAAGGCAAAAGGACAGCTAGGAGACAATCTCAGCCCCAATAAATCAAGTTTTGTACACAGAAGGTGGGCATGCATGCCGAGAGAGTGGAATCAAAGTGGAAAACTACTTTTCAGAAACCAGCTTAAGCCATAAGGCTGCATCTCTGTCCCCTGGGGGAGGAAAGAAGAGCTGCATCCTGCTGCTTTTCTTCTGCCACACTTTAAATGAAAAATGTTGCCCAGAGCAGGTGCCAGTGTCTAGAGGAGCATTTCCAGGCTGTGAGTCTCAGCCTCAGAGAGGGGAGATGAACTCAAGCTGCGCGGAAGAGCCTGTGCCTTGGAGAGGGCTGAACTGCAACCACACTCCTCTCCCTGGTATTCCCTCGGTGTTTCCCCCTGCTCGGCGTGCTGGCAGTTGCAAGTCCCGTTCAGGTACTTTTCACTCTCCCTTTACAACATGTTAGATTATTTCCAGCAGGAACTATGGTGTCTAATTCAGGAATTTAACTCTGGAAAGCATAAGCTAGAAGTTATGAGTGGCAATGAAGAATATAATCCTTGTGGTTTGGGCTGTAAACCAAGGTAGATGTACTGTGACTGTACATGGTTTGTTCTAGGAAATCAGGCTAACTCCCCCTATTTTTTCTTAGTGTTGACAGTGCCTAAAAGAGAAATAAAGGAAGAGTATGAAATACCTAGAAAAGTGAAGGCTGTTTGTCTTTAGTTATAGTTTAATTTTCAGCAGAATGAAATATGAATGATCCCAAAGTACCTCCTAAATAAGTATTTTTATTTATATATTTAAACTGACAGTTTTGTGGGGTGCTGTTTTGAAGTGCTGGTGTGCCTAGATGACTAGATGAAGTTATAAAATGTTTAAGACTGAATTATATCAGTCAAAAAAATACCCAGAAGGAGACATCTTGATTTCATAGAATTAATGGACCTCTACTGGGGGTAAAAATGACTTTCTTTCTCTTCATGAAGCATTGTGTGGCATGATCAGATTTTGTATAGAAAAGGCAGAAAAGGCTGGAGGAACAGAAAGGTTGGGTTTGTTTTCTTTGGAAGAGTCAGTTTTAGCCTGCCTCTGACAGAAAATGATGGGGTTGTTTGGGCTCTTATTCACTTATACTGGGGGTTGGGGTTCTGTACTCTCACCCTCCCAGGAGAGCTCTTCCCTTCTTTTCCCTATTGCTGTCTCTCAGGCTGTTGAAATCATCTTTAAGAAGGTTTCATTAAACACAATAACATTATTTAGAAAAAAAAAAAAAAAGATAGAGGTGAAGTAGCAATTGCAGCAAAAATCAAATCTGAATCTGTAATGTTCCAAGGAGTGCAGGGTTCTTTCCTACTTGCATTGCCAAGCTAACCAGTAAGATATAGCTTTTAAGTTTTAAATGTGGGGCTTCTTTGAATCAATATTCAATATATCCTTGTTAAAGTATGTTTTGCAATGCTGTCTGGGAAAGACCAACACCTAACCTCTAAAATAGCTATAAAACTACTAATTGTAACTATATGAGAAATTTTAGCATGCTTTTACCATTGTGTGAAGTACAAAATATAATTTTAGGTATGGTTTAGGTGGTTACGAGTATGGCATATCTGATGGTGAAGTATGATATAGTAGGAGGCAAGCTCTCATTACTATCCACACATTAAGAAAAAAATGTGTGAATCCTCCACCTACAACCTTAATTGAACTTAAGGGTTACTAGCCTGCATGGACCACCAGCATCATCTAAAGAAGAAAAAAGAAACAAATGTTTAAGCCATTGAGCATCCCACCCACGCTTCCACTCATTAGTTCCACTCTGGCTGTACTAACACTGCAGTTGTGCATCAGTGGTGCGCTGCAGCCATCTGGCTTCCCCCCAAAAGACATGTGGGCAGCTTATCTTCAAAGATGAATACCGCTTTTAGCAACAGCACTAACAGCTGTATCAAGCCAAAGAATGGAAAATAGATCTCCTAACTTCATCTTCTTCCATAAAGGACTGAATGACCTGCGTTTGGCAGTGCTGTTTTAAATGAAGACACTTGGTCAGATTTGCATGTACTTCCCTGTCTCGTTGTAAAATGTGCTATACAGCTGATTTTAGTTAAAAAGCATCAATTATAGAGTGCATCTACAGGACATACTAGCAGATGGGTATTCTTTCCTTGCCTAGTAGAAATGAGGAATACTCTACGGAGATGAAAGATGGAAAAGTTACCCATTACAGTCCATATGATCTTTAGCTTTCTCTTCCTACTAAGCACTACATAATTACTTTGAGATGTTTGCAACTACAAGATATCTCCCTTAACTCTTGCAAAGGTACACCTACAATATTAAGAAAATAGTTTTGGACAGAAAAGTAGAATTTCTTTTTCAAATCAAGGCCATACATCCCATTCAGCAATGAGAAGTATTGCATTGCTTCCTAAATTACTCAGTGTCTTTACTTCCTGCTTACCTGTTGCGAAACTAATGTGTTCCAGAAAGGATAGAGTTACTTGAGCATCTGAATTCCTACAGGGACCATGAGGGTGAAGTACTATTTAATTGTTTGGACTCTACAAATGATGCAAAACCAAGTACATGGAGGAAGGACTTATATATCGGGAAGTATGCTGCTTCATTCATCACCCTAAGAATGGATTGTGAATCATGCATACAAACTGAGATTTGATTCTTTCTGTCTCTTGGCCATGATATTATTTTTCCCCATTCATTTTATTTGAAAAAGGAAATTACTTGTCTTCTCCCTTAAGAGAGCACCTTCATGTCATCTGCTTTGTTAAATGACTCCTTAGGATTAATTCTCTTGTGAAAGCGTATCCACAGTAAAGATGCTGAATGCCTGCTAACCACTAGAGAACAAGGAGCATGCAGACTTGTCCACAAACTTTTCATGAAATAAAAGGGAGAAATACTTTTCACTTTTTAAAGGGGAATCCCACTATTATCTACATATAAATGATTGTGGTCTCATGATCCTGAATGGATCATAGTGCTGTGAGCTTGCAGTGGTTTTACAATTACTTGGTCAGCCACCCTACAGAAGTGTACATGCAAGTGTATAAATAGTCTTTGTACAAATGATATTTCCAGTGACAAACTTGCAAACAGGTCATTATTCAGGTGAGGTCACTCCCTGCACCTAACCAAGAGACAGAAAGATGAGAAGATGAACATTCATAATACTTTGCTAAGCAATTCCTTTCATCTTAACGCATTCCCTTTCTTCTAAGCTCCAGTATTAGCAATACACATGGCAACTACAGATATGTGACAGTGTGCTGGGAAGATAAAGGGCAGGTAGAAAAAATTCCTCTGATCTTTTCTTATCCCCCCATCTGCAGGGTGCCCTGGAAGCAGCAGATGGAATAAACAAAATACACAGATCCACCTCCAGAGTGACTTTCTGCAGGCAAGACTATCACCAGGTCCTGCTGGTGTTTCCCAAAGAAACCACAGCTAGCACACAAATCCAAATTCAATATCTTCTGCTGTGATAACACAGTTTGTTGTTGTTGTTGTTTTTTGTTTTTCCCCCAAAGGAAACTCCCCCAGCCCATAAGTAACTAACCACAGGGCCTTTCAGACAGATTGTCCAACTGTCACACTGGCAGCTTAAAACCCACACCCTTCTCCCTCATCACTTGCCCTCCCACCGCCCCCAAACCCACTTCATTATGTAAAGCTCTAACACCCTTCCACTCCTGGTTTGCTTCCTAAAGATTAATGGGGAACTGAACCCAGCTGCTTCTCATTCCTGAGGTAACTGAAGGCATTTCTACAGCTGCTTCAGGGATGGGCTGACGTGTCAAATGTGTGGTGGTAGGGCTTTTGTCTCCCCTGGGCTCAGTTTCTGACCTCGTACACTGATCCCTACTGTCAAAGCCATGATTGTCTCACTGAAGATGACAAGGTGAAAATATCTTGGTGCTAAGTGCTGCTTCTTTCACAGAAAGCACGAAGGGATTCATCATGTCTGCAGAAGACATTGAAGGTACAGGCTAAGGGCTGGGTTTTATTATCAGGTGTATATTCTAATTTGTAATTAGACACACACGGCACATTCATTTAGGAGATTAACTTGCAAACTTTCCTATCAGCTCAACTTGCTTTAGCAAGCTTTTGGTCACAATGAGAGACAGTAAAGAAGAAGCAATTGCATCTGAATAAATTCTGAATAAATAAATAAAAATCTGAATAATTAAGAATTTGAATAAAACGGTACTAATTACTGCCTGATTGTCAATATATTTTATATGGTTTAAGTCACGTAAAGTGTGAGTTGAAAGATCTGTGTTAAATCTGCAAAGCCAAGGAGTCAGAATTGCCTATATGGCCATAATTTAGCTTCCAAGTGCATAGCTGCAATGGTGCTCTCTAGTGATTTATGATTGCATACTGTTAACTTTCTACTTCACCCTTGCTCAGAACATTTCTAAAAAATACTTTAAGCTGTTTAGTGTGAAATCTTGTTTCATGTCAGGGCTTCAGAGTAGAGGTAATATCCAGTGTTCCAGGCAATATTCAGTACCTATGACTATCAGACTATCCGTTCTCTGGCACATAACTCACTTACAACAGCCACTTGTAGCATGGAGTTCTGCTGCACTGCTAGAAAGTGCATCCCATGCACTGAGGGAGGCCAGGATCCTGTGGATTAAAATCAAGACTGTAGATACAGATTGAATGCAATGGGCCCATTAAAGCTTCTAAATGATTCTGTTTGAGAAATGGTTCATGCTTTGCTGATTTAGAATGTGGACAAACCTGTTGTAGGGCTCTGTATCCTTGCTCAGCAGAAATCTTAGCCAGGATAGGGGATGCTGCAGGGCTGGTTGTGTGAAGAAGCTTTGCTCCCATGGTCGGCTGGTCTGAGGCAGGGGGGAAATGGCTGTGTACCCTCAATATTTAACTTCTGGTTCTCTTTCCTTTTTCATAAAAGTAGGGTGCTTTTGACTGTAGGATTTAACTGTTCTTAATGGCATGGTATCTAGGTGAATATAGCAGAGCTAAACATGCTCTGACAAATGGCTTTGGTTTGGGGGAGTTACTGGATACCAAATTCAAGAGCAGCAAAGGGTAGTTTTGCGGCAGACCCATAAGCCATGCTCAGTCAAAAATACAAAGGATCAGAGGAATTCAGAAAGGTGCCTTCAAGACCCGGTTGCTTCCTTTTGTGTGTCAGCCTAAAGGTGTTTGATGTACTCGGTTTTCATGGCATTGACAGGATGGAGCTGGCCATGGGTTCACACACCACAGCAGGATCAGCTGACAGCTAGTTCTACCAGTTTGAAAAATGAACGCTGCTAGTGAAGTACAACAAGTTTTTTAGGAAATTCCGATATGGGAAGGAGGATGTTCCTCCTTTAAACTATCAGAAGTCTCTTGTCTGTGAGGTCTTTTATTTTATTTTATTTTATTTTATTTATTTATTTTTTTTTCTCCTCTTAATACTTCTTTGTATTGCTGTGTCTACTTTGGAAAAGAGAAGGGCAAAGTGTCTTCCCAAATGAAAAGTGTTCATACAGAAAGTCCCAAAGTAGCTTACGTACAACTATTTTATCTTAAATACTGAATAGTGAGAAATGCTTGTATTGACTTTAAGTGGTTACTGTCACTTTTCCATGTGTGGACTTATCTGGTCTTAGAAAGGAATCATTTCTGAAGATCTCTTAGTTCTAAATGGCTTGTGACTGTAGTTTTGTTTGCTCTTTAGCTCTTTTTTTTTTTCTTTTTCCACAATAGAACACAAAATTGGAATTGAACTCCTGAAATTCATTGCACTGAATTATCAACACCTTGTAGTACCAGAAACTTTTCCAGGAGCAGCACTTGTGTAAGCTGAAGCATTTCTGGAAATGACAGCAGCTGTCTGATTTTGTACATTGGTCCAGAAGAAGTCTGACTGATGGTGTGGGCAGGTGTCTTACCCTCCTTTATTAGAGGGGGAAAAAAGGAATGTGTTACTGCCTGCCTTTAGGATGGCATCTTTTCAGCTTTAACATCCCCAAAAGTATGTTTTGTTTTTCCCCCAGTAACTGTGAACATGGTCTGGTAGCATCTTTAGTCACTGTGTGTGAACTCACTACTTTTCAATAATTTGTGTGGTGCTTAAAGGAAAATTAATTCTTCAGTAGGCAAATGGCTGTTTTCTATGAAAGAAATCTGTGAAAGAAACACTTTCAGTTCTGGGTCACTTAAACATAACAACCTGGTCATTTACGTATGCAAGTTGGTGCAAAACAATGTTACTTTCACTCCAATTTATATGTACCTAGGTCACAACATAATTTAGCACTCAACTTTCTTTTTCAGTTGATTATTTTTGAAGACTCTAGCTAGTTTAAGGTAATAAAAATTACTATTCAAACTATGTTCTAATAGTCTTTTTTTTTTTTTTTTTTGTCTTTGAAACTTCACCCAATGAGTGTCAGTACTGCAAAAAGTCATGACTATATACTAGTCTTACCTATAAGGATAAAGTAATCCATAGAAATAGCTAGTGCAACTTGTCACCTACTGTCCATGCATCTGTGTGAATTGCATAGCCTGAAGTAAAAGGCTTTCTTTCTCCAGACATGTGCCTCTGTGTATGTTAGGCAAATTCACCACTGGGGAGAAAAGGGAATTAATCTCCAATATCAAAACATGAGCAGTTGTGCTCTCAAGCACAGTATGTATCTGACTAGTGAGTAATTCTTAAGTAAACCCCTACTTGGGAATACTACAGACAAAGGCCTTTCAACTCCCCACCCCCCCCCCCCCAAAAAAAAAAAAAAAAACAACAAAAAAACCTGTGCAAATGTACTCAGATTCTTCTATTTTTGAAATAAAGTACTTCCATGTGTGTCAAGAGAACCATTTCTAGGTGGACCTCCTGAAGTTATTCCAGTATAATTCACTTCCAACTTATATAATACATTAATAATATCTCATCTGCTTGCCTATGTCCAAACTGACCCAGCGTTGCATATTGAGGACTGCTTTATAAGGAAAACTTGGTTGAGCGAAGAGAAACAGATGTTTCCTGCCTAGTAGCATGAAGCAAGTTAATGTGTTGGAAAGCCATCTACAGTTAATGGAAGGACATCCAGGTTTGCAGTTGCCATGATTCTTCTCCCTAAGCAGCTTCAGGACTAAAGATTTTGATTTTTAGCAGCTTTAGAAGGGAACCGGCATCCATCATAGATGCAATTGCAAAAGCAGATTGAGAGGGAGAGGTGGGATCACTGGATCAGGAAACAGCAGTGAGTGACTCCGAGTAGAGGAGGGCGTTGGTCTTGGTTATGGCCAGTCCTCAGGGATGCTACCTCACCGAGAAGTTCAGTGGCCACAGAAAGAATATGAAATAGTAAGAAAAAAAAAAAAAAGGCAAGAGGCCACCTTTCTCCAAAATGTGATGCAGCTGTGGTCTCTCCTCTGGCTCCATGTTTCCTTCTGCATTATGTACCCTCTTCCTAGGCTACTCTTTTCCTAAAGCTACTTCAGCTGTTCCTGGACCACAGTTGATATCTCACCCACAGGATGTAGCAACTCACTGCAGAAATCCTCCTTGCTCAGGGGTTTCTGTGGCTCTGTGGCACAGGTACCAACACACCAAATGCAGGGAAGCGCCTGCTCAGGGAGGAAAGCAGTCAGACTCCTTTCAGGGATCTAAGCGCTGCACTGGCTGCTGCTCTACCAGCATCACCACAGCTTTCCTACCTCGAGCTTATAATTTGAAAAGGGTCTGGAAACACAGGTTCAGGCCCCTTATGTGTAATGTGGGTTAAAGTCTGTGTATTCCACTTGCACAAGGAGTGCTATGGATGCCTGTCTATATTCGCTCTCCAATATCTCAGGGTGCACAGAAGAAAATGCAGCGTTCCTCAGGAAATACAGGAAAAAGTTCATGAGGCAATAAGACATGGAGCTGTGTGTTTGTCCTGGAGGGGAAAAGGCTTGTGTTCTGCACCTACTTTTATGACCATTTCTGTATTTTATTGCATGAACAATTTCAGAAAGGTGATCCTCTATTTAGCATAGAAATTACTGATTTACTTAAAAAAAAAAAAAAAAAACTTTTGTTTTGCGTGTTATTTCTTTTCCAGAAGGAAATTTTACTCCAGATAATGTCTGTGACAGAACAGGGCAGAGGTGTGATGGGTTCAGAAAAAGTAAGTCTTGGCTTCATCAGTACTGTATGCAAACACAGTGACTCATGCCATCTGGAGCTCTCACCCAGAGGAATCATGCAGGAGGCTGGTGGCTTGAAATTGAAAAATTAATAGAAAGCTAGTGGGCAGATCAGCACCCTGTAATCACTACCTGAGCTGATTTCTAATGAGTTTGGGTTTTCTGACAATCTTCTCTTCCCACAAGGCTTCCTGAGAGAGACTTTACAAAATGAAACCAAGGAAAGGAAAAAAATTACTGAAAGCCTATGCATGTGAGGGCTTTTATGTAATGATTGATGGTATGACTTGTGATTATACTTTGAAAATGGTCAAAAGAAAAACAGTGGCTTTGTTGTAGTGTCTCCATCCAGAATGAGGAGTAATCTGGTATGACTATTCTGTATTATTTTGTTGAAAAAAAAAAAGTCTTTCACTTTTATAAAGCATGCAGGCAATTATTACTTTCATTGATTTGTGGCCATTTATCATTTTAAGAGCTGAGTATTAGGTACCTGGTAAAATTGTACAATGTGACTATATTACATTGAAACTAAGTCTGATTTAGGAATAAGAATAGTATTTTTTGTTTTTACCTGTGAACACTGAAGTGCATTTGCTTTAGTCATACTACACTGCATAAAAAAGAAGAGGTTACAGTTGGGAAATTGCTTAGCAGTGTTAAGAGACTGGGAAACTGTTATTTTTAGACTCAAGTTTTCTGGTTTTTCAATATTTTGTCTGGGCAAGAAAACTGGAAATGAATTGAACACCGGGGATTCATGAAGAGAGGAGGCTGCTTGTAACATCCTAATGGGACTGATGAAGTTTCATGAATTGCTACCAATTATTTCTCTTGCTAGAGTTTCCAGGGAAGGCTAATACATGTGAATGCCCTTTTAACGGGCTGCAGCTCTCCGCTGCTGTTCCCCCCCTGTGTGCATATGACCCCAAGGCCTCCCACCCCTGTAGCAGGGAGATGGTTCCCTCTGAGTTAGCTGATCCGTGCAACTCCAGAATCATGTTCTTTGGCAGATTTCTCCTTTCAACTATCACATGAAATAGGTGGGAGTAGAGGAGGCATCTTTCAGGTTAGGGAGTAAGATGGGGGTTGAGAGGAGCAGGTGGAGTGGTAAGAAAATAGAGACCTTTATTTCTAACCCTGGCTTTTCAGTAGTGCAGTGAGCTACTGGATCCAGTAGACAGCAGTTCTTAATTTAGGACAACAACAGTAAGTTTGAAATGATGCAAATATAATAAAAAAAAAATCCTATAGCTAACAAACTCTTAAAGGAAAATAGGGGAAAGAACATTTTTTGTTGTCTTCCATTTCCAAATGTTAAGATATTACTGTGATTGCACAACCTCTTGTTTTCAAAACAGTCCTGTGTACTGTTACAGTAGATCTATCACAGTTTTCTGCTTCTGGTTTTCTTCAAAGTCAGTGACTGAATGGACATTGCTGGCTTCTGCTGGGGAAAGCTTGAAGGTCTCTTGTATTTGGTTGAAATGCACTCTGCTTTCCCCTACAGTTCTATCCTTAGGTGTTCCTGTGATACATAACATTAGTGTGGACAATGTATCTGCTGCCTTGACAGGTCAGTGGTGGCTACATTCTGAAAGCCATCCTTTCCCCTCCACAGTCAGGGTAACTCCAGAGCCCTCTCTAGCTATTCTCTGCTCCTGTTTCCTAGGATGGGGCAGCCCTTCATCAGTAACTTCAGAGCTTATTTCTGCCTTCTGATTCCTGAAACTTAAAGCATTTGTCACTCCTGCCCACAAGCCTGCTGAGAAGGTAATCCTAAAATACAGATGGGATTCGTTTATCGAATTCTTAAGTTTTCCAATGCCTCTTCTACTAACTCTTTTGCCTCAGTCTCGTGAGTGCATACATATCTAGAAGAAAACACTCCCACTGATCTCTTCTGGACTATCTAGCCCCCAGTGCACACTGAGGCTTGTCACATTACTTCTCAGTGAGCTGTGCAGCAGCCTTGTTGCACTATTTGCAGCACTATTGCTGCTGGTGCATTTATGAGAAGGTGGGGATGCAAGCCTGATTCCAGTGGTCCCTGCAATGGGCACGGGGCTCCAAGGGGACGGGCGAGGTTGTGGCCTGGAGCAGGGCTCAGCTGCTGCCCAGCCCTCCCCACTGGAGCCAAGGGTGGAGAAACCCTTCCAGCAGCTTGTGAGAGCGTGCCTGTGAAGCACGGACGCAGCGGTGAGAGGAGGAAAGGGCTGCCTGGCAGAAACTTTGCCTTTTGAAAGGTATCAGGGAGGGAAATTAATATTATACAGTACACAGAGCACAGGAAATCATTAAGTTCTGTGCACCACCTGCATTATGTATCTCTAGAGCCATCAGGGTTCTGGTCACTTAAAATGATATCGATCCTGCATTATTTAGGAAGAGTTTATGCATGCAACTGAGAGCATTACATTTATGACAGTCATATAAGTCTTTTGACAGATTACTGCAATTAAATGAAAACTACTGCCACTTAATATAGTCTTGAAACTGCAAAATTATTCCAATACTTATCATAATTACAATGACATTAAGTCATTCCTGTTTGTTTTTGTTTCTTTGTAAATAAGATTTAAGTATTGTATCCTACGAAGATGGCACATCTAACTGTGTGACTACCAGGTGCATGGATTCTGTTTGTGTGCTAATCCCTTGCTGGCTCTGAGCTCCTTGGCAGCGAAACATTTCCTGGGGTGCACTGTAATAACAGGCAGCTGTCCTGCCAGTTCCAATGAAAAATGAGATAATGTGGCATGCCATGTCTGCTTTCTCCTAGACCTGCTTCTTACAGATCTCCAAGCTGACTCAAGTAACTGCTCTCAGCAGATGTTGCTTGTGGAGAACCAGGACGGACTTTAGGGAACAAACTTATAAATTGTCTGCTGCAGAAGAGGCAGTGTGCAGTACTTTGCAATGTAAAAATATGGCAGTTAAATTGTTGGAGATGGGCTGTTTATTCCGATACTGCTGAATTTTTCCACCAACTCCTATCCGTGAGAAGGCTCTGTGCAATAAGAATGGGCCTTTCTGGATTCTGACTTTCTATCTCTATCCCGGTCATCTTGCCACCCTAGGGACTGAAAATGAAGGGCATATCTAATTGAGGTGTTGGGTTTTCTGGATATCATTTGCCTTAGTGTCTTGCTAGAGTCTTTTTTGTCTGTAATGGAAGTTAATCTTAATGCCCACGGTGGCACAAAGCCCTTTGTTCTGGGACATGTTTCACCTGTCATTGGCTTGAACTCTCCTCTTGAACCTCCCATGTGAAGTAGGAGGTTCCCAGTGCTAATTAAAGCAGTTTAAATCTTTGATATGTCTGGATGTTAAGTGTTATGAGGAGACAACATTTCAAAGGGCTAAATACTCTGAAGTTAACCATCATCTAAAGTTAGCCATTTGATGTTGCATGGAATCAGTCCTTTGATTTATGGCTCTTAAATAGCTAATCCTTATTACAAAATCTCTTCACAAATAAATCCTTTCATTAAAAAAGTCTCTGTATCTGACTTTTCATCCACAGACACAAGCAAAAGTCTTGTAAGCAAAGAAAGTATGATTTATTTGCAAAACATGTTTGCACATCCCAGGCCATCTAGCTTTTGTATATCTCTTTAAATTTAACTATATTCTTCTGATCTGAAGTGAGGTAGTGTTGCATTATCCCCTGGGCTGAACTGGGTGACTTTTGCAAAGCTGTCTCCAAGTCCAGCTCATCTCCAGGCTGAAGTATAACAATGGACTTCTTAAGACTGCATGAGGTAAACTACTACTTTAAGTATACTTGGAGCTTTTGGATAGAAACCATCTGATAAACTGTTGTTGCTCGCTGTTTATCCTTACTTCAGCTCTTTCGATACTTGCACTTTTATCAACTTACTGCCCTTCTCTGTTCAATGTGTAGGATGGTGTTCCCCGTCATCGTAAGCTACACTGATGTGATGCCTGAAGTCTGTAAAGCACTGATGTTAGCTGTGTAGGTATGCAGCAGCAAAACAATTCTCTCCTTTGGAGATGAAGGCCTATCTTTATATGGAATTAACTTGTCTTTCCCTAACATAGACTTGATTTTGTCCTAGAAATTTAAGAAAAAATGAAATGATATAGGATGGTTTCAGCCAAAGGTTTAGGACTATTTATCTTTTCCTTACTTCATTTCTTCCAATGTTAATTAACTAACACTCAAGTCGCCCCCCCCCCCCTTTTTTTTTTTAATAAACAAACAAAAAAAAGCTTGCGAGCATACCTGTGGGCAGGATACAAATCATAAGAGGGAGAGGGAGGGATTTAGGCCAGATCTGATAAATGGGTGAACGGGTGGAGAGGGGAAGCACAGCTGACTCTCCAACTACTGAAGTCCTCAGAGTTGATTTAATCCTGATGTCAGGCACTCTTTCGAATGCGGGCGAACAGCCCATAAAGTAAACTCTGGGGATGAAACTGAAATTGGTGGTCACTTGCATGTCTTGCGGCATGAAAGCAAACTTGTGGTTAAAGCTTCTGTCAAGGGATTAGGAAGGTCTAAAGTTGAAAGCAATGATCTTCTAGGAAAAAATAACAAGCACTCTCTTAGTAGAAAACATGTATAGCTGTTCTGCTAAACACTGGCAGTGCGTATAGTCTCCTTATAATGAATGGGTCAGACCCTTGGGTGGTGTGACATGACTCTCTTGACTTCAGTGCAGCAATACCAATTTATGCTACCTGAAAGCACAGTCCATTGCATACCCTCCTGGCGTGGGCTGGCGGGAGGTTTCATCTTTCTAATACCATTGCAATATCCTTGTCTGATCAGACACTGGAAGACAACATAAGTCATTTCTGGATAGAAAAGGTGTCTGATAGTAGCTCTCTGGTTCCCAAAGAGCTCAGCAGTGGGGTAGTGAGATCTTGCTGCCCCCAAAGCCTGGGGCATGTTGCCTCCTCCCATCGTGTGGACAGCCCTTGAGTTCTGTTTGTATCTGCATGTGGCTCAACTGTGAAGTTGAAACTGTCACTTATTTAAAAGTTTGTTTCCATTTTGTTTTGTCAAGAACTTATAGGAGCTGAGATACACCTTAGGAAGAAATGTATGAAACTGCCTGAACTTTGGTCTATGTGCAAAACCAGGCCATGGAGATCCTAGGTACTTCAAACTTGCATGTTTCTCTCAGGTCACACTGCTTAACACTATGGGCTGAATCCTCTCTGTGCATCAAGCTTGCTTGTGTGTGAAATGGGGGCTCTGGTCCTCAGTTCTGCAGTTTAAATTTCCTGGAGACCTCAAACCAAAGTATGTGATACTGCCATTTCCAACTCCCTTGCTCTGGGGGACAAGCAAGGAGCAGCTCAGATGGACTTCTCGGGCATTTCTCCTTGGCAGAGGAGGTGACAGCAGTGGTGATGGTGATTTTGAGACTGGGAAAAGTAGAATGAGGATTTCTTTGCCTTTTAGTGTCTTGTGGCAATTCACATGTAGGTGTTGGTCAAAATTTGCCTTGGTAAAATGTTTTTTAGTATCCTATCAAACTACCCAGCAAGAGTGCATATGCCTATTTATTTGTTCATACCATGTTCTGTGGCTCTTATGAAATAACAAGCACGTTTTAGCTTGCTTACACAACTTCCAATGGGAAGGTTAGATCTGAAGAAACACTAATGCACTAAAATGCATGGATCTCATTCCAAATATCCCAGCCAAGCTTCCTTAGAACCAATTATCTTTCTTCTATACATAGCTTTTTCTAAACTATCCCTGTAAAACATGAGCTGTGTAATGCTGTGTTCCCTCAGTGCCTTTTCCCCAGATGAAATTCAAATGTTTTGACATCAGCTGAGTCTCACAGCTGTAAGAGGAGGCTGAGATAAAATTAGATGACTTCATCTACCATTACAGAAAGAAGAGAGCTTTCCATTGTGTATCAGAATATTGCGTGAGTGTTGTGAGAAGTTGTGATACTGATACCATAAAACTCCCCTACCAAAGCATATTCTTGAAGTTGAAATTCAGACAGAACAGAAAATTGCCCAGTGCCCTAATGAACAGTGTGCCACAACCTTCAGCAGTCAATGGTTTAAGCATCAGTCCAAAGACTGCACCTGCAATGAAGGTGTCATTTGCCATTGCAGCGGGTTACTTGGTGCTGGTGCAGAGAGAAGAATGCTTATCTAGGGAAATTGCTGTGTTTAGCAGTGCCCACAAGCCTCCAGGGGATGTTTTATCTGGCAGCGCCCTGTTTAGTTTGCGGGTGCTGAGATCATTGCAACAACGACCCTGAAATTCTGGCAGGCATCACTTGCTGGTGGTCTCTCTTGAACTGGCTTGTCTGCTTGTTTCCAGCTGTTGACTGCATTAGAGACGATTGAAAATTTATGGCTGCTTTCCAAATATTACTTATCCGTGTAAGACACTGTTCTGGTTGCCAAAAAGATGTACTGGGATCATGAATATATAGAGATATGGTCTGTGCAAATGTGATGGGAGATCACCCCAAACCAGGATTTTTTATTAAGACATTGTCTACACCCTATAAAATGTTAGTGAATACCCATATTATAACATAAACTGGGATATTAATGTACTGTATTGCAGGGGTGCTGGTAGATAATATGCAGAATTGATTGGCTAGACATTGCTGTTTGTTGTTGGTGGTTCTCACTTGTTTTTATGATCCACCTTGTGGATTATCCAGTTATGGGGATGTTCCTTAGTCAGCAGAACTGCTCAAAAGCCCTCTTGACCAAATATGATACTTCTATCAATGTTTTCCCTAATGCACAAATCATTTTGCCTTCTTACAATAAACAAAAGAACACTCGTATATATATATATTTTGTTTACTGAGCTTTGTGAAGTCTGAAGGCTTCAGCACATGGGGGAAGTTGCAAAATGATCTTGCATTTTGATTCAAGCCCAATTTAAAAACAAACAAACCCTCCCTGAAGGTTCTTCTCAGAAGAAACTTCTCAGGATGCAGACCTACCCCTTTCTTTCTAACAGGTTCAGGGGTCCCTTAGCCCAGGCTTTAGATTTCTGCTTGTTGAGTATCTGAGTTTGGGAGAAGAGGCATCACCTTTGCAGGCTTTTTGAGGTGTCAGTTCTGGTGTGGGCCCTCTATAGTTTTCTAGGAAGGTTGTCTTGGTCATTTCAAGTACTGTCTTGTTACCCTATCTAAATTGCCACTTGCCAGTTGATGGAAGCCAGAAATAACACTTTACTGAGTAAAGTTGCTGGAGAGGTTTTTCACATAAGTATCTGCCTGATTTCAATTCTCCTGCTATTCCTCTCCAATTAGCTGATTTCAGCATCAAAAGCAGCATGAAACCACAGAGCCAAACTTATCTGCACATGTGTCTCCAAATATATATAGCTTTCTGGTGTCTGGCACTGGGGCCTCTAGGCTGGCTGATAGTGGTTTAAAAATGGCAGTAACAAAAGAGTATGTCATGAGAGAAGGATGGGCCTTCTAGCTGACTTCTGGTCCTTCAACCCTACACCTTTCAATAAGGGTAAGGGAATGCAGAATAAAGAAAACTGGGGAGTGAAACTTTTTGCAGGATGGGATGATTCTCTGGATCACTCAGCAGTTAGTTCTCCAGATGCAGAACTACATGGGTTATACTGATTTAAGGTAGTCAGAGGTGTTTTTTTTCCATTTTTACATCACTGAACTGAGAACCGACAAGTTAGATCTATGTAATGCCAATTCTGACACTGGCAAACATTCAAAATGGTTATGGTATGTTTTGTGCAAACCCAAAGTACTTTAAAGCAAGCTAGCTGAGCCATTTCATCTAAACTTCCCTGCATAGATGAGGGCTGTGATCTCTAACTTCAGCTTCTGAGAGCCAGTTGTGGTCAAATGTATGCACTGCAACCCAGTCTCAGACTCTGGTTGATGTTGATGGAGCTCTGTGTGGAGAGCTGATAAGATATGTCAGTCCTGTCTCCCTGCTTTTCATCTAAGAGCAGGTGGTGAAGAATGCTTGTAAGGCTATAGAGAGCATTTGATTTTCCCAGATGCTTCACAGGAAGAGAAGAAGGGAGTAAAGGTGTATCACATCTACTCAACACTGCTGCTGGAGTAATAAGGTCCCCAAGAGTTCCTAAAGAGGTGAACTCACCTGAGACAGGCCTCGACACAGTGCTGGGGTAGGAGTCTTGTAAACTTCCACCTGGGTGGAAGAAACATCCAGTTAGTTTTTACAAGCTGTGGGTAATGTTTGATATGAGTGTTCTGCACAACTGTAATGTTGCCGTGTCCGTCCCTCCCCCCGCCCCCCAGTACCTGAGACAACCAAGGAGCCCATTGAGGAATACAAAAATCACATGTATGGCTCCAGATTACATCACCCCACCAACAGAGTAGAAGCTGAGATCTGGATCTGAACACAGGAGCTGTCATGTCTCTGTTGCTTTCATCATTCTGTTGGCTGAATTGCCCCCTTAATTAACTGTATGCTATATACAGCATGTGAGCATATGTATGTCACTGAGGAGAATGTGGAAAGAATGAATTGCATTTCCATCTCAATTAATTTTGCTGGTAAGGCTGATATAATCCCCTGAAATTCAGGATCTAAGAAACAGTGAAGATTGTATCAACATCTAGAGTAACAAGTAATTTTGCAGTTATAAAGAAAACTGGCTATTGAAATAAAGTCTCAAAACAGTACTGAACTATTTATTAAATAATATCTATCCCCTAATGATGAATTTATTTTCAGTTAATAACAAGTCTTTGTGAAGTATAATGAAAAATACAGTGCCATGCATAGTAAACTGGCCTCTGTTTTTTTTGACAGCATGCCAATTCCTCAGCTGCAGTACTACTATACTATTCATTTCCATAAAGAGCTCTTTTAAAAGCATTATTAAACAGCAGGAAGGAATGGTGTATGACAGCTTCATTAGTCACTAGGAGCCAAACCTGGCCACTTTCTGCTGGGAATTATTAGCACATTCCAAAACATCCCTGGGTTGATGGCATCCAAAAAAATTTTTTTTCCAAATGTTTGGAGTGTGGCCAAATCTCAGTTTGAAAATCCTGGAATGGCAGTTGTGCTATCAAATCCTCTCTGGGCTAGGATAGAGGACAACATGGACTCCCCAGTCATAAGGGTCCAGAAACATTTGCAGTCGATGGTTTGAAATACACAGACACAGGAAGTTCTTTTGTATAAGTGCAGAATGTGATCTTCCTGAAACAGCAAATAGCCCATCACTGCAGCCCCTAGGTACCAGATGCAGAACTTTAAGACCTTTTTGCACATTTGTGTTATGCTCACAAAAGGTGCATCCAACAGACAGGGTGCTCTGATTTGTTAAGGACGTTTATGGTCTCACTGAGACCAGTAAATGTGAGATTTGGAGCTAACACAGTGTTTCAGGCTCTATGTTACTAGCCTGAGATCAATTATATTTTAAGTGAGACACTTCTGAATCTTGCTTAACAGGAGCCTAAGCTACAGGATAACCATGATGTGCAGAATCAAGCTCTTGCATAAATCTGTTGCCTGATTTATTGCTCTTTTGAAAATATCCCAGACTGTTTAGAAAGTGAATTAACTGTCTAAAGAAAAGTAGAGTGAACAAAGCCTGTGAAAATCCTAATGTGGCATGACTGCTATAGCTAGCTTTGATTTGAAGAAAACACCACCTAAAACCTAAGTCTTTGGTACTGAGGCTTCACTGAACAGTGAAGTCCAGGGAATTGACGGAACTCATATTAAAAACACTGTATACAAAGAAGTATTCTACTGTCCAGCTGTTTTGAATTTCCTGTATATTTGTAAAAACAAAATTATCCTTAATACATAGCTATTTATGCTTTTCTACCCACATGGAACCTTCTGCAAATATTTTACAGGTAACGCCATTCACAATTAACAGCGAGCTAACAAATGCTTGGTGCTTGAGTGATGACTTAATGTACACTTGCAACCTTAGCCAAGACCCTGGTGTGACTAAGCCAACTGCACAGAGAGGAGGTTGTGTAAGAGCATGCCTCCGTGTGCTTTTGGAAATCCTGACTGTTGCTATCTCTATCTGTGTGACCCTCCTGCATGGATGGTTTGGTGGGCTCAAGCCCAAGCAGCAGACTTGCCTTGGGCTCCCTGGAGGCACCAGCACTTACTGAGCTCCCCTTGCAGCGTACACTGGGCCATTGTATTTGTACAAGTGCACAGATTTCAGCTTTGGTACCTCTTGTTACCAGTAACAGCTGAGATCCTTCAAAGTGGAAAAGATCACAGGAAGCAATTCTCCTCCAACCTTTTATTTTTACATATTTGGTGTGAAAGTCAGTTCTCATGATTCTTGGGGGCTCTTCCTTGTTCATGCTATCACAATGACAGCCTTGAAGTTAACGTGCCTTGGCCAACAAGCCTCATAAGGGGCTTACTGGTAACAATAGCAGCAAAGCCACAACTGAAAAGCTGTGGGCTTAATCTACAGGATTAACACAAACAAGATGTCCTTGAGCAGGATAGGTTTACAGCTGTCTAGCAGGAGTCATTTTCTCTGAGATCAGAAAACAAAACCTTTAAAGCCCATGACCAGGGAGATGGAGCAGAGCAGCCCCCCAGGGTGACTGTTAGCGATGGGCTACTGGCTCTCCCTGATGCTAATCCAAACCAATGGCTCTCCTTTGGTAGAGCTCGAGTCTTCGTGTGTGTGATCCTGTGATGAGGACGTGTTTCCTTGCTGACCTGTTTTGCAGCTCTTCTCAACCCAGATGGGGATCTCACCTTGGGGGAAAGTCAGGCAGGGCAGGAAGAGCTGCAGTTTCTTAGCTCTCCATCTTCTCTGTAGGACATTGCCACCTCTCACTTGACCCTTGCTCCCTGTTGGGGCACAAGGCAGTGGAAGTGGCCTGGGGAGGTGACCCTTGCAGGGATGAAAGGAAAAGAAGGAAGGGGTGAACACATCGTGAAAACTTCCTGAGCTGGACTGCAGCTCTAAGATGCATGTTCCAGTTCTCTGTGGGAGCCATAGCTGCCAGCAGTTTTGTTGGTGCAGTTTGTTTTGTCAACTGGTGCTGTGAGGTGGTGGAGATTAGATGTCGGGCATGGGCTTCAACACACTTCCCCCCTACACATTGAATTCACTCATGTCCCTTCTCACTTCCCTCAATGCATGAAAGCCAACTCCTGTTGAAAGATAGGATTTTCTGTCAGTAGAAATATCGAGCAGCAGAGGGTTGGAGAAGAGGGTGATGCCCACTTCTGAATGGCTGCCCGTTAACTCCATCTCCCGCTGCAACTTCCACTCCACATGGATACTCCAGCAAAAACAACAGATTTCTTCCCACACCTCATATTCATTTCTCCCCTTATGATTCTGCAGTTCATTTGTTCACTGGACTTCTATTTGTAAATCTGTTTGTTTTGCCTTGCCTATTTGCTCTTGCTGTTGGGCCTTGGTGAAAGGCCTCTCTAAACATAACGGGGAGCCAAGAAAGGGAAGAATGTTTGATATTTTTGTACTGTTTCCAAAACTACCACTTACAGTGAGCTCATCTAAAAAGCTGGTTCAAAAGTATCAGACCCTTTCTAATCCTCTCTGATAAAGATACCATCTATTGTTGATATTGTTCATTGAATCTCTGCAGACTCAGAAAATTGTCTTGATTTATACTTTCAAGTCTGTCTAGGCATCCAAGAAGACTAAATATTCTTTATTTTTGAAAAGTTAGAAGATTTCTTTTGAGGTAAAAGGGAATCCCTAGCATGCTTGAAATAAACAGATTCATGCTCTCCAAAACCAATTATTTTACCAAGTGAAGAATTAATTAGATAATCATTCTTCACCATTGGGAGGAACTACACGTATTAGGGAAGGCAGTATTTCCAGAGGCAGAATGAGTTTACAGCAGCTTCCCTGGTAGCTGCTTTCTGCAAGAATACAGAAGGAAAATTATGTGTGTACAAAATGTAATCCTAGCTCAGAAGTTTTAGTGGACTCGGTGCCTACATGCCACAGCTTTGCAGGTGTGATAGCTAAAGTAAGTTTCACAGCACTCTCTTGGTATGGTGCCCAGGGGAAAATCAAGGCCTGGAGATTTGAAGGTAAATCCCTCTGAATAATTTTAAAAGCAGGTTGGTGGGACTCTGGAGAATAGTGAAATGAAGCAGGACTGAATCAGAGGGTAAGGAGGGCATACCTGTAAAAAGGGGAAAGACGCAGGAGACCAAGTTAACAGGTGACTTTGGTGATGTTAGGGAAAAGATTATTTGCTTTGGTAATGCTAGGGAAAAGATTCCTCATTTCCTAGTGCTGTGGGTAAAGGCAGATGGAGCTGTGGCAGGTGAAGGCTTCCACTAAGGCAGTGGGCTTCCACTAAGTATTTTAGATATTTCTGTTTCAGAAATTGTTTGTCATGAAGATCAGCAGAATCTGTATGATCTTTTGAAAATGCTTCCAGCCTTTGATACTGTAAATATAACTTAACTGTTTGTACAGTGATATAGTACATTACAGGGCAATTCTGGCTTCTGTCATCATTGTACACTATGTTCCCCTTTCATTTACACCTCTCTCTGTAACATGGCATTTACAGTCTATCTGCATCACTTGAGTCTCAAGCAATAGTAGTGTAAAATTCTTCTTGTGAAGAGAGTTGTCAGAATATTTCACTGACAAGACCTCAATAGACATAGGTGCAGTTCTTCTAGACTTGGGTAAGAAGACCATAGATTAGATCACTTTTAAGAAACGTCAAGAAACAACGCTAGAAGCCCTGGTTGAGAAGGATCTGACTTCATTCCAGACATCTGGCAATACAATTTCTGAGCTGGGCTTATGAAAGAAAGAAGTGCTAATTCTGTGGAGGATTTCTTCCCCCAGTCTCTGAATGTACATAGGTTGAGTTTGGACTCAGAATAATTTCTAATGAAGATTTTTCCTGATTTTGATTTAGTAACATGTAACATTGCTTGTCATGCTGGCCTATTAACTAGCCTACTAGCTGAGGTGTCATAAATGCATCTACGCTATCACAGTACAACAGCTACGAACAATTTTGGAGCATACCAATTGTGAAAATAAACATGTTGACTCTGAAAAACAGACTGCTTTGAATACCTGTCATCCCCTCACTTGTATTTTAAGACAGTCAACGCTTACATGTCTAAGAGTATTTTATCCAGGTTGCAGGATACAACAGGATACAAGCTGTACATGGTCTGGACATGGTTACATCAGAGCCAGCCCCAGACTCTTTCACATCTCCATCTCACAGCTGAAAATGTTGGTGAGATGTTGAATTAGTTGTGCATGGGGCCAGCCTATGTCCACCACAGCCCCTGTGTTTGGGCTCGTGAGGCTGGCTGGGCTAGTTAGAGCCCTGTGGGGTCACCTAAGAGTTTGAGCCCCACTTCAGTGCCCATATTACACAGATATTTTCTAGTATGTGGAGCAGAAGATCTCTATTCTTCTGCATAATGTAGTTGATAACTTCTGAATGATTTCCTCTCCATCAGTTTTAAAGTTAACCAAGTATGCAAATACATCTATTTATTTTGAGATGGCTTAGGAAGAGACTGAGGCCAGTACAGTAGCATTTAGTTAACAGTGTAGAAAATGAAGACTCAAGCACAGTGCATTAAAGACTTTGCTTCCATTAAGTTCTGCCAGTGCTTCATGTGATCTTTCTGAGTGGAGAATGATGAATACAGAATTTGAAGTGTGAGTCCAGTACTTACATACAAGAATAAGCTCTTCAAGGCAGAAATGGTTTCTTAAGCCAAAATGACCTCCCAAATGAGACTGCATGGCTACTGTGCAGATGGGTGCCAGCCATCTGTTCCTCAGCTGGCAAATGTTGACTGTGTTTCAGGAGCTGAATGTTGCTCCCACGTCGTTAATTTCTTCCCTGGCAAAAAAGTGCTGCTGTACAGTTTGAATTGACACAATGAGAAGAATAATGGGAACTACAAAACCAACAGCTCTAACAGAGGAGCTCCGTTTCCCTCCCTCAGCTCAGTTCCTAGCATCAGACATCGTTGCACTGCAGCAAAGTCGTCCTGATGGAGTTCAGGAGATGTCCCACCTGGCCCTTTTTCAAAGGTTATCTGAGAGGAAGATTATGACTGCACCATACTGGTGCTATCCCTAAAATGGAAACAAGCTGGTCCACTCTTAAGAGGTTTCTTTCCTTTCAGCCTTGGAATTGCTGGTGTAAGGTCAGTGACTGGTGGGATGGTGTGGCGAGGTCTGTATGGTCAGGTTCATCTGGGGACCCGAGCTTTAGGTGTCTGAAGATGCTGCGCTTCCCATCGCAGTCTCGCTTGTCAGAGGGACCTCCTGAACTCCACACCACTCATGCAACATGTTGGATCACTACAGTGCTTGTGATCTATGTAAGCTCTTTTTAACCTTTTTAAACAAAGATGCATACACCATTGTCTCTATCTCCTTACTCTTATGCTTCATATTTTGGCTATTTATTGCACAGTTTAAGTATTTTCTTTAAAGAAAATGTAATTCAATGTCTCCCCAAAGATTTGCTGTTCCCCATAAACATTGCCTAGAAACATCTGCTTCCCTCATATGGATCTCATAATTTGTGCCTTGGATTTCATCCAATGCTCTGTGGAAAAGTGATGCCTTCCAGAGACAGAAACCTGATTATGAGAAACCTCATGGACAATACTGAGTGCCTTTGTTGTAACTGATTTTAAAGAAAGGGAGAGAAACAGGGATGGGAGAGGCTTTTTGTATGAAATGTTTCTTGCGGAGACTTGCCACACTCTGTCTTCAGGCAGACACAGAGTGGTAGTTTCATGAGACCATGCTGTCTCTGCCTCTCTGGGATTTTGACCCTTCGAGTTCGAACAACATCTGACAGACGCATGGGTCTTGAAGATAACCATGCTCTTGAAGTTTCACTGAAGTTGGTGACTGGATAAAGAAAAGTCTTTTCTCTCTGAGTGCCCTGACTGTGGCATGAAGTTGTTAAGCATCAGAAAATCTATGCAACAGAGACAGCTACAAAAAATGAGAATTAAACAAGCTTTAACCAATCATAAAATAGAAAACTACAGGTCAATAGGCTTTTTCAGTACCAGTGTTGATGGTAATAATCGGAAATAAAGCACCTACAGACTCCAAAAGGCCTGAAGACCAGCCTCTGCTAAGTCCTGTATGAGGCAGGAGCTGTGCAGCCAGCAAGAGATAGGACTGAAGCTTTTCCGCTTCATCTCCCTCTGCCTCTTCCATGGCTGTGCAATACAATTCCTTATGCAGAGCAGTGGTCCAAGAAGGAGGTGGAAGAAGCCCTGCTCTTTCACCTGCCTTGCTTTGCACCAGTGGATAGTACGTAGGAAGGGTAACGTGTTCATTAACAGCCTAGGTACTTTGGGGGCACAACCTTTTCCATCAGGCCTTGTCCTCAGTAAAGTACAGCAGTCTGTGGTGAAGAAAGACAGCTTAGGTTAAAATAAAGCAGATGAGGAAGAAGAGGGAATAAGTAGTGACAGAAAATGACAAAGGTAGGAACTTGCTGGAAAAGACAGGAATATGAAGTTCTTATTGGAAGTTCAGTGCAGAAGTCCTGTGCACATAGCTATTTATCTTTGCAAATACAGCTGGAGAAGATGACACCTATTACATATGGCTCTAAGGATTAGAGCACCTGCTCAGGGATGCCTGAAACACCTGCAGCCACCTGCTCCAGGACAGTGCCAAAGTGTCCTGGTCGGAATGGGACCATTTTACGCTACTGTGATTGAAATCTACACAACAAAAAGTCAAGATTAGTTGGGCCAAATTTGCAATTACTCAAGTATTTTGCTGGCTTCAGCTCTGCATTTAGTTTTGCTCCATGCTTGTTGTGGAGCTCTGGATAAATAACTGATCTCTGCTCTATTGTATTGCCCTCCTAAACATGTCGCAATACTTAAAAGTTGAGCCGGTCAGTTCTGAGGGAGCAGAAACTTATGTTTCATGCAGTGCCAAATCCTCTGACAAATAATAAGAAGGTTACCATTGTCTGCACAGAAAAGGCTTTACCACTGCTCATAGTAGCACTGTTGGTCCACCCGGCTGTACGTTCGCTTGTGACATCCTACACTTCTTGGCTTTTGGTAGCTGTCCACACCCTTCCCTTGTGTTTGTTGTAATCTGTTACATATGTCGGTTTGTTTTTGTACGCGTCCTGACCTCAAATAGGAACAAGAAAATCTCTCTTTGGGAATAGCAGTGGTGAGGTACATATCCTTTATATCAGTGCTCACGTTCCTCAGTTTTTTGGTTTGGGCTCACCTCCACATACACATGTTTTGGTCTTGCCAGGCCTTTGGACTTTTCTTCTTGTATTTTGCCCAGACCTACTCACAGGGAGAGACTTCCCTCTTAAGCAGTGTGTTTTGGATGCTCCCACACACTGATATGTCCAAACAGTTTAGGCCTTTCATAAGTGTGTCTGCATAAAATGTCCACTTAAAATTGCTGGGGTTGAGGCCTCAGCACTGTGCAAACCAGGATGGTGGCAAATGTAGCCATTGCATCTTGACTGAGTGAAAAAAACAGCTACATTTCTTCACTGTCTTAATTCATTTACCTTTGTCATAGTGCCTTATTTCTAAGCCTTCATCCTCTCATCTCCTCCCTCACCTCTGAGGAAACCTCAGTCTTCTCTCGGAGCCACCCTCAAAGAACCATAGTTCAAAAGGCCCATTACTCACAATGACTGAATGCTAAAAGAGTTGCTGCTCCATTGCCCCATCCCTCGGTCCCTCCTGGATGCCCCAGAGAAGTGCCTGGGTATCGGCCACCGAGCAGCCCCAGCTGAACAGCGTAGCCCTGAAAGCACAACCAGTAATGCCTTGCTCGGGATCTCCTGGCTCTGACTCCACTCCACTGGGAAAGGAGCTGCCAAGTTCCAGTCAGAGAGCGGAGAGAGGTCAGTATTTATGGGGTCTGAGCATTGTTTTATGTCACAGGAAGAAAAATAGGGTAGATTATGGTCGCCAGTCCACTTTTGTTGCACAAGAAGCATCATTAATGCTGGAGTCCAGCAAAGGTCTGGTTTGTTTACAACATAGCTCCCAGTCTTTTTCTTTTCTGGGAAATAGGTGTCTGTTGTTCTTTAGTCAAATGTTCAACAAATGGTACACTTAGGAAAGAAGGAAAAAAAAGAAGAAACAAAACAGGAATACAGCTTGCAGCCTGCCTCTTCAAAATACAAGTTGTGCTGAGGTAAAGCGCTTGCTGGGATGGCAGCCATCTCTGGGTGGGGTTGTTTTGGAGGAGGGAGTTTAAATAGGCATGGACTGGATGAGGCAACTGCTGCAGTTTGCCTGAAATCTGAATGATGTTTTTAAAATTCACGTCCTCCCTTGGAGATTGGGGTTGCCATCTGTCTCTGTTAAGCAAACACATCTAAGCTTAAAATCCAGCCTGGAGTTCATGCCTGAATGACCTGCCGGATGTAGTGACTGTCAGCTACATGTATTTTCATGGGTTTAGACCATGCATCTATCTCTTCAGGAGCCCACTCCTTTTCTCACTGAAATCCAACCCAAAACCTGTTGCCAAGAGGGAGCGGGCTCTGGGTTTGCCATTGGATGCTGTGCTGGTTGCTGGTGATGTGTCCAGTGAGCAGTGTGGCCAGGTTTGCAAAACCCAACATGTGCTTCTTGTGTGCCTCTGCTTGCTCACCTGCCCTGCTCATCATTCATGTTTTTTTCCCCCAGAATTGACAAGGCACCAGGTGGGAAATGCGTGGAATCGCTGCTGCCGGGCTGCCCTCTCTCAGGTAGCAACGGCGGTGTTGCACCTTCCCAAAGTCAGCCAGCAGCAGACCCATCCCAGAAGTTTCCTTACCAAGGTCTGGCACGGCAGTGATGCTGAGCACCGCCTGAGCTCATCCCGTCCCCGCTGGAATGCTGCCAGTGGCTGGAGCCTGAGCCCTGGTCCTGGCCAGGCATCCAGGAAGGGGACACGTTGATGTGCGTGTGCTCGCAGGAGCAGTCGGAGTACACGGAGCATCCCAAGCAACTGGACTGCTGACATGCCACGTGCAGCGGGGTCAAGCAACACAGTTCTTGCAGTTTGATCTTTATTGGTGTAACAAACCTGCTGCTCTGAGCCCGGGCAAGGTAAAGCATAGGGAATGTAGTCAGACAATAATACAATGCAACAGGCATGTTTTAGTTGGGCAGTCCAGGGATTTAGATTAGAAGAGAGGACCCTGTATATTTCTTCATTTTCCTAGTAAGAAAACCTTGTAATGATCATTTTTTCCAGTCCCCGCTTTAGAAAGAGGGGGAAAAAAAGCCCTCCAGCTCAGTATGAAAAGGTGACTTTTAGAGATTCACCATTTGTTTGGAAGAGAAGGCAAAGGGAGCTTGTTTGCTTCCTTTTGTTTTGTTTTGTTTTGTTTTTGGTAAGAGCATTGCTCAATATCTAATCTTCTGCAGAACACATAACTTCTGTTTCCTGTGTTATGAAATCCTGGAAACAGCCCTGAATTTTAAGGAAACCAAGCACACGTCCGCAGAGAAGATGCAGCAAAGAGCTCCCTCTCTTGTCCAATCTATGTTCTGGTCATTTTTTCTGAAGTGTAAGAGGATCAGGTTTAAACCAGGGTGAAACTGGCATTAAATTACATTGGATTGAGAGTTTATCTAGAGTATTCTGCTTTATGTCAGTTTAATTCAAAACTTTGGAAAAAGATGAGTAGCAAGCATTGGCATTCAACACCCAGCTGAAAAAAAAATCCAACTGGTTTTGATAAACTACTAAAATATTACTTCTGAAATAGGTCCTTAAAGCACAGTGTGAGATACAGTCTTTCATGATATCTACAAAATATTCGACAAAACATGGTTGTGAGTATATTTTTCTCATCAGCTTTCATGACCAGTAAAACTGAATTATGTAAGGTAAAAAAAAAAAAAAAATCTCTTTAACGCTCATTTTTAGGATCAGATAGGTTGGGCTAAATCTAATTGTGACATAAGTCCAAAGAAAATATGTTTTTGCAGGAGCTATGAAGCCCCATCTATTTCTAATGGTTAATTACTGTGTAGAGCTAGAAAGAAATAATTTGTTAAAAATCACTTTTTCTAGGTATCTCTAACAATTTTGCATATATTAAATAAGCCTTTCTGGGCACAACTGTAATAAGAGTTGCATGTTCAGTGTTAAAGTCTCCGCTCAATTTATGCCATATCTTGTAAAGTCAAGTTACTACATTTGTGCGCTCAGTTTTCCAATCAAAAACCTGTATTTAATGGAAAATGGCTATACTAAAAGGGCAGTTAATGATACAATGTTACTTTTAAACTGCAAATGTTCACTATGCTTGGAATATGTCTTCTCTCATGAAACACATTTTCACCCTAGATTTAATGTCCTGATTCAGTTTTATGACTTTAGTTAAAATCTTTTTTTTCTACTGAAATAAGTGGATGATTTTCTTAGAACCTTGCATATGAAAGCTCTGCAGAAAAGCACTTATGTCTTAGAGGCAGCCAAGTGCTTTTTGTTGACGATTCATCTGACATGACAAAGCAATTGCAGTCCTGTGACAGCCTTGTGACTTCTGCCCTACAACAAGTCAGAAGCCAAGTAGTGTACAAATCTAATTTTTTCTTAAACTCCACACAGTACTACCTAAAGGTTCCTATAGATTTCCCCCGATGTCTCTTCACTCAAGGGCAGACTGGAGTTTGTGAAGATATTTAACAGCTACAGCTTGGACTGAAATCTGCCAGTCTTATCAAGGGTGGGGATACTGACTTTGCAGAAGGAGCTGAATGGCTGTGAGCACCATTAAATGGATCCCTAGTACTCAAGATAAATGATGTTGCTTTAAAAGAGTGGGCAGAAAGGTCTTCAAAGTCTGAGACAGGGATTAATTAAAGAAAGAAAACAGATCTTCCACCCAGCTTGGTTTCTTGCTTTTCTTAAAGAAACATCTCACTTAAATGAAAATTTGATTATTCTATGAAAAAGCTAATTTCATTAACCCTTTTGAAAAGACTATTCAGGTTTCTTGTTACTTCAGTAAGACCAGGCATGACAGATTGTCTTCTGTGTATTATATATTTCACTCAGCCTTTTCATCCTACAAACACAGATATTTAGGATGATGCTTCTACAGTGCTTTCAAATCAAGTGGTGAGTTCTGTTTTAAGTGTTACGCAGGTTTTTTTATTCATGACAGCCAGAGGAGTATGACCTGGGAAAGTGTATGTATGTTAGGAAAAAAAAAAAAGTCTTACTTTAGCAAACACAAAGTATGCAGAGGTAACAAAATGCGGGTCTTTCCTAGAAAGGAAAACACTTCAGCCTTGCAATGAAAACAGTGGGAACTTACTATGCTTGTTTTCAAAATTCTTAAAAATATTTAATTTGATCTTGTCTGATTAAGGATTCAGTATTTCTTTGTGTTTCCTAAGTGGGCTGTAATATAATGAAGATATACAGCAGATAAGAAATAAATTACAGAAAACAGCCTGGTTTGAATGTGTTAGGTCCTCCAAGGAGGAAGCAAAGCTGCCAGTGAACAGGATCGCATTTCCTCCCCCTGGCAATGGGCTGTGCTGGGTGAGCCATCCCTGCCAGAGGTGGTCTGGGGGTGATGAGCATCCTCGCTTGAGCATTTCTGCCTCTCCTTTCCACCCCCTTTCTTCCCCTCCAGGTGAGTGCATGAACACATCTGAGCCAGCCCCAGCTGGGCATGGAGGTGCCCCGAGCCCCAGGTGCTGCCTCCTGGGAAAGGCAAGGGGCAGCCGGGAAAGGGCGGCTTTCTTCCAGAAAACTCAGTTTTACTCCAGCAGATACCATAGTTGTTTTGTAAGTGACACCTAGCACACAGCAGCTGGCCCTGCCAGACTGCTGGCTACTGCTTTGTACAACTTTAACATAACAGTGTCCTGCTGACAAATCAAGTAAAAAACAATAATAAAACTAAAACAGATGCCTATTTAAACAAAACAAAAAGAAAGAAAGAAAGAAAGAAAGAAAGAAAGAAAGAAAGAAAGAAAGAAAGAAAGAAAGAAAGAAAGAAAGAAAGAAAGAGAAAGAAAAAGGAAGGAAGGAAGGAAGGAAGGAAGGAAGGAAGGAAGGAAGGAAGGATGTTGTTTAGCTGACCTTCATGTAGAAACCCAGAATCAGTCAGACTGCTCAGTCTCTGGTGGCACCAGAATGGTTTGGGTGGCACCAGGGTGGTTTTAGTGACATTGTCCTCTGGTCTCTGAACACTTCTTTTCATTTCAAACTCCATGAGCTACTGTGTAAATAAATAAGTACAAGGCTGCACTGTCTCTTTCCAAAGGTGATGCTGTGCATGGGGTGAACACGCCGTTTACTGAAAACCTCTCTGAAAAGCCAGCAGCCATCTGACAAAACAGGTTTCCCAGCCTGGCTTTGAACTTAAAGTCAACAGATGGAGAAGTGTGGGAAAGGAGCTCTGTGCATCAGAGATCCCCAGACCCTGATGGTCTTTGCTGCGTGTGACCCACAGCTGATGGCATGGGAGCTTTCCGAGATCATTGCACAGGTTTCAAAGCATTTTGATGTGGATTTCCAACTTTATGACTTTCAATTTTTCCATACTCTGGTCTTAAACAATTTGAGAAGAAATGGAGAAATTCAGAAGTGAATAAATGGCAAGGCACTCTGGCTGAAGTTGTCAGGGGTTTGTGCTAGTTGTAAGTCAGCTCGAAAACAGCTCAGACAACCATGTTTTCTTTTTTTTTTTTTTTTTTTTTTGTTAAACCTAAAGCAAGCCAGCTCAATTTTGAAGGCTGCAATCCGTATGATAAAACACGGGATGGGTGAGGCAGATTCAGCAGCATCTGATGAAAAGTCCCACGCCATCCAGAATGCACAATAATGGATGCTATCAGGCAGTGAACTCTAATTTACAGGGCCATATGCTTTACAAGGAATGCAGATAGGTTCGTCTTATCTCTGTTTGTCATCACTCCTATCCTTCATTTCACTGCTTGCAAAGAAAAACACTCTGAATTGTTAGTGTCCACTGCTGAGCCACTGCCATTTCTTATATCTTATGTTGTCTCTTCCTCCCCGGAGCTTTCTGCCCCCAGATATCTGAGTTTCAGTGTTGTTTTGTTTTAAAGAGGAGCAAGTTATTTGTTTTACACTGCGAGGTGGTACCATGCAATTGTCTCTTTATAACTGCCTAGCAGGCTTGTCACCTGCTGCCAACATCTAAAGACAGGAGCTTAGAAAAGATGGCACAATAAAGAGCACAGGCCCATAAAACCACACTTAATGATTTGTCATGGTTTTCTGCATCCTGTTAAAAATGGGCCATTTTCTCCTTCAGTCTGAGAGCTGCTCTGTTTCCTGCATGCATTTCCACAACAACGCCACATTAGTTCCCTGTGTAGAGCCAGTGCTAGCCCTGCTACTCACCAGCAAACCCCATTGCAGAGAGCTCTGCTATTTTGGGGTGTCCTCACCTGCAGCACAGTGATTTGCTTGTTGTCCTGGGGTGCGAGCATAGGAACAGGACCAGCAGCACCAAATCCTCTACCACCTTGTGAGACTTCATTGACAAAGACATCCCTTTTCCACAGGGAAAAGGTCACGAGTGGCTTGGAGGTCCAACAGTACCCGGAGCGGACAGCGGAGAAGAGGAGGTGTTCCCTGGTCCCTGTCCCCATGGGGTGTGCAGGAGCTCCTGTTGCATGGACCCCGTGGTGATCGTCTCTCGAGCACGCCCACCCATGGGCACAAAGCCAGGGGGTGGCTGGCCAGCTGGGCCCCTGGGTGGCAACCGGTCCCAAAATGCCCAGCGAGAAGGAGGGAGCCAGTGCTGGGGCTCTGGGCCTGGCCCTCGGTCAGAGGGAGCTCCGTGCAATGTAAATAAGTATTTTCTCCCTCTGTGTTTTCCACTAAACAAGCACCACCTGAGCACCTGGTATTGGACATCCCTCCTCCCGCTCCTTCAGGCTGTAGAAGCTCCTGGACTCACCGGGTTTTTCATATTCTTTTGCACTGAATGATGCAGAGCTGGGGATGAGGACCTGTGCTGCACCTCGGTCACAAGCCATTTGCTGTTTCAATGCATAAATAGAAAACAACATCCTAGTGCTCTCGCCATTCAGGAGGGCCGGGTCTTAGTGTCTCCATTTTGCCCTTTGGTCTCCTCTGCCAAAATCTGCACACACGGCTTGTTACACAGAAGGGGAGGCTCTGCTTTTCAACACCGTAAGGCTCAATATATCCAAGGCAAGGAGCTAGCAGCTTGTTAGAGTGCACAGAAATTTGGTAAAAAGCCTATGGTAAATACAGGGAGAAGTGCCTGTCCATGGAGACAGCCCGGCTCAGATGCACCGGGGCAATATTGCACAACCTGCAGCGACCCTTGAGCAGCAGAAAGAGGACACAAGGAGCTTTCTACACCCAGGCAAACAGGCTGAACAGAATAGCAGCCCTCTGTATGGCCTCGGCTGAGAGCAACACCAGGAGTTCTGCCAGCGGTGGAGGAGGGGGTGAGACTTTCCCTGTGCTGATCTGGTCTTGTGCAGGTGGGTGGCACAGAAGGATGCAGTAAAGCCACTCAAGGGGCTGGCTTTGTTCGGATTTCCAAAACACTTCTTTGCATGAGATTGAGGAGGTGTATTTAATGCTGGTTTTAGCTTAGGTTTCATTTAATTCCGAGTCCAAATTATTTTGTTATTCAACCACTTTTTTGTCCTTCATTTTGTGATGTTACCTCCCTCTTGTAGGGAGAGCAGTCTAGAAGCCGCAGCTGGCTAGCACAGAGGAGAAATTGCAGCTCGCCCTTACGCCACTGCAGAACACTTCTGCAAAACAAGGAAAGGAGATGGATGTCGTTGTCTGTAACACTGCCTGACTTTCTAGTATTGCAGTTCAGACGGTTTTATAACGTCAGGAGAGTCACACTGTAGAGATGCATGGCAAATGGGCTGTTGTACGAGCCGTGTGGGAAAAGATTGATAGCTAGAGCTGCTGTTTTGACACATATGAGAGTCTCTTCTCACACGTGCTTTTAGGAGTGTGGGATGTGTGATTTCCCTCATTGTGTGATGGCTCAGAGGATCTGCACCCTTGTGCCTCCCCTTGCTGGAGCAGTTTTCAGTAACGCAGCTCAGGTACCGACCTTGCCTCTGGTCATGCTTGAGCTAGCTCCTGGGGCTGGATTGCTGCAAAACTCAGAGATGGGGAGGTGGGGTCTGTGGGCAGAAGAAAAACTGTTAAAAGGGGAGAGAATGCCTATAAGAAAATAATTATAAAGTAGTTGGAGAAACTGGGATTCCTTTGCTGGAAAATGATTTTTTGTCAGCCCCTCTGAGTTTCAATTGCGTAAGAAGAAAGTGGTAAAGAAACTAGACTCTTTTTTTTTTTTTTCATAGCAAACAGAAGTGCCTTTCCTCCTCAATAACATACAAAAGGTATGCAGTTTGTTTGTGTGAGGCAAATGGACCGTCCCGTGGGAGCACAAACCCACAGCGTCTGCAGCTGCACTGAGGGAGGGCACGCTCGCAACTGCACAGCACACACAGCGCTGCCCTGTACAGGGTGATGGGGCAAGGTCCAGTTCACCCTTCTCCAACCAAGGGGCAGACAGCCACCGCTCGGCCCCCTGGGACACTGCATGCACTCACCTACTCCACAGGTCTCCCCTCTGGTCCTCTAGCATTACTTCCTTCTCATGGTCAGGTCCCTGGACCTCACCCGATGATGGACAGGTCCCACCAAGGACACCACCTTACATCTCAACCTCTCCCAGCCACCTTCCCTGTCTCCGCTCTTGCCTTTATCTAGCTACCCGCATCCTGGCTGCCATCCCCATCATCGGCCTTTCCTCTGACAGACTCTGCTGTAGGTAGGTGTCCAGGCAATGCGACCGGGGAGTGCAGGAGGTGACCGGACTATGGCGAAACAAAGGGCTGACACACTGCAAAATGCCACTGCAGAAAGGTTCCCCGCGGCGAGTGCGGTGGCCTGGAACGGCCTCAGCCCCAGGGCTCAGGGCTTGCTTTTTCTGTGCCATGTTGACTTAGCTTTGTAAGGAGCCATCTTGAGCACATCTGAGCATCCCCGTGGAGTTGTCTCTTTGTTAACTGTGTTATCAATTAAAGCCTCTCTGTAATCTGAAGAACCTTTCTGGCTAACCCTTCCTGGCACACTTTTAATTAGAAATGGCCATTACCCATCCTAGCCTGTTACTTTTGCTGCTGCAGAAGATATCTGAAGCTTTTCTCTGCAGCTTGGAGCCTCCTTTTGCCAGTTTTCCAGTCCCAGGGTAGGCAAGCAGCAGCTTACCCGCATTCCCTCAAAGCTGGCCAGCAGGGAACTGCAGCCCTTGGGTTTTGTTTTGTATAAAACAACAGAAACAACAACGCCCCAGTAGATGCATGTATTTTTTTCCATAACGGAACATTTTGGAAGCCAGTCAGGGGAAGCCTTTCCTTTAGCAGAGATAAACTGACTCCCGGTGATTTTAGGAGAGCTGCTGAGTTTGGAGAATTCATTTCCATTGTATTACTTAATTCAATTTGTTTGTGCTTGGTAAATGTACTTTTGCTTTACTTCTAGCTTATGTCTGTATATCTTGATAGAGAAATGAGGTCTGGCTTCTGCGGAAGAAGGAAAACTCCCCTGTCCTTTGAGAGCCGATGCTCATTCATCTCCTTGCCCTCGGTGCATTTTTCTGCTGAGATCCCCGCTCTCTGAGCTCATTACTCTCCCCATCTCTCTCCCCTCCAGGCCCCAGCTAACGCCTCCCACCAGCCCTGCAGCCTGACCTCGGACCTCGGTCACTCTCCCCATCTGACCCAAGCTGTGGATCCTGGCCAGGAGCTGGGAGCTCAGGGACGGGGGGAGACGGGCAGGAGTTTGCCTGTTGCGATTCCTGCTCCTCCTATGACACACGGTGGCTGCAATAGGAGGACCCCTGGCCACATGGGCTCACATGTCCTGAAAGAGCAATCTTTTTGAAAACTTGCCCCAAATCAAGGGCCAAAGTGCTGCTGATTTCTGTACCGGTCTGTAACAGCACAGCGATGCAATGTCAGGTTTTGGCACTGAACTGAGAAATTGTAGGAGAGCAGGGAGGGACGGGGGAGATCAAGGGTTTGGGAAACAAGAGACAACAAGTCTAAGTGCAACTGAGACATTCAATTATGTTTTAACCCAAACCATAGCTTTTACCAGTCACCTTTACTGCTTTCAAGTATGCATTTTCATTCCTGACTATAAATCAGTCCTACTCAATAACTAGCAGTTTCACCCCAAAAGAAACTAGCCAGTGTGTGGTAGAATGCAAATAGCAGTTGGAGAAGGGATGATATTAAAACACAATAATGAAAGCCGACATGTTTAGGATATCTGGGAACAGTGACCTACTGGTGATCTCCCTCTCTCTCAGTAATTGTAATTGACAGGCTGCTGCATTTGCAATAATATAGGAATACCAGAGAAAAAGTAATCGGAAAGATATTTTTCAGGAAGGTCTCAGGAAGAATTGTCTCTATACACTTTCTTCTCTGAGAGGTTGAATAAGCAGCTCTATTCCTATTTTTTGTGAAAGTTATACATCCCAAAGGTTAAAGGATCTTTGAAATTTACGATGAAAGGGCAGTGACTGGCTGGAGGGAATGGTATTTTATACTTCTGGAGTATTTTACCCACTCTTCTTGGCCTTTGGCACTAAGATACTTACTACTGTAATGAATACATCTTGTCAGCCCTCAGTTGCTGAAAAATCTCAGCTTTCTTTGTCCAAAGTAGAAGTACAAATCTAATTGCAAAACAAGGCCTGAGTGAGTGAATGGATGTAGTTATCCACAAACAATGCTCTGAACTCTAAAAATCAGCTTGAGTGTTAACACTGAACTCTAATGGTGTTCTTACAGACTACTACTAACTATTTCTTCACTGATTTTACAAACAGCTATTCACTACCCCAAGATTAAGGACAGTTTTATTTCATGGGGAGAAAGTAAGCATAGTGTCTGCCTCTGTTTTTTTCCCTCTCCTCCTCCACTCTGATTCATAGTTCTAGGAAACAACCTGAAAGTAAATATATCTGCTGTAACTTTTTTTTTTTTTTNTCTGAATGTTGTCAGTAATTAGTGAACATTGGCATCCTGGTCAGATATTGAAATGAAGTCCACAGTACGGCCATGTCTGTGTGTGCTCCTGACTTGCACAAGCAGCTGATCAGTATTTGTAAGTCAGGCAGCAGCACAAACACGTGCCCGGTGGTTGCCTCGTTGGTGGCATCTGTGCAGAAATGTCAGAGGAATGGATACATATGAATAAATTATCTGGGCATGTTCAAGCATATGTTGTTGGTTATACAATATAGATTTTGAAACACCTCCCTACTGTTTCAGTAGAACTGGGACAGACAGTCTCCTGGGTGAAACTGGGCTATGCCCAAATGCCAGTTTGTGTGCTGACATCCTCTTTTACAAGTACACTTCAGGTTAGCTTTTCTGGGAAAAGGCAGTGTTCCTATTATGCAGGGTAATTTTCAGTATGGCCCCCAGCACAGCTAGAGGTCACTCTAGTTTCCTCCTCTTCTGATGACAGAAATCTCAAATCTCACAACTGCTATTCCTCCAGTGGGAAAATCAAGCAGACTTGCTGTCACTCTCCAGACGGTAACTGCGATACACTGTGATACGCGGTTATAACATACAACTGCATCTAAACAAGGGAACCAAGAAGCTCAGCTGGGAGTCTGAGCACACCAGGACTCTGCCTCAAGGAAAAAACCAAGTGTGGACCTTGCTCCACCAGAAGAAACCCAGGTGCATTCCCTTGGAGGGAGCCAGTCTGCCCTGACAGGTCCCAGCCTGGGTACAAGTTCCTCCAATTCTCCTATGAGGTCGAGGATGTATAAAAGCATTGGAGATTTCCCAACTGAGAGTTTATTCAGTATCACTTTTCCCTCTGCTGGAAAAATGAATACTGCCTAGGAGCTCACAAAGGTATTTGACTGCGGATGCTACTTGAATGGAGAAGTTTCTTACACTGGAATATGTGGATCAGCACAAAAAGCTGTTAAATATAAAACATGCTGTGTATGTACCTCTACATATGTACACTGGCTCTTTTAAATTACAAGCTCATTTTGAGCCAAACTTTGAAAGGGATTTTGCAAAAGAAAAAAAAAGTGAAAATACAGCTATTAACGATGCAGCCAACATTGGTACTCTTCATAATCATCTCAGCAGAACACTTGATTTATGTTCCGTTTAAAAGTTGTTTTATGTCTGGATAGAGATCATTCTCAAAGGGCGATCCTTTAAAACTCTTGTCGTCTGCCCAGTAGCTTTGCGGCAGGTAGTATGTCCAGGATGAAACAACTCATGTCCATAAATCAACTGTAATTTGGGAGGGACTAGTATCTTGTAGTGGATTTGGCATTAGTTCATCCTCTTACCAAAATTCTAAATCCTTTGAAGTTTTACTGATCACTCTGCACAGTTAAGCTCAGTTTTGTTGAATAATAGTTAAGTATTTCAGCAGTGTTATTTTCTCCCTGCTGTCTGTAAAAGAGACAATCCCCAGACTAGGGCCAATGCTCACTCTTTTCACTGGAAGGTCTGCCCTTAAAGAAAATATCAGCATTTCATTTGAAGCTCCTTGTGATATTTCCTTCATGAAGTGTGTGTAATCTAGATATTCTTCCCCTTCAGGGAACCCGAGGACAATAATTTCTGGTGAATGTTTGGTTTTCCAGTGTTTCTGAATGGCAGTGAACCATTAGGATTTTGCTACTGGTTTTCTTCCATGCTTCTTCTAGCCTCTTTCATAACCTTCCCATATAAATTTATCTCTTTAGAAATTTTCTGTTTTCTTGATTTTCCTTATGACTGCTCTAACTTGCTTCAAATTCACTGCCCCTTAAAGGACAGTTTGGGCTTATCACAATAACTTGCTTGTCCCTGTGTGGTACCACTCTGACAATGCTTCCCCAGAAGCAGCCTTGCATGTTTATCTGGTGCAGCTTTCTAAGGCATCCTAAATTGCCACTTCACATCTATTTACTATTGCTGTTGAATTCTCATTTCTTTCTTTCTTTCTTTCTTTCTTTCTTTCTTTCTTTCTTTCTTTCTTTCTTTCTTTCTTTCTTTCTTTCTTTCTTTCTTTCTTTCTTTCTTTCTTTCTTTTTATTGCTTGCTTTCTTGCTTTCTTGTTTTTATATGGAGGAGCCACAGCAAAATCCTTTGAAATATAGGCTCTGATCTTTAGAAGAAATTTGGGGGGAGGGAGGCAGAAGGATAGGAAAGATCTATTAACTTCATGTAAGATAAATTAACAGCAATTAATTTAGCTCCTTCAGTTCTTGTTTGTTTGCCTAAACTTCATTATGTCAAATGGGCCAAAGCTATCTTTCCAGCAGGAAAATTTTGGCAACATAATTAATTCAAGGCATGTGGCATTTCCTGTCAAAACAGCAGGCATTCATCATACTGTGGAGATTGATGTGTTTCACATCCACTTGGGGCTGATGCTGAGATAATTTTCCTAGCATACCTCTCTGCACATCTCTTCATTTTGAATTCTTCCTCCATAGCCAACTCCAGTTGCTCACGCTGACCCTAAGTCTCTCCAAAAACTCCCACCAAACCCATTGCTGCTGCCTCTCCCTACACCCTATCGTGGGGCATTGGTGACTCCTGTGGAAGGTGGCTCCAGCTTGCCTGGCTCCCCATGCCCCAAGGAGGAGCAGGGGAGATGCTGGGCCGCCTCCCCTTTTTGTGGTCACAACATCTGAGCAGGGCAGGGAGCCTGGAGCACTGTCATCCCATGACCTTGTCGATGTTTACTGTTGGGTCAGCCAGGAAATTGCAGCAAAAGAGGTGTAGGAGCAAGGGGACAGATAATGAGAAACAGGGAGGAGAGAGCTCTGGAGGATTTAAAGGAACAAAGCCTATGGCTACATGGCTGGGTGCAAGCCAGCTCCACACTTGCAGGCACATTAGTATGAGACTGTTAAACAACAGCTCAACAACAACAACAACAAAAGAAGTCCTTCTTGGCAGCAGGGCTCTTCAGAGAGGGGTGCTATGCATCCTGAGAAAAATTCCTGGCAGCTCTCTGCATCAGACTATGCAGATGCACCCAGGGATGGGGAAGGGCTTGAATGTGAATAAAAACAGTATCTTTAAATACTTACGTGATTTGGTCGCACTTGGATTCCTCCATCAGAGTTTTGTCTGATCTGGCTCTTTGGAGACAGTTGCAGCTCCCACAGTGCTATCTGGGAGATAGAGGCTCACATTTGTTTTTCTCTGTGTTATAGCAGAAACTGAGCGGCTCACTCAGAAAACATTTCTGTTCACAAATGCTTGTGTTTCAGAGATCAGATGTCAATTGAAGAGTGAAATGGTTTTCTGGTTTGTCAAAGGTCCAGCAGGTTCGACTTTAACTTAGCAGAAAATGCTCAAATTAGATGTGACAGAAACACAAGAAGCCCATAGTATGGCCCTGTCTTGCTGCTACGCTGAAATCAGGTGAACAAATCTGGTTGATGATGGCTTTAGAAAAGTAAACACTGCATCTAGATTTGACAGCTATGTGGTTGAACTGATAGATATGGTGATTATTGTTGGCACACAACTGAAAAATAGAATTACTTTGTGTTTAATCAAAGGGACCTAGTCCGGGATAAGCCTTCGATCCCTCCTCTACATGAAAAACAGCCCTTAGACCAAAGGAAGTTCTGCATAATGTTATTTAGTCTGCGCAAACCACTAACTGTATTGCAGAGCCCTGATGAAGTCACTGCTTAGAGACCTCTAGGAGATAGCGTACAATTGATGTGATATACTTTGCTTTAGTTGGGAGACGTGCTTCTGGCAAGTAATCCAGTGGTCAGGTCCAGGGTGAACATACAAAAATTACCAACAAATTAAGGTATAACAGATAAGTAAAAACAAAGTTTTCTGCCACTCTAAGTAATAGTTTCCTTTGTTTTTTAGCACTCTAACACCACTCTGTGTTTTCTGTCATCTCTAATGCGCGTTACAATAACAGATTTGTCTGAAAGGGCAAGTCTCCAAAGACCAGTTTGATATTAAAGAAAATATGTCTTCTGGCCTCCTATCAAACTTTAATATGCTCTTTCAATGACAAGCAAATGCCTCTAACACTGACACTAGTGGCCAAGGAAGAAGTGGATCCTCTGCATTGGTTATAAAGATCATATTTCCTGTGTGAAAGGAGCTGTCACAGAAGGAAAATAACTGAAATGGGTATCCTGAGCCTTAACACATTATTTTCTGGGAGAGACTTTGTAATTTTGTTGCACAGTTCACCTCCACTCAAATTCATTAAGCAAACTGAATCAAGAATGTCGGGCTACTCACGTGGTACCAGGCACTGCAGCTATAAAACCACATGGGGCAAGCGAGGAGTGGGAGCATGGCACATAAGTGCCGTTCGTTGCCTGTTGCAGAACAAACTTGTGTGAAACCTTTCTTTTGTGTGGTTTGGAACAGACCTGAGCCTTGAAGACAGAAGATTTGGACCAAAAGACAAGTCTTTCCTTTATCTTGTTGTAATTAACTGCAGGTGGTTTCTGCTAACATAATGCAGATTTGGGTCCCATTTATCTTTTTTTGGAGACAGTGTAGCTATCACATTTTCAGGAACAGTCAAAAGAAAAAAAGTAATTGTGTTCTTATTATGGCAGATCACATCTTTCTGCCTGAATTCTTGGCTGTTTTTCCTTTCTGTTGATAACTGTCTGACAGATGAGCTGAATGTTACATGGAACGAAACCAAACTGGTGAAGTCCTGGGCTAACATCAGCAGAACTGCGTCTTGTCTATCAGAACAGCAATGAAAATAGATGTTTCTACCAGTGCATGCTTGTCTCTCTCTCTGCCAGTAAATCAGTCTCACTGAATCCTCTTACTCAGTCTTACTCTGTGTTTTGTTAAGAGAAAGAGTTTTTGAATGATTTCTTCCTTCTTGCTTCTTGGCTGCGTCAGCTACAAAAGACTACAACCCTGACACATTTCTTTTTCCTCTCTCTCTTTTACACCAGTGTAAATCAGGATGTCTCACTGGACAAGGCAGTATAAAGCTGCTGGGACTAAACTGGAGCTATTGTTTCTATTCCACACCAGCCGAGAGCAGACACCTAACACCGTGTTGCCTGAATACTGCTTGTAATTCTATTCCTCTCTGGAAACTGCATCCTTCTTAAGGGAGCCCTCAGCTCTGGATATTTGGCTCTTTCTGGTCCCCTCAGTCTCTGAAGAGAGAAAGGGGCTCAAAGACCATTGGAGAGATTGGGAGGTGCAATTAACTGAAACAGGGTAAGGTCTACGCAGGCTTTGTGTGACTTGGGATGTGAGAGTTATGTGGTGTGGCTCTGCAGTGAAGGCTGAGAGGAGCTGGTGGTGAGGACTTCACATCAGCGAGGGAGAGCTTATGCTGCTGTGCTCAATGCTTATCCTGGATGGAGAATACCGCAACATTATTCTCCACTTGTGCTGGTTCGAGTGTCTAGTGCCAATAACATTTCTTAACACAAAGCGACCAGCAGCAAGAGATGCTAGGAGCTCTCTGTATCCTTTTTGTGTTGCAAGCAGCCACCACTTGCATGTTTCCATTACAACAGCAAAAAAGATGAAATTTGAAACTGCTCCCCTACCCTGGTCTTTAAGGAAGCATCAGGCTCTGGCAAATTTGGACACCTGCAGCAATTGACTTCTTTCCAGCACAAGTCCAAAGGCATTCAGTTTCCCAGCAAGTCATTTTCTCCCAGGGAAGAGGCACAAGAGAAGGGGGCAAATGGAGGGAAAGTGAGAGAAGATAATACAGGTGTGAAACTTTTGCAACAGGAAAATGCTGTGCAAGCTATGGTATGGGAGAAAGAAGGAAATAAATAGAGCATGCAAGACAAGGTGTATCTTTGAGATAGCTACAGCTGACAGTTACAGTACTGGCTGATGTCTGTGGGAACTAAAAGGTGAGTGGGAAGAGGTGATAGTGTGTTAAGGACACTAAGATGCAATGGAAACTCAGAGACGCAGAGTGGGTGAGGCAGGTCATACCGCCTTTTCCTTCACCTCCCCAAAGCAAGCAATGAAACTGGCAGAACTGAGCATACCAGTATAAATTCCCATCTTGGCTTTTTGGGAGAAACTCCAGGAAAATCCTTCTGACATAACCAGGGTCAAATTTTGGCCAGAACTGTAGGAGGTGTTAGGAGACTGCTGCAAGGCCCCAGTGGGCTGTGGGTTGGTTCATTTAGTACCCACCAAGGTGTTCCCTCTTACTTAACATGGCTTTAGAGCCTGCTGTGACTTCAGTGTATAGGTAGGGTTTCCAGTGTATACGTTTGTTTGGTTTCTCTTTTAAATGCTTGTGTTTAGTTTTGAGAATTTTGACCTGCTTTCATGTTTATATTGCAGTTTTCATAAATTTAAAATCAACTTCCAAAGCATTTTAGACCAAGCTTTCCTGATTATCTTGATTTATTTTTTTGTCTATTTCAAGAACCTACATCCTTAAATTAATTTCTAAAAAAACACATTTGAAGACACTAACTGAAAATGTTGAGTTTGCTTCAAGTCAGTTTCATTTTGAACAGCTGAACTTTCAGCAATGGCTGTTAGGTGACTTTATTTCGTTTTTCTTTGGTTTAAAGCTGAAGCCAAGAAACTCTGTGCTTATGTGGCACAACAGAATGGAAATCAATAAAGGGCATAAGCAAGCAGATGATCTAGTCCCCAGGCAATATTGTATTATACTGCATGGAGTGGAATAATATATATGCCTGTATACACACAAAATATGTTATAATCACTTAATATAGTGTGCACACATGGATTTGTAACTAACAGATAATGACAACAAATTAGATGCTTAACTCTATGTTCATACAATGTGTTAGAAAGTAAAAACTCACAAAAAGAGAATTAAAAAGTGGATAAATACTGCAAAACACAGACTTAACTCACAGTATTTGCAGAAAATCTTTAACCTGTTTGAAGACTATAGTTACATGTTTGCAATGGACTTGATTTCTCATGAAGTAGAAGTTATTCTGCCTTCCCAACTGCATTAATTCACACAAATATGATTTGTGCTTGAAATTTGTAGTGTTTAATGGATTTTAAGTGGTTCCAGCAATTCCATTAAAAGAGGATGGAATAAATAAGTGAGCAGTTTGCCAAAGGTGGAGATTCCACAGTTGTGAAACCAGCTAGTGGTTTATGTCAAACACAGTCATTTAAAAATATAGTGGTGAATTAAAGTAAAAGTGACTTAAAGATTAGGTATTCTACAAAGTGTTGCTCTAAACGAAGACAGGGGTATGAGCAGTAACATCTGGATGAAATAAACCCCCATCTGAGAACTAAAGTAAAATAACATTGCTTATTTGAACAATTTCTGTGCTAGGAAGTAGAACCTAACACAAAGAACAAGAGTCTCTGGGAGTTTTTTGGAAGGGGGACAAAAAGTTGACAATTTGATACAAAATTTTCAGCAGCTTTAGTGTCCATCTTGACTTAAGAAGCTTTTTAGCATTTACTTACGACCTGCCCAGTGCCTGACCACCCTGCCTGCTTTGCTGTCTTGGGGGTGTAAAGTCAACAGAAGGCGATGTAAAGCTGCTGAAAAGAGCAAGGGTGGCACAGCACTTAATTGCAAATGTATTGCCAGATAATACCTCCTTTGTAACCCCTCTGCCTTCACCTGAAGCTGCATGGGGACGGAATCTCTGTGTGTGCTCTTCCTTGTGAGAAAACATATGTAACAGCCAAGCCTGGCTTTGCCTTTGTTCAGTGTTTTACCTCTAGCCTGGTGTTAGTCACTACTGAGGTCCCTCACACAGAAAGATTGCTACTTTCATAAGATCTGTTGTCTTGCACATAATAATTTTCTTCCTTTGGCCAGCTCATTCCTCATTAACCTACCAGGGAATTACATACACCAGGGTTTATTTAGATGATCTTTCAAGTGTGCTTCCTGTTTATAGAGTAATTAGCCACATGCACCAAACAAAACATGAGGCCAAGGAGTGGAGGATACCATGCTAACAGGAAGCACCTTTCTGTAAATAGCGGTGGTGTTCCAGGCTGTCCAGCAACTGCATCTTCCCTCAGGATGTGACCAGTTTTGAAATCCTTGTTTGGAAGCAGAAGCATTCCTACTGTTAACAGGATTAAGCAAAATGAGAAATGGTCATGTTTGCTTTTAGATAAATAAAAAGGTGAATTCTGAATTGGAGCATAGAGGTTTTGCTGTGTGTTACTGAAAGTGTCACATCTTTGGGAGAGAAGAGCATTTCTTTGCCTGACGGACTGAAATAATTTCAGCTTGATAATATTTACTTTGATCATATGAATGACCTTCAAATATGCAGAGGGGAGAATAATGCAGATGACAGAACAGACTCCCATGATGCAGAGTATGCATTGTTATGCTTGCTAAGCCATCTGTGATTCCTAGGACACCTATTAATGGTGTGATTATATCTATTGTTATTCCTATATTCATGCCATTATTTAAGGACACATATGTACACCAGAACAGATACGTCACCAGCATAAAGTCTTGGCAGATTGCTTTCTGAAAATGAAAGTGTCTGCATGTGCAAAAAGGCTTGTCAAATAAAAAAAGTGAAGACAAAGTTGTTATTTTTTAAGGATTTTTTTTTTTTTTCGATTTGGCACTAAATGTTGATTTAAAATGAAGCTGAGAGTTTCTGGAAAACCTTTCAGATTTTATGGTGTTGCCCAGTGCTAGAGGTTGAAAGGTTTGTTTCTGCCTCCAAAAGGGACCTTGGTGGTCCCTCCGTAGGCGACAGCTGCCTGTGACCTCCTGTGGGCCCAGGCCTGCATATGGTGCACTGATCTCACTCGTTCACAAACAGACAACAAAGATGATCTAGAAGCTCCTCGGTGAGCAAAATTAAACACTGCAGGTCAAATGGAAATCAATTACAAGCTGTGCAGAAGACTGTGGAAGTCAACACCAGCTCTCACCCATGAACTGGGATGGAGGCAATCAAATGTTAGGTCAGTCTAGGTCACGCTGTGGCTTTGGTGTCCATTTTTCACTCGATATAGGGAAGGGAACTCTAAACATCTGAGGCAGTAGGTGAAGTTAATGGATGACTCGGACATACTGATGGATCCAGTGCTGAACACATTGTGCTAGTACAAACAAATAAAATTATTCAAGGAAAAAAAACACCTCTTCTTGTAGTAAGCACAAGCACAGTCACATCCATCTAAACAAAATCTGCTAATTCCTGCATTTAAATCTTTGTCTCTGACTTATGTATGAAAACCATTTATTGCCATCTGTCTAATGTGGCTAAAACGTTTTCAGCACTGAGCTTTTCTTAACATCTAAATGAACAAAGAAACTTTTTTCCTCCACAGTCGTAACAATTGGCAAGACTTTCAAGAAAAGCACCCAAGTGAATTAGAAGCTCCCCCATTAGAACCTGTTCACTTGTGCTTCTATATAACACAGGTTTTGAAATGGGCTATGGAATATCTTCAGATGTTGTTTAACCCCACTAATCTTTAAAAACAGCCTTGAGACAAGATGGTATCAGTACTTCAATTTAAAATATGAGTCAGAACATCATGAAATTCCTTATATTACATGTCTCTAATGTGTACAAAAGTATCCTGAATGAAGAAATGCATTTTTGGTGTATCTTGTAGTTATTGCAGGCTCCTGGAACTATGATAAGACTGAATCCATTATAAGTTAACTTTATATTTTGACACCATGGAGTTACTTTCAGCCTAAGTTGGTAACCAAAGATGCAGGGTGTTGCAGGATGGGACAGTTGTACAATGGTGATGATGGACAAGGATGTCTTTGTCACAGTCCTTTTTATTTATAAAGCATATACAAGAGTCCTGCAAGCACACATGGGATAAAACAGCTCAAACTTGTCCAAGAACCTGAGCCAAAACCTGAGGTTGTTCCTACCAAGGCCTTTCTGGCTTTGAGTGACTTCAACCTCTTTCTCTGTGCTTTTCTTTACATTTCCTGCTACTTTTTGTTCTTGGTTTCTTAGAAACCTACCCTCACACAAAACAAGGCATAGCACAGCCCTGTCACACTGCTCATCCCATTCCTGAGCAGATGTGAGACATGGTACCTGTCTCTGGTTCGGGTGGTGATGAATTCCTGCCTCCTGAGGTATCTGGGCTTTGCTATTTGTGACCTGCAAGGAGGCTGCCTACCAAACTGGTTAAAGTAGTAAGCATACACAGATTATAATTCTTTTAGTGTGTGTTGCACAGTTGATGATATATATATGAACTTTTGGACTGCCTTGTTCGGATTGGCATTTTGGGACAAGACCTTTACTTCTTGTGCCTGATACAGAGTTGAGGACTTAAGCATTTAACCAACTGTGACAACTTTGTAATGGTGAGCTTGCTGGATTTGCCTGTGATTTGGGTGTTCTGGGGCTGCTGAACATTTTCCCACAATATTGCAGCAGGTTTCTCTCTTCCATGGAACATGGGATTAACACTGTAACAAAATATAATTTCAGTCTATGCAAGATGAAAATCAACAATATTAGTAATTCTGTATATTCATGAATATCTCTATGCTGCATTTATTTGAAGAAAACCTTCTCTTTCTCATAATTATTTTGTGTGCACAGGACTATGGTATGTCATGTAAGTCTTCCCCTGGCCAGGAGCCCCAGAGGGAGAAGTTAATCTACATAAAATCAAATTGATAGCAGAACCTTAAAAGGTTAAGGCAGGGGTGTGTCCCAAGGAGAATCTGGGTCAGAGTATTAAATATTCTCCCCTGATGCCAGGGGCTTGGCTTCAGTGCATGCTGGGATCTGTAGTCTCCATTGGTAGGTAACTGCAGCTGTAAAGCAAGCTGCCTGCAAAGAGTCTCAACTGTGGAGTTTTATGGCCTGCATCTGGCTTACAGCTCATACCTTTAACATCCTCCAGGGAGCTGATAGTCTCGTTTTTGTTCTTAACACATAAGAACAAAATTAAAATGAAAATCTAAAATGCAAACCTTTTTTCTTTTTCAAACCATGTGAAGGTCAAGGAAATAACCTCTTCTGCAAAAACGTCAGGAAAACACATACAGAAAAGCAGCTATCAAAAATAAAAGCAAGCAACTATTATAACTCACTAGCAATTGCCTTTTTAGACTGGCTAGTGAGCATGGAAAAGTTGAAAAGGTTCTTTCAAATGACTTCTAACTGCAAAGGATAGGATATTGCACTGGGCAGGATATTCTAGCAGGTGGGTCCTACTGCCTTCTGCTTACATGTGTTTTCCATAAGAAGTCAATGCAATGAACTGCTCTCACATTTTTGTTTTTAAATGTGAACATTTAAAAGAAAATTCTGCCACATCTCTGCCATGACAAGGGGTCTAATGGCAGTGCTTGGGACAAGTGCAGCAGAAATGTTGATGGTGTTCCTGAGAGTCCTTGGGTGTCCTTACCACCAGTCCCACCATGAAACACATGAAGAGCTGGAGCTTGCAGGCTTTGGACACCAGATCCCTTTTGCAAAGGGACTCCTTTTTGCTCATTCTGTTTGATGGGGTTTTTACTGTATGGCAGCAGTGCCGCACATCCCGCTGAAGGCTTCTGAGCACTGCAAAAGGAAGTGATTTTCCCTGCCACAGGATGAGCCCTAGCACCTACTTCCTTGCGCAGGAGAGCCAAGAGAGGAAGGACAAGCAAAAGTGCACGAGGACAGAGATGTTTCTGCCAGCAGCTCCTCCATCCTCCCCCAGAAGCAGCTGCCACCCCCTGCACCCTGCCCAGCCCTCAGCAGGTGTCATTTGACCATGTCTCCAGCATCAGCGACAGAACCAGGGCTGTTTTGTTGCCACCAGCAAAAGCCTGCTCTGCCTGGAGCCAGAAGAGGTTTGGGGGCTGCCAGGGGCCACCCAAGTGTAAACGTATTTGTGAGGAGAGCAGCAGCCTTTCCCCCTACCCACAGGTCAGGAGAAGTCTGATCTGACTGTTCAGTTGATGCAGAGGAGCAATTATAATCTCATTACATGCAAAATGAACTGCAGCCTGGTGACTCAAAAGCCCAGGTCTTCATTGCAGCATTTGGCAGTGTGTTTCTGTGTTTTGATGATGAATACATAGACTGCAGATCAAAAGCAATTTCTAGGTCATTTTACCTATAAGATTATTGAGGTTTCCTGCTAAATCACTGAGAACAGTGAAAATTTCCAGTGTTTTTATTAAACTTGCACAGTCAGCACACAGCAAAATTAGAAGGTATGTCAACTTTGGTTTGAGTACCTCAAAGAAACCAAAATGCTTCAAAACCAAACAGTTAAACAAAAGCCAACTTACAAATCTCTTGAAAAGTCCCAGAGACCTTCCAATCTGTCTGCTGACACCTTCTCTCTGTCTCTGACCCTCCTAAATCAATGCATTTATCTCAAGTACAAAAGTTGACAGCTTGCATTTAATAAAAGTTGCTTGTCTTGTCAGTCTGCAGAAGTCTTGCTCCTGCTGGCCACTTCCTTGATGATGTGTTACAGCAATGCAATAGCCAACAGCACTTACAGAAATAGATACAAAAAGTGGCTTGATTAATTTTAAATATGTTCATTCCTGAATAGAAAATGTAGGTTGTAGGAGAAAAGGAGGGGAGAGTTGTTAGGAGATGGTCTGTGTTGCAGCTAACAGAAGTTATGTTTTAAGGGAACAATCGTTGCAACTGATAATACGCTGTAGTACAAAAAAAAAAAAAANTGTTTATCAATATTTTCAAGGAGCTTCTATTTAACAATAATTCTGTATCAGTTTCTGATTCCTGATTCACAATTCTGCCCAGGCAGTAAAGTTAAACGTCTGTTACACTTGCAAAAATCAGAAAATATCCCCATGTAATTACGCACTGCTTTTGCATCTCTGAAGTTTTACAAACGTAGGCTTCAGTCCTGTGTATTTGCACATGAGGTTTTATTTTACCCATATGCTTTAAGTGAAGCATTTGCCTGCCTTTTGTACAATACAGATTGGCATCACATTGTAGTTTTGAGAAATATATATTTGCTTGCGTGTAGTATACCATGTCCTCTTCATAAGGTAAGAACTGAGAAGTCAGCATCCAGCACCAAGTACCTAGTCTGCTGTCACAAAGCAGCTGCCTGTTATGTTTTAAGGGTATTGAAATTAGCTGGTTGTACTTAGTTTTCCTCTTGTTTAGAAAAAAGATCTTTTCTGATATACTGGAGAATATACATCAGATGGAGGCAGTTGGAGTTAATGTTAAACAATATTCGTTTGTTTACAAGCATTTACTGTTCCTGGAGTGGAAAGGGGCTGTGAAGCCTTCCTGGTGACCACTGATGGTTGCATCATCTGAAACAACCTCTGAAATTTTAGGCTACTTCAGGGCTGTAGACCCCACTCCATAGATTGGAGAGGAAACCAAGTGTGTTGTGGAGACTGGTTGAGGCACCAGGCAAGGTCAGCTAGCACATAGAGAGCAGCAGGCTGATCAGCTGTGGGTCCTGCTGCTGAGCATGTCCAGGCCCAGCAGCGAGTACAGGAGAGTTGGGGAGTTATCAAGGAACTGTAGATAGAAATGTGGCACGGGAAGCCTGCACAGAGTGATGTGGCAAGAGGAGAAGCCAGTGTCCATGTGTGTAATTCCTGGGTTCATTTGCACCAGTGCTGTTCATTGAGTCTGGAAATGTCCTAAAACCAAAGTCTGGTTCAGAAGAAGTACTATTACTCAAGACTTCATGGATATCTTATTTTGTCCAGCTCAATGGTACTTTTTGAAACTTTATTTCCATCAAATGTAGATGGTAATGGAGCTAAAACTCCTTGATTGTCCAAGGCTGTCTGAATAGCTTTATATCTATGTACTGGGAACATCAACCACGTATTTTTATTTAGTATAAACTCAGTTCTAAAGTCTTCTTGATTAGAAGAAATGTGTTTTAAATACCAATTTTATTTCCTTATTTTATGGACTACACTCTTCAAAACAAATACTCCTTAAGAAACTATAAAGAGACAGAATCCAATATTTTAAACATTTATCTTACTGTTGTTACTTTAAAAGGACTACAGTAATATATATGACTTTTAAAAAATGTTTCTGAAGTGGGGTTCAGGCCTGTAAATTGAGTTCAAGTTCAGAAGATTATGCTGGAGGTGCACAGAAAAGCCTTGAGGTAAGTATTTTAAAGAAACTTACGATTTAAAATTGAAATAAACATTGTACTGAAAAACTAAGTATGCAAACCATGGCACGAGGCTTAGGAAAACGCAGCTGAGCTTCTGTTGACAGAAGTGGAAGGCGACTTACCTAGTGCTTGTCTCCCCAAGGATGCTTGTGGGAGGCCCAGCTTATGAATCTCCTTGTTGGACAGTGCTGAATCCTGACCTGCGTATGGTTGCAGTGATTCTCTGGACAGTTTGAAAACTCATGACCCTTTGTTTGCAAAAGACGTTTTTAAATAGCAGCATTTTGGACTCCACAGCTGATCTGTGCTTCAGTGTAGAAAAGCTTTTCTTTAGTTCATTTTTCTCTTAAGAAACTCCATTCCGAGCCAGCAACATCATCTTCTGGTCCTGGTTAAGGCATCAGGCAAGGGAGTCAGGCTTTTACAGTCAAGCCTATGCAAACACGCACACCCCTACGCACTCTGTTTTCTTTTTTTACAAGGCGAGTGAGGGTCACCCAAAGCTTTGGTGGGGGAAGTTCAGAGCCTTAGTCCTGGCACCGACTGTAGTTTAAACAGGAGGAGTACAACAGAGTTGCAATTTAGTTGCCTCAGGCGTTAGCAGTTTATTGGGCGTATTTGTGGAGCAGATGAGAGCTTGGGTTTTTTTGGTACTTGGTCTGGCATGCGAGGTGGTTGCCTTGGACAGTATCCTGGTTCGTGCAAATCCAGCTCAGTGCCCCCTTGAGTTAGCAAGCGCCTGACTTTAAAGCACCCTGAGAATTCAGGTTGTGAGATGCCATGTTTCATTTATGGGTCCTAAAACCAGCAACACTGGTGAAGCTGAGGGTGGCATCCAGCAGAGCTCCCCCCCAGAGGAGATGCATCTGAGCAGCTTCAGCCACCCACCACCCTCTCTGCTCTGAGGCGTTTTTCTGAGCCTAGCTTCAAAACTATGCTGTCTGGACTGGATACGTAAACCACGCTGCAAAGCCCTAAACCAGAGGCTTAGATCCAGAGGGAAAGTGGGGGTTTCCTCTGCTAGCAGAAAGCTGTGTTAGCAGTCTCTGTGCCAGGCTGCGGTGTGGAGTCTCTGTGAAAATGGCCAGCACCAGCTGGCCACCATGCCCTTGGGGCCACTTTTTTTTTTTTTTTTTCCCATAACTGATCAAATGAAAAGTTGTATTGACATAGTTTAGAGTAGTTCTGAGCAGGAGTCCTGACTTAAGGCTACTTTGAATAACTTCTGGAACTTGCAGCCAGCCCTCTGGAGTCCCTAAGGCAAGGAGGAGACAACCAGCTCCTCTGTATCATCACTTCTGTGCTGGTTTTTCACGGGGAGATGCAGACGGCTGTGCTTAATGAGGTGGTTCCCATCGCAAAAGCTGCCCTGTCAGGAGACCAGGTTTCTATTTACAGTTCGCCCATGATGGCTGAAACAGTTCAGCCACAGGGTAAGAATTGGACCAACTTTATTTTTAGCTTTATTTCCAAAACACCCTAATCCCTTATATATGCAAATATATGTGTGTATATGCACGTATAATGTATGTCTTATACATAATATCTATAACATACATATTGTATACATACAGTGTTTGTTTGTGTATATATATATAGTATGTTACTTCTACTGATGACCTTACTGAAGTGTCAGTTATAGCCTTTCCTGATATGTAATGATATTCAGAATACTGCTGGCGAGGCAGTGGCCTGGGGTTGATTCTAAAATCAGATTCTTCATTAATAATAGACACATTTTCGATATTGATGGCATTAAGCTCTGCAGTGTCTACTTGAACCACATTGTTCTGGTTGCTTGCCAGATTGCTGAACCTATTGTTTCTCTTGCATCTCTGTACAAGCTTTTCTATAGTATTTGACTCCAAAGCAAAAAGTTTTAACAGGACACAGAGCCTTGTACTCTTTCTGCTTCCCTCCATAACTCCAAATGCAACACACTTTATTTAATTCACTGTAACTGCTTTTCTGTTAATTGACCATTTATAATCCAGGGGAACCATAACAATGACCTGTGCATTAAACCGAGAGTAATGGAGTATCCCCCTGACACAGTCAGCCCACCTTGAAAGCCCTGACATTACCACTACCCCACTGGATTAGAGGAGATGTGGTTTATATTAGTGACCTGAAGAAGGTTCATGCCCTCTGGGAGAAGGCTGTTCCCCGCAATGGCAGTGTGATTAATGGTTTATTTACAGCACTGACATCAAGGCTGTCAGGACTCTTCATCAGTCTTTGATGTAAAACACACTAAGAGGCCCTAGGTTGTTCTTATCTGCTCAGAGAGGAGAAATCAGAAATGAGTGAATTCAGAATTCAGTGTGCCACAGCTCTCTTACTAATATTTTCCACAGTGACAACAACAGAAGAAAATCACGAGGTCACTTCTACTTCACTGGCCTTACTGCTAAGATGGGATGACCACAGAGAGACCATGACTGCCCTTGTTTTGGGGAGAGCAGTGTGTGTGACAGAGCAGGAGAGTGCTGGTGACAGGCAAAGTGGTGAGAACATGCAGATGCTTACATCAAATCCACAGGATTTTGTGAGGGGTAAGTGCTTCAGTTCTGCACAAATCGCAAAATGGGATGGATTTGCATGTCCTGGGTGAATTTGAGCTTAGACGGATATTTTTAGTGATTACTGTTTAGTACTCAGCACTACTGTGTAAAGACATTTCCAATTTTTACAACTTTGCTATTTCAGAAAAGGCTTCCACTCCCAAAAATTTCCTACATTTTCTTGCTGAGTTCAGTAAGCACAGCCTGACTTTTCTGAAAACCTCCACAGATCTGTGTGCTGGTAAATCCCACGCAGTCCGCTGTTCTCATGGGCCAGCAGATTAGCGAGATAACGCTGAGGCAGTGTCAGCCCTTTCCCTCATCCTGTCGACGGGAACTGGCTTGCTGACATCCAGCACGTTTGCATGGGCAGCCCCCCTGCCCCATCCAACACCTGTGGTGCAGGAAGCTTGCAGCATGGATTTTGAATCGGGGCATTATGCAGGATTGGGATTGTGGTACTTCGGTTCTGCATTGTCTTCACAAGGGACTTAAAAATGACTAAGATGCCTGAGGAGTTCTCCAGGACCCAATTGAAATAATAACTGGATGGAAACCAGTTACTGATTCTGAGCCAGATAAGACTGAAAATAACTCTAGGGGGGAAAGAAAACTATTTTGGAGAGCCTCAACTTCCCCCGAATTTCCCTCTGTCAAGAGCTCTGGTGCTTGTGTTATCAGCATGCTCCAACCCACTTGGCTTTGCGTGGGCTCCTCATCATTTCCTGGTGTCTGAACAGCACAACCCTGTGAGATAGCTCTTCTGTGTAGGATAGCCTGGCAGGCTGCGCTCCTTCTTTCTGCATTAAGATTTGCTGATAGTGATCTGTGACTCGCAGGAATATGCCTGTGAATCAAACTGTTGCTCTCAACAGAGCTCTGGTTTGTTCAAAACCCTGTGACAGGCTTGCTTGGCAGAGGTGGCTTCCGAAAGCATGTTTTACTGGGGCCTGCTCTCTCCTTGGCTTCTTACAGAGTGCTGGATGGAAATTAGTGTACGCAATGAGGACCACCCAACGCAGATGATTTCCATTAGAACTAAACAAGTCCTCAACGCAACAGTGTAGGATGTACGTGCGACAGGACCTAGAGATTTCTCAACAGCAGGTGTTACTTATAGAAAGTAAAAAGCCCCAGGATGTAGTAGTAACAAACCACCCAAAGAAAGCAATCAAGAAAAAAATACAAAAGCAAATTAAAGTTTGCACACAATGAAAACAGAGCTAAACAAAGCTGCACTTCCCTGTCCTAACTTTAATCCTCTAAAAGGCCTTTACACATTGCAGTAGATGGCTGCTGGCCCACAAGTGAAGATCCTAACTACAATTAGGCAAATGACTGTAATTAACAGGCTGGTTGATTTTATTTCCTGAAAGTGCAAATTGCAAGCACTTTGCATATTCATTATTTGACATTTTTTCAAAGTTTCTTAGGGGGATAATTCTCAGGTCTAGACCGTTTGCAAATATTTCATTCCCAACATTTGACCTTTTTGCTGTTGCTGACCGAAATAGACTTTTCTTTCTTGGTCGGATGCCCCCTAATTAGCCAAAAGCTTGTATGGTAAAGAAGATATCTGAGTGTAAACCCTCAGATGCCCAGCTCTGGCTAACTAGGCAAACCGGGCAATACTCAGACTTCAGCTAGAATACTGCTAAGGAGTACATACACACACTCATGCACATATGCCAGTGCCAAAATAAACCCCACAACTTTTGATGTGAAAATTACACAAACAAAAAAATCACATAAAAATTTTGCAGAAAGATGCAACATTCTTTTCCAGCTTTAGCACCCAAAGCTGTAGTATTTCCGTGGCATGTATTTCAATTTGATTAGTATAGTTATGTGCATGGAACCCAAAAAAGACAAGAGAAAATCAGTATACAGAAAACAAGCCTTTGTTGATGACTTTCCCTGTTACTTTCTACCCCTCTTCCATGGAAGATTCTAGGTAACAGAAGTTCATGTGGCTGATGAGTCACAACCAACAATCATTATACTCAATACACAGTATACATATATTTTGGTATTTTCCAGATCCCAGGGAAAGTTGCATCATTTTCTCATTCTAAAACTTTCCCATACCACTCCCTTTGTAAAATCTGTTAAAGGGCTTTTAGCCATTTTGTGGTCAAGGCTCTGTTCCCCGTGCAGCATGTTAGTCCCAAAATATGCTCCAGTAAACTTGGAACAAAGTTGGCCTATCCTCAGAAGCCCCTACTCCTTTTCTTCTCCTCCTCTCCAGTCTCCATACGGGAACTCAAAAGTCTAAATTATTAAATGCGGCAGGGTTTGTTGCTGGTGATGAGCAGCTCCAGTGTAGAAATCAGCAAGGGAAACCTGGAGTTTCTGGCACCCATCTTGGGAAACACCCAGATCTGCAGGCTGGCCCTCATCCACTGCTCTCGTCTGGCTGGTGCTACCTGAGGCTCATCCCTGGCCACACGTATCGCTGGGTTCCCTCCAAGCCAGCCGAAGAGGTCCTCATGATCCTCCACCGCCTGCGTGCACACCTGCTGGAGGGGACATCTGTAGCCGGAGTTACTCGGGGGCTGTCTCCTACGGTATTTCAGTTGAACCACACTGTGTGAGGACCCAGAGAGTTAGCAGCAGGGGAGGTCTGTCCTCCAGGTGCAGGGAGAGGGCATCTAGAGCTGCTCCAGGCTGCTGATGGCCAGATTAGGCTAAGGAGCAAATCATTATTGTCAGACCCCTTCCTGCCTGCAGTGCTGTGGTGGGAGGGCAGAGACTGTCCTCTCAGGACAAGACTCACAGGGAGAAACAGATGATGTGCTTGCACATTTTAGGTGGTCAGCGACCAAAGGGTTAAGATGCAGCTTTGCCACAAGCTCTGTTTTAGGTACGACTCAAGAAATCATTAGCAGATGAATCATATCTGCTTCCCGGATCCCCTCTTTGGGGAAAACACAGCCCTGCCAGCCCCCTGCCTGACACACAAGAGGAACTACCGGTTTGCTGGTCCTTCTCCTTCTCACTGCCCTAGGGCCAGCTCCCCACCCACCCTGCCTGCACGAGAAGGCTCAGAGGCTTTACCCAGCAGGAGCAGGGGGCTGGAGACCATTTCACCCACTGGCATAGGTTAATGGGATGGACCACGGCTTGTTTCCAAAGCCTAACTTCTGCAGCAGAAATCAGTGCTTGAGAAAGTTGCATTGCTTGTGCTCTCCTTCAGGCAGTATGTCAGATTTATGCTCTGTATGTTGTGTCCGGAGTCTAATATTGCTTCTTGAGTCTGATTTATCCTGCTTTGTATCGCAGAGAGTTCTTGCTGTGGTATATGTTACAGGGTCTGACAGTCATTACATTGTATGTAACAGTTCTTCAGGTGCCAAATTTTTCCAGTTTAACACACAGCAGATGTGCTCACAGTCTTTTTGGAGCTGTTTTAAAAAACAGCTACAGTCAATCTATTTTCATAGCTGACTGGCTAACTAATATGTCCTTCCTTAAGGGTGAGTGTTTTCATAACTAGCCCCAGGAATGGCTCATCATTTTTTTTCAGTGTTCCATCTATGAAGCATGTCATTAATGGTTATTAAAATTCACCAACAGATTAATTTATTGATGTGATTTGTCCTTTCAAAGTTTCTGCATCTAACTGGACTGATTTATTTTTGTAAGAAGTTATTGCAACTTTTTAATGCTGTAGGTGTTTCAGTTATCAAATACTTGTGTGTTTGGATGAGGTGTCTGAAACACAGCTAAACTAAAGCTAAATGGGTATGTAACACTGACAAACTGAAAAGCAGAGCAGCTGCAATACTCAAGGCACAATATCCCATAGGAGTCATAACAGGCTTTTCCTGAAGAGAGCAAGTGTACAGCAGGTATAATGTTGCTCCAACATAGTTAAAGACAAAACTCCCATTGACTTAACCAGGAACAGCATCAAAGTCAAGCAATAACTTCTGATAATGAAGCAAATGTGAACTACACTGGGAGCAACAAGAAATGACGGCCTACTGTGGTACTGTGTATGCAGATTTGTTTGACAGGAACGGAGTGTGAGGCATTCAGCTTTGTTCGCTGTTCACAGAAAGAAGCAGTGTTGACACAAGAGTTTGTGCCATACTTAGGAGCTGTTTCTGCTGCTGTCAAAGTAGAAACACAACAGTGTTAGCTAAATTAATGTCTTCTTTTTTACACACCACATTGAAGAAGCAATTATCTACAATGAGGGTCTGTACTGTGGTCGGGATACCAGAATGGTAATCTGTTAGGAGGTGATAATGTTCCTCCCCATTGGCTTGCTTGGGCATCATTGTCTGTTCTAAGGCTGGATCCAGAGGTCTTAGTATTTGACACCTCGGTGTGGTGTTGGGTTGTTGCACAATCCCTCCATGGAGGGCTGGGTGCCTCTTGCAATGTCCAGCCATAAAAAGTTGTTACTCAGCCCAGAGAGACGGAACAGTTGACTGTGCTGGGTACAGCACAGGCAAGGCAACAGTTGCTTGTTCTGTCTTGAACAAGCCACTAGAGATCAGATCCATGGAGGAACTTGTACAACTTGATCAAGATCTGGGAGATGTATGGGGAGCCTAAGGCCATGAAGACAATCTCCACAGCCCCCCCCCTTAGCTGCTTTCCCAACCTGGATGCACCCAAATACTGTAGGCCTCCCTACTTCCTGGACTGTCCATGTGCTTAGGGCTCCTGCTCATTCCCAGAAACACCCAGCTCCCTGCTTCGGGGCTTTGGTTGGACTCAGATCTAGGACTAGATGCTCCTCTACTGAAGTCCACTGGAGTGCTGAGCATGAGGAGGCTTGTGGTGGGCATCTGACATCTGCGTAACCTGTATCCAGCTTTCTTCTCTGTGAAGGCACTCAGACCCACTGGTCTCATCAATGTAGTAAAGTCCCAGCCTGTAAGCTGACGTAAGGAGTGCTGCCCAGATTGCTCTGCAGCTAATACCCAACTCATCACATCACTGGACATGCACAAAGTGAGCATGGCTCTGATGAGAGCACGCGCGTAGGAGGGAGTTTGCAGTGATGTAGCAGGCATGTCCTGGGCAGCATGGTGGCACAGTCTGAAGAGGAAACTTCACTGTCTGACACACGATTCTGGACCCTGTTCTGGTGGCACAGGACTAGAAGTCACCAGCTCCTAACAGCCACCTATTAGGATACCTAATTCATTACTGGGTCCTGCCCTTTGTCTTGTCATGCTTTTGTTCGTGTCTATTTGTGTCACAAGTTTAAATTTAAAATCAGTGTTGCTAGTGTAAGGCACCAAAATGCCGATATTGCTCAAGGGAGCTGGGATTACTGGCAACGGGTGAAGTGTAAAGTACGGCTGAAGGAACAACATTTCAGCATAACATGTTAGCAAGGCCTGAGTCAGCACAGATGCAACCCTGTAATCAAGAACATTGCACGCTTACTTCAGTGTGATTAATATCAATCATCTGTTCTTTGTTAAATAGCTAGATCCTTGATAATATGAAATTTCCTGAAGTTATATTTGGAAATCCCATCCACCTCTCAAGAATTTACCTGCTGGCTCTTCACCTTGTGTGGCAACAACAATGGCTTTTGCACCAGGGTGTCCAGCGAGAAGGCTGATCCAGACTGAGTGCTGGACACTCAGGAAATCCCAAAGGCAAATCAGAGCTGCAAATTAATTGCTTTTTAATTTAGCTCAGATCTACAGACCATGTGTGAGATAAAGTAGTGGATGAGATATTAACAGTGCTCCCAGTTGTGCTGAACTTTAAAAGGAACCTCTTAGCCGTATGCAGATTAGGCCTTGGTCTTTGACATGGAAACAATTACTGCCTGAATGTGGTCTCTTTTTCACTGTCATCCTGAATTGGCCTTGCCTCTTAGCAAACTAATGCATGTCGAAAAGATTAATGGATTAAACATGGCCAAGGATAAGCCTATTACACTAAAGCCCTTTAAAATCAATCCATAGCTTGTAGAGGAAGAGATCACCTGAAACACAAGCCGCAGGGAATATCTGCATGGTGCCATGTCCATCCCGGCACTGCAGTTGCTCTCATAGGCACAACTAGACCAGATGCGCCAGCTCCAAGTGTCACAGCGAAAGCTGAGCACTGGGGCCCGGGTGAGCTTCTTGCTGCCTTGCCACAGCCCTACCCCACGTGGCTGGTTTTAGCACGCCAAGGAGATGCAAACAAATTGCCTAACTGAATGCCTCCAAATTTCTTCCTTTAAATCAAATTGGGAGGATTTGTTCTCACATGACTTTACTGGGCTGTGTTTCCCTGCACTTCTCAGAGGTTTCTTTTGCAATTCGTGGTGTGGGCTCAAGCCCGGAAGTGACTGTCCCAGAGGATCTTGCCAGTGTCATCTTCCATCCTGCCTGCCCCAAGGAGCCTGATGCTTCCCTGCAGCTCCAGGATGTCTCTTTCAGCATTTTCTCAAGAGGTTTTGAAGAATGTTTCACAAACAATTGGCCTAGCATGCCAAAAAAATAAAAATAAAAAATAGCCACCTTGTTTATCTACGCTCTAAAATGTTTACCACAACTGGTCATTTTAAAATATAGTTTATACAGAGTTAGAATAGTTTATTCCATAATTTAAAGGTTATCATTAGAGATTTTAAAACATTCTTTAAACTTTTTTTTTTTATAGATAACTATTTTATATATAAAAGTGTAAATGGAGAGAAGGACAAGAGAGCCTGATCCTCGCAGCAGGGCCTTTGGTAAAGAGAAAGAAACCACTCTGTTGATACTAGGGCTGGCACTATTTTTAGGCTCAAAATCACACCCTGTGCCTTCAAAGACCTGCTCCTGAGGTCTGCATCCACTGGAAGTGGCACAAAAAGGGGTCAGTAGAGATCTGATAACTCTGCAGCCAGCTTTGCTTGTGTTGATGGTGAAGCCAAAGGGATTGCTTACACAGCAGGCTGCTGCTCCACTGTTTGCAGCTACAACAAGGTAGCTGAGGCTGCTTGTCTTCATTTTTATACTACCTGTTAAACTTGCAGTGATGGGTAAGCCTTATAAAAAGCCTGATAACCTTCCCTACAGTTTGGCAAGTCAGCATCAGTTAACCCAACACAAGATTTTCTCAGGTCAAACTCTTTGTTCGACCTCAAGCTAGCAAGACCTGCCTCTATCTAAGAAAGCAAGTATTTAAGAAAGAGAGTTTACCTTACATGTGGGGAATATAACACTGGATATGAATGGATGCAGCCTGAGCAAACGCCACGCTCACCCCATTCCCAAATTACCTGGTTGAGTTGCAGTTACGTGGCTGCAGAATATAGTCATTGATCTCCTGTAGCATGATGGTTCTACGCTAGCTGGAGGTCTTTCGGTACTGGGAAGCCAGATGAACGGATTAGCTGCAAATAAGATGCAGGCCAAGATAAAGTCTTTTCAGGAAAATGACTTCAATATCAAAGGCAAACTAAAAAAGCCCAACAAGCAGGCCAGATGAAATGAAGTGAAAATCACTGATCCTAGCAAGAAATACAGAGCATTTTGGGAAAGTACAGAGGGCTTTTGCAGCCTTGGGATGACAGTTAACTAAAGCGACAAATGATTTTGACCATCTCTGACTTTATATTTTCAGATGTGGGAAGGTTGATTTTAAGAGGTGCTTTTCCATTCTTTTCAGAAAAAATTATGTCTCTTGAAGGCATGTCAGGTGATAAAACCCCCAAACTGAAAAAATGAAAATACTTCCAAAGTAGAAACTGCAACTATTTAAATAAATAATATTACAATTTATATTAAAAAATGAAAGAACCTTGCTCTTTTGGACAGTATTTACATTGTACAGATTTGACTGATGAACTAGAATCTGATTGATGGTCCAAAAATGCTCACCATATGTCCCTTCTCTGTAATCCAGGAGACTGGATAAACATACAATGCTTTCTTGAAATGAAAAAAAAGATTTTGTAAGAGTGTAGTACATAAAACATATCACTTTGTGAATATAACAGATTTTATCTCTGTAGATATTCTTATCTTTAAAGCACAACATTTTTTCATTTAGTTAGCTACATATAGTAAAATTTGTTTGTTCCGCTTCAGCCACATTCGTCTCTAGGTCCTTAAGGAAAAAGAGTGCTTTCTTCTTGCCTGAGAACGTTTTTCTATCTTCCTTTTCCCTTAATTTTTTCAGGATGAACTTCATGATGTAAATCATATTGACAATTTTAAATCACTGTAAAAAACAACAACAGAAGTGTTTTGTCTTACTGCAAAAGTAGTGTAAAAATTTAGACACTGGTGGGAGCACACAAGGGACTCTGAAGGGTATAAGGTCATTTGTTAGATTTTTGTAAAATCCATTCTCTCTTCATTTCAAATGACCACTGGAATGTCATGAGCGTTTGGAAATCACTGCTTCTGCCTTGAAGGTATGTTGAATCTTTGCTGTGGCGAATGACCATAGTGCTTTAAAATCTAACTGACCATCAACATTTCCAGATGTGCAAGTAAGACTCGACTTCTTTCTCAAAGCTCCTTTTCAACACACAGTCAGCCAGCAGCGCAGTTCAGAACATATGGAAAAGGCACCAAGCGTCTGACCTTCTGCTGGAAGAGACCTTTACTTGAGATTTGTCCAGTGTGTATCTTACATAGAAACTAGTGCTAAGTATACAAAGCAAAACCACATTTTTGGCTTCAGTGAAACAAGTTGCAGCCCCTGACACTCCAAAGGAATGCAGGCTACAGAAAAAGGAAGAAAAAAATTAATGCATCCAAAGTAAAAGAAATCCAACATGCTTAAATACAAACCGTCTGAAGTGTTGTATTTAAATTAAAATTTCAAGAGAGTGATTTTCCTTGATAGACACAAGAATTCTGTTCAAAAGGTCCTGTGCAAGACACCAGATAATCCTCTTGCTGCATGTACATCTACTGTAATACTGTTTTTTGTGATTTTTAATTATCATTGATTCTTTAATGGAAAACTAAAGGGAATATCATTTACTTCTGAGAATAGGCAGCCTCAATATAAATTAAATTCTGCATGTGAAGTGGTCCACATTTTGTATATTTATTTTATTACACATGTAATGCAACTGCTAATACCATATTTCCTCCTTCAAAACAAAAGTCTTTTGTTCTCTTTGTTTCTTTTTTTGCCTCTCCATATAACAGAGCAATATACCTTTAAATGAGGAAAATTCCCAGAGTAACAAGCAAACAAAAACCTAAAGCTTGATTTAGTGTTGTAGTGCTATGGCAGTAAATGAGGACTCAGGAAATGTCCTATTCCAAATGCATAGCTAATAACAGAGACTTAAGGCACTGTTATAAAATATAAACTATTCACCAATTCTTCCCTGGGCTGTATTCCAGGGAAACTGTATTCTGCTCTGCTGAATTCTAGGACTGACAGAAATGTAAATAGAGTAGATGTCTATACTGGAAGAAGATTTTGCTTTTCCACATCAAAAATGTCTTGGAGAATTTATAAGTATAAGACTGGGTAATACTTTTTTGCCAAACCCCAGGTATGATATATATATCCTCTCAGAAGCACATTTTAGCCCTTATTGTTTTGAAGCTGCAGTAGCAGAACTGGTAATTGTAAGAATTACATTTTATGAACAATACAGGATGCTTAGCTAGTTGGGTTGTTCTTGTTTTCCTGCCAAGTATGATCCCTGTATCACTCCAAGTGTTGTTTGCTTCTCCAGTGTGTGACATGAGATTTCACTTCATTTTGAGGCATAAGCAGGCTCCAGAGGAGCCAAGGAAGTACAAGGTGCTTACACAGTTACCCACGGTTATCTCTCTTACCGCCAGTAAAATGCTGTGGATCCTGCCATAGGCTCAGAGATGTTTGGAACAAACGTATTTAAAACTATAAGAAGCTATTTTTACATTGGAAAAAGGGTGTAAAAAAGAACCTTTTATGTTAGTTTAACTGGATCAGTTTGTAGGACTAGACATTTGGCAACATCACTTTCTTGTAGATAAATCCTCCACTTGGCATTAGACCACATTAAAATATATTCTGTCTCTCTACCATGGAAGTTACACTTAAATATTTTTGTCTTATTTTGAGAAATTTATCATCTGATGGATGAAAATGTGAAATCATTCAAGCATAATGACTGCAAAATGGCTCATCCAAAATAGTAACTGCCTTGCCATTTTAATGTTTGAGCCTCTCCAAATTCCTGGACACCTTGAAAACCCTCTCAGATGTTTTAGGTTTTCAGCTGATGTACAGAGAAACCTCTTTGCAGAAGCCGTCCCTTTATCTCCAAGACACCAGCTTAGGCAGGAATTGATTTCCTCCTTTGCCTTGTCCTGGTTCAGTACAGGGTTTGTCCTTGAAGAACAGTTCCTTGTCTGAGGAATGGTGAACAATTGATAATAGCTGTATCCTAAGGGCACTTGGAGAGGGGTGACACAGGAGGATGCAACAGTAGCCACAGGGTATGGGCGAGAAGCACTCATGCACGAAGAGCAGACAAGAAAACAAGAAAGGGTCAGAGAAAATCTAGGGGGACTTCATCTGCCAGGAGCAGCAAAACAGGAATGGGTTGGGATGAATTTAAAGAAGCCAAAAGTGAGAGGTAGAGAGAAACGCGGGGCTGTAATACAGGCTGCCGAGTCCACTCACAGCTAGGGAAGGGATGCAGTGAGAATTGTTCCAGGCAGCCTTTAAATGTATAATAAAAAGTTACAAAATGTTTAGTAAAAGGTGTTGCCCAGGGATGTTTGTAGATGATTCTTCAGGGGGATGGCAGCATATAATGCCAGGTCTTTACACAGATACACCTCATTCTGCAAAAATCTGTCTGAAATTGATCCTTTCATCACACTTTGTTGGCTACTTGGATGACTTCTCTTCACGCTTGAAAAATGAAGAGGATGTAGAAATAGCAATATGCCATGGAAACCATTAGGGACTGCTTATGTGTGTTCAAGAGAAAATATATGGCCTCTGGAACCATTTTGTATCTGCTGAAGACATTAGGGTGGTGGAGGGAGAGTGCTTGGAGAAGAAGGGGTTCAGGTCCTTGGCCACAAAGCCCCACACTGGCTAGCAAGCAGCACAGACTGGCTCCAAAGGGCTTACTAGCTAGTCCTTTGTGTTTGAAAAGATCATGGCTCTGACATGAGGCCTGTTTGGTATCACTGCTTGTGGACATTAACATGTTCCTTGTCAATATTTTTAGGAATTCAGCTCCTGGCTAGTTAGTGCAAGAGCATGATGTTGGAAGGAAACCCGTAATGGAAAAAAGCCCATGGGTTTACACAGAAACAAGCTGATATGTGAATGAGAAAATATATATCAGCCTTGGCAGGACCCATTATTATTGAAATCTCCTATCTTTTCCCCTACCGCAGGGTGGTTTATGCCCGACAGTAAGAGGATAATTGAAGAGTGGAAGGATTAGAAGTGATTTGGTTTGGACCAGACAATCTATGGAGTTTTCTTACTGTTATTACTACCATTATGTGTGTGGGGGAAATTCTCCTGGGGAACAAGCAAGGCCTGCGGTCGCACCGTATCACAAAACACTCATGTGGTGTTTTGCCTTGATCTGTCCTGACAACCAGCTTATCCCCTCAGACTTGCAGGGACAGGACTGAAGCATGGATGGGGGTGGCAAGTAAATGGGATGGGATTCAGCTTCCCAAGTCAGATGCCTCCAAGCTAATCAGGCTACAAAAGGGCCCTGGTATTCCTCACTCATGCATGTCGGTGGCCTTCCATCTACGTGTTGTAGAGCAACCCTGCATTCCCCCTTTCCTCTAGAAAGAGACACTGGACCCAACAGCAGGACACAAAACTCTTTTTACTCCTGCTCCATGAAGCCAAGAGAGAGGATTTCCATTATCCAGACAGCTGCAGCTTACCCTCAGTTTAACTAGTGCTCATGGAAGGTGGGCCATAGGGACATCTTGGAATCCCTTAGTCTGTTCAGAGGGAGTTTCGATCCCTTCTCAACTGTATTTTCTCAATTCACAGATAAACAGGAACAAGAAGGCATCCTTTTTTTTTTTTTTTTTTTTTTTTTTTTTCTCACTGTCTCATGACTCTGAGTTGAATAAGTAGGTGCTATGAGTCAGGCCAGTGCAGGTAGGAGAAATAAGTCAGTGTCATTTCACCACACCCAGCTTTGATCAGATGTTACCATATTTTTTTTAGCAAATGCATTCCTTCCTAGCCCAATACTAATCAATTAGCTGGTTTAATTCGCATTTTTGACTTAAAGGCTTCACAATGCTGTTTATCTTATATAAGACTCTGATCTTGTTTTTTTCTGAACCAGTTAAGCCATTTCCTCCAGTCATAGCCCAAATCTCCCACATTTTCCTCCTTTGGCCTGAGGTCATGTGGCTCAGTGGGATAGCTAGCATGTGCTCCTGTTCTCAGCTTTGCCTTCAACTGTGCTCCTGGGGTGCTAGATAACCGTCATTTTTGTCATGGTGTCCACATCTGGAAATGCAAAGAATGGAAGTTGCCTCCTCTTGTAAAGCATTTGAGCTCTCTGATGTCTCTCTGTAAAAGAATGGCCTCCAAGCTCTGATTAGAGCTCCACAAAAACAGATGTCTAATAATCCTAATGTTTGCAAAATTCTTCCCATTTTTTACAACAAACAGCCACATTTATTGTAACTGTTTGCTAGGATGTTGCCGCAGGAGCATCTCTGCCCTTTAATTCAGTGCTGAGACCATCAAAAACTCTGCACATTCCTTCTGATTACTCTTTTTGCTTCACACTCCCTTAATTTTTTATTTTTTGAGAAGATGAAAAGAAGTCAATGAGTGCCTGCCTGAAAGAGGGATTAGGGACTGTGGATTGCTGGGTCCAAGCCTAAGCAAGCAGGGAAAGAGGAAGACCATCTGTTGACCTACATACAATTGGTTCCCATGGGAAACAGTGGTGGTTCTTGCTGAAGTGGGTTTTGAGAATGTGTTCGGGAAGCAGTTTTGATAGCCAGGTATACCACACCTTGCCAGTAAAGCTCTGATCCCCACCTTACAGAACACCTAGGAGGGTGCAATGGGCGTAATTAATTCTTTCCATCAACAGACTTGTTTTATATGTGAATCTGTGCCCCTACAAATGCACTCTGAAGTCCTTCAGTATTCTGCTGGCCCGTCTCGCTATGAAGGTGCTAAGGTAGCTAATAATAAAGAATAACTTAATGCTTTTTTTGCTAAAAAAAAAAACCACCTGATTTTAAGGTTTAATAATAGTTACTAACAATTTTGTAGAACACAGATTAGATGCTTCATATTGGGATTATAAATGTAATTCATATCTAGGAAAATAAATATTAATTTAGGAGCTTAACTTTCACCATCAGCAATTGAAAATAATGCTCCTGTGTTTCCATGTATGCCAATCTCTGGAACATTTCAAAAACACATGCTTTACATCCCCAAAATGTCAATGTGCATTTTCTGTGCAATCAGAAGATATGTCATCCATCATGAAAACAGGGTTTTGCGGAATTGCTTAGAAAGAAAGGAGCTTATGTGCCCATAGCACATGACTTTTAAAGACTTTTTAATATAACTAAGTGCTAAGTGTGGGAAAAGTCCTGCCTTTAACTTACTATTCAAAAAGGCAGGAAATTCACAAGTAATATACAATGCATATGTGGTAAACTGCAAGTTTCTGCCATCGTTTTAAACCTTCACTTAGTATGCCTTTCAGTCTCTGAGTATTAGGTTTCCAGACTCTAAAAGGAGTTTTCTAAACAAAAATAAATAAATAATTAACAAATAAAAATCAAAAAGACTGTTTTCAAAGCTGAGGCAAGCTTTGGTTAAGAGCTCTCTCAGGCTTGATGGTCCATCGTGTAGGAGCAACACACATCTACACAGGTTTGCCTTTCCCCAAAGTCAAGAATATCATGGCTTTTGTCCCTGAAAAAAAAAAAAAAAATATGGGTTTTTGCCCCAAAAAAAAAAAAAAAAAAAAAAAAAAAAAACAAACCATTAAATAATCTGTCTTACTTTAAAGGTTTCTTTGTGAAAGCCAGACCTGTTTCAGAAAATGTCTTTTGGTGCTGCCACAATGGGATCTGAGAGTCCCACAGCAGCATATATTTCATGTGAGGAGAATGACATCTAACTCTTTAAATTGCCTGTGGGAGAAATGTCATTGAGTTTATGTAATTCTGCATTTTTAGGTGCTGCTGCTATTAGGGAAACTAAGGCAGAAAAGCATGTTAAAAAGCAGCAGTATCAGCAATGTCCTGTTAATTTCCTCCCCAGTTGTTTTCTGCTGTAATTGTGGCAGCACAGCAGGGTGAGAGGGGAGTTTGAAATATTTTGAAAGGACTGGTTAAATTTTAAAAGACCAATTTTATTGCACAATAAAGGAAATCTTTATTTATCTCCAGGATTTCACTTTTTTTTTTTTTTTTTTTTTGCCGTCAGCAAGTGCCTTTTGTATTCCTCACTCTCCCAAAGCCCCATCACAACTCATTAAAGAATTTTGTTGAAACAAACTGCTTGGCATTGTTTGTATTTGGGGTTGTTTTCTAAGGCACCTCAGAGTAAATGCACAAAAGAACGGGGCCCTGAGGTGATGGTCTTTAAGGCATCTCCCTGGCTTTCCGTGGGTGCTGGCTGGATGCTGGGCTGCCTGCACAGTGCATGGGAAAGCTGGCATTTATATGGAGGGATTGACAGTGGTGAGTACCAAGCAATGCTGAGGAGAGGAGAAGGGCTTAAACTTCCACTTCTGAGAGATTTGGGTGTTTCCCTCCTCTTAAAATTAATTAGTGCCAAACCCTCCTCAGGAGTTAAACAACAGAGAATGCTTAAAGGCAGCCAGGACATAAAGCAATTTGAAAGTTGGACAGAAGAAGTACCAAGAAATTATTTTTATCCAGGATCGGTGATGCTGGTTAAATTTTTAATGGTATAAAAAGTACTTCAATAAGTCTTTATCTCCTTCTAAAAGCAGTGGCAGGCCATCTTTGCATCTCCTGAGGACAATGATGTGCTTTTCAGTTTGTCTGTTACCAAGGGGATACAAAAAAACACATTTAGGAACAAGAAGAGTTTTCAGCTTTGTTTCCTACAGAAACAAGGCAAAAAGATCAGTCTGCCAGATCCTGTCCCGGTAATTTTCAACCCACAGACAAATTCTTACTGTTTTAGCAGAGGAGATGTTTCAAAACTTGCTCCTGCAAGTTCTGTGAAAATCTGGGAAATGGGTGTGGAAAGGGGAGGCAGGACACAGATCTGGCTTCATCCGTTCCACTGCTATGGCCTGGGTTGACTTGCAGTAGAGGCTACTTGAACAGCTGTCTGTAGGGATCCCAATCCAGCTGCCTGTAATTTCTACTAAGTTTTGGAAATCCCATTGCAGAAGTAAAGTTGTGCCATGATTTAGAAAAGTATGGCAATTACTTATAAACCAGTTAATTTGATATCTGTTGTGTCAGCTGCCTATTCAGGAGCTTAAGTAAGAGACAACACAGCTAGTCAACACAGCTTCAGAAAATACTAGTAGCTGTTAAACACTCCCGATGTCAGAACTCAAGACCCGAGGCTTGGTTCAGGCAGATAGCTAACGCAGCAGGCCTCTGCGATGCATTGCCATCACATAGCATTCTGATTACAAAGCAGTGCTACAGCATATCTAGCAAGGCAGTTAACAAGTGACTTAAGAAATGGCTAGCTGAGAGATCTCAAAATGTAGTCATCAAGAGGGAATTGTAACTACATAGGCTGGGGACTGCTGTGTGGTGCCACAGAGACCAGTGTTAAATACACTGCTATCTAGTGAGGTCATTAATGACCTTCAGGAAAAAAGTTAAATTTCTGCTGACAAAAGTTTTACAAAGATTAGCATATTCAGACTCACAGCATAAACACAAGTGGAGAAGAATCACCCTCATTGGAGGCTTTTTAATAGCAGGTTAGACTAGGTCTGCTGGGGATGGTTAGGTAGTCCTTTTTCAGTGTACAGTGCAAGGGGATAGACTAGATAATCTTCTGAGGTCCACGCAAAGACTACATGACTGTTGGCTTGCAGGCCTGGACCGTAATGTAGCTATGTTAGACTTATGATCTATGACTTAGATTTTCTCAAAACTCTCTGTCATCTCGATAGCTCAAGAAGTACAAACATCCAAAACTAAGAAGCCACCCACAAGTCTGATACATATAGAGGCCATCATTCATGTTTAGACTTTGTTGCCATAAAAGAAAGAAGTGAATTCTTCATAACCAATGTGTATTTCTTTTAGGTGATGGTTTCCCTTAAGCTGTTAAATGGGAAATTATCCAAAGAACTGAAGAAGAACACAAATATTCTTTCATTTTGTATTTTTAAGCAACACCCTTTAGTAAACTGTTGCCAAGTCGGATTGTCTTTTCACAGAGACAAAATGTACACAACCTAGTAAAAGCAATTCTGTCAAAACTGGCAATTCTTTAATGAACAAACAATCATTGATCAGCGTTTGGAGATTGGGTGGTCTTCCATAAGGCAAGAAATGAGCTCTGCATTCCTACCCTGACTCCAAAGTGTTTTGTTTACCCTGCTGTTGTTTTGTAGTAGGGCAGCGCTGCTGAACAGCGCAGTTTATAAATACTTAAGCACTGGTGTTGTTGGCTACATCTATTCAGAAAGGCAAGGTCTGGGCGCTTCCATTACTTGGGTCACCGTTGCCAAACTTGTATCTGATGGGATCCTAGCCTCTGTTACAGAGGGGTCCCTTTCTTGGCCACCCATATGTGGAAGAAGGCGTTTTGGCAATTACGGGTGTTTGCCCATCCAACTCTACTGAGGAGTCAGAAAGCCTGTGAACTGCTCTCAAGGTCCGGATAGGGATCCTCCTAGTAGGTGGTAGAGATTTAGGTTTTGCTTACAGGCAAAAAGCTGCTCTTTCCTCTGAGCCAAGCAGTGGAAGGGAATGAGCCCCCAGAACAGGAGACTTTGAGGTGGCTCTAGCGCTGGGGCTGGCTCAGGGCAGGACATGTGCATGGGGAAGGTGGGCTCCCACTTTGGGGCCAGCGTGGCCTGATGCAAGAGGAGCAACTGAGAATCAGCCTATTCTCAGCAAAGAAGCTTAGAGCAAAATCGAAAGTGGGCATAGTCTGGCTCATCTAGCGGGGGACACACATGGCTGAGAGCCTGTGGCATATGTGGGAATCGCTTTTCAACAGCTTTGACTCATTGCTAACACCTTCTTGGAGTAAATCACACACTGCAGCAGATAGGCCGCTTCCAGAATACAGGAGAGAAAGCGGCTCTGCAGTAAGTTGTGAGTGTGGGTGAGCTCAAGGTGTTGGAGGAAGGCGAATGCCCAAACTAGGGCTCTAGAGAGAAATGAATGGCTGTTCCCTCACCTCCAGAGCATGCCTTATGGCCTCTCCTAACTCTGTCCTATACAACAACCAGATGGCACTACTAGATGGAAATCACGAGTCATCAAACCTAGTAAAATGCGTATGTTACACAGCTGTGCTCTGAGCCAGCCACTTTCTTATCAGCATGTCTCGGGGCTGTATCAGATGCTCTGGGAGCACGAAGAAGCAGCTGCTTGCTCTCCCTGCACAAGTGGGTGCATTTCCCACTTGGGGCACAGGGATTAAGTGTCTCACCACGTCCAGACAGGCATGGTGGCCTGACAATTTGAGAAGGTATCTTGGAAAAGCAAAAGCAATGTGTTACTTCAGTGTTAACATAGGAAAGTCATTGAACTGGTGCAGGGGATGACTTCAAAACTGCTGTGTTTTTTTCAGAACCAGATGTTCAGTGAGCAATGGGGTATTATTCCCTAACAGCAAAGAATTTTCTTGTTTGCTGTTGGTCATTTTTTTTTTTAAAGGCATGATATTTACATCAAAACTTAACCGGGAGAAATATTAGAAGAATGTCATTAAGTCTGCAAAATAAAACACTTAAGAAATACCAGGAGTCAAACTTCAGTGCACTCTTAATTCATCTCCACTGAGAGTGTGCTTAAATGGTAGTGCTTAACCACATGAATGTAAAAGCCTCTCCCCTCCTTGTTTGGAGTGAGTGGTTCTTTCTCCAGTAATGTTATAGCTTCTTCTTGTTCCATACATGTACTCTGTCTATTTACTGCATGATATTTAAGGTCTGCTTTGAAGATAAAACTTATTGTTTTCCTGGCTTATTCAGGTGCTTGTCATTAGGGTCACTTGGTGTTTTAAATATTACCAAAGTTATTATTGTGATGCTCTGTTGAAATAAATGTTCATTATGATGACTTTGTACAGAAGAAGTCAGCCAAAGGAAGACAAATATAAAAAAAGATAATAATGGGAGAGGGCCTTCTGGCACAGGGGTCTTCTCCATGCATGCCCATGCAACTCAGCAGACAAGCAGCTCAGTAGCCCAAAGCAACTCAGATCAGGTACCTAAAAAAGAAGGAATATGCAATAGTTGACCAATGAAGAGTTTAGTTCAGCTAATCTAGTATTATGTAGGAAGAAAAGGATACTAATGCTGGTTTGCTGGCTGATGTTCCAAAAAAAAAAAACTTTTTTCACCTGTAGTCGCCTGCCTCATCTTCTGAAGTGAATTATTTTCTGCAGAGCCTGGATTATCCAAACAGTTTAATTTTGTTTCTGTCTATTGTTTTCCTATAGCTGTTCTTTTGTTTGCATTGAATGTGGTAAGGGATTGCAGGTTAAAAAATGCTATATATTCATGTAATTGCAAGACAGTATCCTGACAAACAAGCATAAAAGGAACTGCTTTAGGCTTGTAGAGACAGCCTCACTTCGGGCCTTTGCTGACATTGCCAAACTTAAAGAACTTAGCCTTACAAGTACTGGTCTTTAAATTTTGTGTTTATTTGTCCCTGTGTACAACCTCCCAGCTTGCTTTTAACAGAACAGTTCTACCCCCCAAGGTTTTGTAACACAGCATTGTACCGGCATTTATTTGGTAGCTGTGCAGCGCCCGAGGCCTTAGAAGCTATTACACAGCTCTCTGCCACTTTAAGTAACTTAGTTAGTGACCACCAGTAATTGCTGCCATCCACAGGGACCTGAGCAAGGGCAGAGGAAGAAGCCATCTGTCACTGGCTCCTTGCAGCAGAGGGATGGAGAACCGCTGGTGAGCTGGGCTCTGCCTGGCCTCAGGACGGGGGGATGCTCTGGTAAGCAGCGCTGCAGTACCTGGATGTTTCTCCTGTTGGTGTCTCTGTTCTCTTGGTGCTTTTGGCTCAGGAAAAGGTCTTTGGAGCACATCTCATGTGTGCTCTTGGGTCCAGCTTGGTCTCCAGAATGGTGATGTGCCCAAGGTAAAGCTCGCCCAGTGCACACAGCATTTCTGGGGGCTTGGGAGAATCCTGCTGTGAAAAACAGCTGGCATGCTGAGCATGTCCTCAGGGTGATTTCTCTGAGACTCTTAAATCAGCCAAATCTTGACACCGACGAGCTGACAGAAAAACTACTTCCCTACACCCAAATCCAAGGCGCTCCTTCAAAGCAAGAGGCTTGAGTGTTTTTCCATGAAAATCTTATTGGTGCATGGTATTTCTTTTAATGTGGGTGAAAAAACTCTCTTCCCTCCCTCGGGCTTTGTTCTCAGAAGTGACTGAAATATTTGGGCCCAAACTTTTCAAAACTGCATTTGAAGCAGATTTTGGACTTGGTTTTCCTCAGTCCCACTGCTCGTGTTTGTTGTTACTTTCTTAAAGGTGAAAATGGGCAACAGCAATAGGATTGGGAAAGGATTGGGAAATGTTAAAGACAGGTCAGGCTAATCGTGCAGTCTGTCCTCTATATACACAAAGAACTTAAGGTGTTTATGTTTCCCAAAACAGTGCTTGACAGCATAAAGCATTTTCATGCAATCCTGTATCTGTGAAATCTACCATAAGTGCTTTTATAGAATGATTTAATGTCAATAACAGTTCCATTTAGTGGCAAAAATATTTATATGTTGCGATTGTAACAAGCTATGTATTATTCGGGGATAGCTGAGAAAGTGTGGCGGGCAGGAGAAGCTAGATCAGTTTTTGCCCTGCAAGCATAGCAGGGGAAATGGTCTGCCACTAGAGCCCCGAATTTGAGGAGAGAAGGACCTTCTGTCCAGCCCAGCATGGCAGTTTGTACAAAAGAGGGAGTTTGATGGAGGAACCCAGGAGAGGTGGAAAGCTCCAGCTCCATGAAGGCATGCTCACAGCTTTACCCCAGGAAGGCGAAGGCATGGCCAGCAAGACCCAAGTCAGCCGAGCCATGCAGCAGCTCCGCTGACTCATGGCTCAGGACCTAAAAGGCTGGAGGCTTGGACTGGGAGCACCGCCTTAAACTGAAAGGAAGATGCCTTCTAATTTGAAGTGATGGCAAGCATCGTAATTTTTCAAGGAAGATGTAATGAAGTAGCTAATGCTGTACTGCAGCATACCTAGTCTGCTCCTTCTCTCCAGCGTTTTTCTCATCGTTCTGTCAACAGGATGCATTTTGTGGCTGCTTTTCATTTACACATACAAAAGGGCAGTTTATATTCTAGGCATAGGACTGTTTGATAGTGTCAGCTGCTTGCAAAAAGATTTGGATAGTAAATAACTGAATGACTTCATACTAGGTAGCAACAAATACGTATGAAACATATTTTTTCCCTGATGGCTTTAATTTAGCTGGTCACAGTGTCGCAGGGGACTAATTTTGCCATTTTCTGGAGGCGTGGTCGCATTGTTGTTGTGTATGTCAGTCTGGTTTTATCAGTCGAATATGGCATCATGTCAAATAACACGAAGTGATGCGACTAGTAGGGTCTGACTGGGTGTTCTGAGAGAGCCTCTGAGCTGCGATGTCATCTTTAATGCATCTACAAGGAGTTTGGGAGTATATTCTTTTCATCCTCACCATTCCCTGTATTTAGTGTGCTAGGAAGATCCCGCTCTTGCTGTGATTGTTCTGGGAAACAGTTCATTCATTCACAGCCCATAATGTGGGCCATGTCTCTTGAATTATTATGTCCAGAAGGAAAAACACCTTCTGAAGAGATCAGCATCTTCTTAAAGCAAGCAAAGAGGTATCCTGAGTCTTTTTCTTCAGAGTGTCTTTTGCTTTTGCCTTTTATGCAAGATTTCAAGTATTTAAGTCTTTCTGACTTTGCTGGCCCTGATTCGTGGCCAAGGTCCACCCAAGTTTCCTCCTGGGGGCCCTGGCTTCCCCAAGACCAAAGGCTGGGACACCTCCGCCTCCATGCCAGACAGCACATCTCCTTTGATGCTAATGGGGAAGGTTAATATTAACCAGGAATGTACAAGCAGCTCCCGTGTGAGCTGTGATAAAAGACATAACAGGCTGCAGGTTGGCTGAAGCTGCCAACAAGCCTCCTGAGCAGGAAGAAAACACTTAGAGCTGTCAAAGCACTTAAAGGTGTGATCCTGCTCCGGGGGGCTGGGCTCGTTTTCTTTTTTCTTTTTCACTTTTTATTTCATCTAGTTTCAGGGAGTTTATGCAGCCAACAGTAGGTTCCTCTTGTGCTCCTAACCTGAGCAGCAGTTGGAATTTTTAAAGGATGGAGGCTGCAGCGTGACCGAGAAGCAATGGCAGCAGCATGGGCTGTGCTGCTCTCAGCTCCAGGGATGACTCTCTCTTTGCTCCTAAGCTGGGCCAAGTCACTTGAACCCTGTGCAGCCTCACTGCAACACGACTGAAAACTTTTTTTCAGATTGACAGCCTCCTCGACTAAGACTGAAATTTCTAAAAATCAGGAATTATGACTCTTTAGAGTTAATGACTGAAAGAGATCAAACATGTTATAGTCCCCATCCCAAGAGATATATGGACTTGGCATTAAATGACATGGCTTAGTGATAAGACTCAGCTGGTCAGGTTGATGGTTGGATTTGATGATCTTGAAGGTCTTTTCCAACCTAGATGATTCTATGATTCTAAGATTTTTTTTTTTTCTCTATAATATTTGATTTACTTCACACATTTGAATTGCTGTAGGGGAAATCCTGGCTCCATTGATTTTTGAGTACTGTCCACTGCAGTAATACCAAGATATTGCCCTTTGGGTATAGATGTTCTAAAGCTTTGTCCAGACAGTCATTGTGTCAGTAACTTTTCCTATTTCTACATGTCTTAACACAGGAAGAGAGGAAACATTTACACTTTTTTTTTTTTTTTTAATAGGAAAAAGTGATGGCAAAACCAAATATTGGCAGGGGAAGTAGGGATAGGTGTGTGAGCTAAAATTTCTTTTAGCTCTCTTTATATTGGCTGCTTGTCAAGTTGACTTGTTTCCATTTGCAGTTGAGTCTGGTGCTGGAAATTTATATGTATATATATGTTTATACATGTATGTACACAGACACGCACATATTTTTTCACACACATTACACTGTCACTGTGAAGATATCCTTGGTGGATGATAAAAATATAGCTACAGCAGACTGCGTGTAGTGGAGGATGGTTGCTTTCTTTTTATCACACACAACGTTGGATTGTGCCACTGAGTGCTGAACAGACTTACTAGGCCCATTTGTATTTATTCTTTTTTGTATTTGCTGTATTTGTTATATACTGAGGAAACTGTGAAAGCACATCAAGATATGCATTCAGTACACGAGGAAAAACAGCGGCTAAAACTGGTTTTCTTGAAATTGTCCAGCTCTGTCTCCGGAGATATTTCACACTGAGCCATATGTCTAAGTGCCTCCTGAGCAAGGAGGTCCTGGGGCGAGCCGGGCTCATCTGGTGCCCTCCTGCTGCTCTCACCGGCTCTGAGCACCAGAGCCCTGCCATCCCAAGCACCTGGGGAAACAAAGGTGGCGCTCATTGTCCTTCAGAGCATTTTTTTTGGTTGGGAGCTCAGCCATATCAGCCTGTTGTGTGGATACTTTCACTGACTCTCCCAGGTGAAGTTCCTCACTAAGCCCTTCCTTGCCTGAGAGGGCAATTAAATGAGTTTGAAGGTTAGGTGAAAATTAGAACATTGCAATGAAAAGCAGAACAATGACATTTATTTTATACTTTCTGCTCTACCACTATTTTGCTGTACCAGGCTGAATGTCAGTCACTTTTTTGGTCTCAGTTCCCCTGTACAATGGAAACAGCACCTGTAACCCTTATGGTACACTGAGGTCTTTGGATCGAAAGTCCTTAATCAGTGAAGGAGTTTTTGCAAATGTAGCTCTCCTGCCTGCGTAGGACATAACTGCTGGTATCCACTCACATTTCCAATACTTTGCGTGCACATTTATGGATCCTTGTATTTTGCCAAGCCTGCTAAAATGGGGAATTTGAAGTTTAGAAGGCTTAAGTGTTTCCTGAAAGGGAAGTCTGAACTGTGTGGACTGCAATATTTGAAATTCAAATTCAGCTCTTGTTCTGGCCAAGGAAATCCTGGAGCCAAAGCATTGATGCAGTATCGTTAGATAGATCAGCAAATAAAAAAACACTGTGGAAGCCTCTGCTGATGAAAGGTGCAGCAGATCAGCAGCTTTTCTGAAATGTCCAGAAACTGTTCAGAAATTAATTTTGTTGGGAGAAAGGGTTTTGTTTTTTTATTTGTTGTTGCTTTTGTTTTTCCTAATAAGCTGTAAACAGTAAAACAAGAGCCAAAATTTGCAAGTTACATAGAGTATTTCTTTCACTGTCTATTTCAAAGACCTGAACTGCTTGTGATGGAGTGTGTGAGGCTGGTCTGTGGCTAGGACGGCAAGTCATCACAGCTCTGCACCGCTGGTGAGTGACAGAGCTGGCTCTGGTCCCTCTGCTCAGCTGCTGCAGCCTGCCTGGGACCTCAGGTGTCCTCCATGCTTCAGCAAGAGAATGTCTTGTGTGCTGGCGAGGACAAAAAGCCACCATCTGGAGAGTTAATGAACTGGAGAGTGAAGGAACAACACTGTACATAGAGACAGCATTTGTTAGTGCTGTGCAAGGACTGGTGTTTATAACACACATGATGGATATGAAGCATCTTGCATGCCTGTTTCTATACTGTAAATGGCTGCCCACTTAGCCTCGGCCTATTATTCTAACACGGATACTTTAACGACTTTTTCAGCTCTGGTTCTGTTGTGATGATGTTGGCAAGGCACCCCAGGATGTGTCCCTGGCCCCTCCAGGCTCCTTGCTGCTGCTGGCTATCACACAGCTCCCCAGGGCACCTCCTTTCACCAACAGCTAGCCACAAGGTTATGTTCCCTGCTGTCAGATGTTGGATTGGCCATTGCGATCCACGTCTGCAGTTTCCGGGCTGGACAACAGACACTTGCAACAATGAGGAATTCTTCTTCCAGACCTAAAATAGCCTGTGACTGGCCCAGAGGAGCAGTTCAAGTTGCAGAGGGAAGATCACTCCAGCTCCCTGCTCATTGCAGCGGCCTCTGCAAAGCCACGGGTCAGGCTGGTAATTGCTTTGACACCTTGTGGTAGGGCAGTCTGGCCTAGAAGCCCCTGTTCTTGGTGACCATCCCCAGCAAGAGGGGTCCTTCAGCATCCTGCACTGGGGTCTGGAAGGCGAGGCAGAAGGACAAGCTGCTTCTGAGAGCCCTGCTGGTGCAAGCACAAGCCATTGAGGCTTGCTGTACTTCTAGGGCTGGCTGGGGGGGTAGGACATTAAAACTACAAAGGGTCCTTTCTTATCTGCAGAGTAATTTGTAAAGGCACACCAACATGTAAGCTCAATCAGCATGCAGAAGTTTTCAGTAATTAGCCTTGAAAGCTTTGATTCCTTGGCTTGATTTTCAGCCTTTCATCTATCTACATTGAACCACCAGCCTAATCTGTGTCCTCTGTTTTCCTTTTGCAAATAGGAAGAAGCCAAAGAACATATCTATTGAAAATATGAGCAAAAAGGGGGAGGGTATAGGAGGGAAACACCCTATTTTAAGTGCAGTTGTTTCTGTCCCCATAGAGCTGTGTGAGACTCCCAAGAGTAACTGTGATTAATCACGGGAACTCAGCAACTTTTGGGTTCTGCCAGTCTCTGAATTCAGGGTGCTGGGGGAAAGGTTGCTAAAAATCAAGAGATGCATCCCTCTGTGTATGTGGTATCAGACTATCTCTGGGCCTCTTGTGTTAAATTAGAAGTCAGTGCATTCAAGAATAAAGTCCTTTAGTGTGCCTGCATGTTAACTGCCATTAGACTGTGAGGGGGACGGAAAAGAGGGAGTGAAGGAGGGAGGGAGCTAATCTCAACTCTACAGAGTATGAACAAAATCTTCATGCTGTTGGCTGTGCCTTTGAGTCGCTGCCTTGCCAAAGACCATTGCCAGCTCAGCTGTAGCATACGATCTGCCACAGGGCAACAGCTATTCAGGTATCTCTGAGTTTGAGTAATTGCAGTTCCCATTCAACCAATACCTTGCCCTGTTATCTACAGCACATGGTATGGCACCGCAGTAGGATGCTTAATTCAGCTTTAATGTGACTTAAGTGGAAGGTCAGGGATCTATTTTTGAACATCCTGCTAAGTCACACTACACTGAAAATTGGACTGTGTGTGGAGGCACAGACACATATAATCATAGCAAGGCTCTGAGTTTTCCTCTGATGTTCCTTAAACTGGGTTAGATTGAATTTGGCTTGGCTTGTTGGAAAATTTTTGGCATTCATTTAAGTTAAGTTTCCTCTAACTTCTCTTAAACTTGTTTCAGTCTCAAAATCCTTGTTTTAGACTCTCCCCCAAAGTATGAATTTTTTTCCTCTTATGGTACGGTCTTACTGTACTATATAGAGCAACAAGCTAAAAAAAAAACTTACCAGAATATAAAACTAGATTTCAAGTGATTTTATTTTTCTATCCAGTGCTTTATATTTGTGAGCTGTACCTAAAAGACCAGAGTGCTGTGAACTTTTTATTCTAAATATTTATTAATTACATAAACTGAAGTTTACTAACTACTGATAAATACACAATATATCTTACCTACATAAGCAGTGGTACAAAAACCAATGGTGATCTGGAAAGGAATCCACTTGAACTAGTAAAATAACATGCATCTAGATGTGTTGGTCATCCAGAAAGCATCCTCTCCTTCCTGTTTTGAGGATAGTTTCATACTTCCTGTGAGTAGTTGAGTTATTATTTTTAGTTGGGACAGAAAATTGCTTTCCCTCAATGCTCTGAAAGTTAAACATCTGTCTTGGTAAGTTAGAACAGGTGATAATGTGTTTGCTAGGCTTGTACTAATCCATTGATATGAAGTGGAAGTATATGGTGTATCTAGAGCAGATCTGACACCTCTGCTTTGGCCAGCATAAGGACAGAGACATATTTTCAGCCACTTTCAGAAACTGCTGTATCTTTGGTTAATTATTCAAAAATGTGGGAGCCTTTCCTGTGTGGAGGAATGTGAAATCTCCTCCTGTGAGTCAGACCAGATTTTGTATGGTTCAGTTTGGGAGAGCAATTAGGTGACACGAGCTGAACTGCCAGTCCAGTAAGTCCTGAAGGAAGGGGAAGAGATATCATCATCCGAGACCAGGACCTGGCTTTTGCTCTGGAAACATTCTCAAAATGCTAACCTAACTTTTGGAGAAATGTAGCTGGAAGAGTAGTCGTGAATACAAGCCTCTGAAAGACAGCTTTGTTGGGTGAGCTCTGCGGCTGTGACTGCCAGCAGCTGTCATCCTCTGACAGAGCAATCCCCTCACTTGTAAAACGACCTCAGTGGAAGGATTGCTTGCTGAGGAGACTTCCACAGCTATGTCAAAACACCATTTCCATTTCCTGGTCTTCTAGAATGTATTCTAAACTGGTCCTGCTCACCCTCAATATTTTTTCTTTAGCAAGGACTTTTCCAGCAATCATGTCTAGCTGCTTAGAGCACCACCTCTGTATTCGAATAAGAAAACTGGAATCCAGCACTCAAGCCTCAGAAGGTGGACTATTACTTCCAAACCCATTTATGCCTCAGATCTGAGTTGAGGATTTATTGCCCCAGTCTGTAATTATGCAAAACTTAATTTTTTAACTCCGAGCTTTGCATTTACCCGCAGTCAGAGGCTCAGACGGGAGGACTTTGTGCAGGCTGAAACAGAGGTTTTCGGAATGTGATGTGCACAGAAACTGGGCTTTTTCGGACAGCACTGATCATCCCCGTCCCACTGCAGCAGTGGATTGCCATGGCGTGTTCTGGTTTGTTTTGTGTTTTCTCTTGAACTCGCTGCCTCTCCGAGGCTGGGACAGGACAGTCTAGTTCCTGTGCCAGGCACCGCGGCTCCTGCCCCCAGCCCCAGGGATGCAGGAAGGCCACCGGGATCACAGACGACGCAGATGGCTGGGCTCCAAGGTGCGCGTTTCCTGCGAGAGCACTCAGCTGGGAATGCTGAAAACCAGCTGGAAAACCAGGTTAATGTTTGGATTACGCACTGGAGTCCGACATGAGGCTTCTTCACTGGGGCCTGTGCTGCAAAAAGGAGTCAGGAGGAGTTCAGCAGCATGAGCGGCTGATTCCCGATGAACTGCTGCTCCTTTGCAGAAGTTTTGTTGATTTATTTATTTATTTAGAATACATGTATGTAGAGGATTTCTCTTCCTCTTGCCCCATTTATTAGTAGATCTGTGCTGTCACTTCTTAGAACTCCACTTCGACACGGAGACCAGACAGCACGCAGAGGCTGGAGAGGTGTCAGCCTGGTACAGCTGCGCTCCAGCAGCATCACCTCCCGCGGGGTGTGGGCAGCACAAGCTTCCCGTGTGGTGCCAAGCAGGAAAGCCACCAGCCTGCCACAGCAAGGAAATGGGCAGTTCCTGGAGGTGGTGGATTTGCTGGGCTTGCAACCTCCCCAGAGCCCAGAGTTGCTGGTGTTTAGAAATCCGGCGGCTTTAGGGCAGTTTTCCCTTTTGTTGACTGTTCCCACCACTCTTTCTGAGGAAAATGTGTTTGGTGATCCAGATCAATCACAGAATCACAGCACGGCTGAGGTTGGAAGGGGCCTCTGCAGGTCAGCTGGTCCTACCCCTGGCTGCTCATGCAGGACCACCTAGAGCAGGTTGCCCAACTAAGTGAAAGACTGAACGAGGTAAGTGGTCACCACTGCTGTTTGGCTGCCAGAGCAGGAGAAGGCGAAAGCCTGGTTTAACAAAATGCACATCGCTGTGTAAGAGAGGCTTCCTTGCTCTGCTTGCTCTCAGAGAAGGCTTTCTGTCCAGCTGTTGAGGCAGTACAGCTGTGCCACCTACATATCTTGGCTGCTCCTCTGTGGTGCCTGTTCTGCAAGACATCTACTTCTGTCTTGCACAAAACAAGAGAAGTCTGCAGATGTTGAAAACACTGTGTTGAAATATGACCCGTCAGGTTTAAGCTATAAAATAGCTCAGCCTCAGTGACGTGCTGTTCTAATTCCGTAGCTGTTTACTGTTTGAAACAAATTTTTACTTGAATTGAAAAATTCAAAAAATTAGGACAGAATGGATAAGGGATGTTGGTTTATATTCAAGGGGCTGTCTAAAGTTTTCTTGAAATTCGTTCTTTTTGGATATGAGAGAGAGAGACAAACACTGTCTCAGCTTTTTCAATCTTCTTAAATTCAACCATCAATTTTGTCTGACCCAGAACACCACCATAAATTTGGGTTTCTCTAATAGAATTTTTGAACTTGAAGAGCTATTTCGTATCGTCTTCTGTTGCACATTGACAGAAGGCCGAGGCGCTCGGTGTGCAAACAGTGATAACTTCCCCTGGGAGCTGCTCATGCCTGAGCAGGCTGTCCGAGGGCAGCAGCTCAGGCGGGTCCGGGTGGCTCTGCCACCCTGCGACACGATGCAGCAGAGCGCTGCCCATCTCTTCCCTGCTGCTTCCCTTCCCTTCTGGTTGTGGAGGGGACAACTTGAGCTTTAGTTATTCATTCAGGATTCTGGAATAAAAACACAGTAAAAAATGAGATAATCTGTGGCCCCTTCTCAGCACAGTGGCAATTGAACTTACTCTGGTTTTGCAGGCTTCTGTAGTGGTACCTCTCTGCTGCGATGGCTAGCATGAGTATAAATGTCTCTGACAGCTCTGAAAGAGAGAGAACATCTTTCTTAGGTAACCGGAAATAATGGATTAAGTTGTGAAGCCTTTTCATTTTAAACAACATCATTTGGTCAAGGTGGGATGTTTGCTTGCAGGCAGGATACTTCAGTACCTTTTGTAATTTGTGGTTAAAATATTCTCCTTAGACTACCTTTTCCACTCATCTAGCTTACATAAATATTTGACTTGCACAGATACCACTATTAATCTGTTTAGAATGCTGCTATACTGTTTACACAGAGAGGAAAGCTGTAAGCCTGCTTGTCCAAATACTTTTAAGCAAGGGCGATGCTGCTTTTTAGCACCTGGCATAAATATTTGGAAAAATTTATAAATCCCAGATAACCTTGTCTCTCTCTTAGATATATTTACTGCTTCCTAAAACCTTTTCCCAAAAGGTCCTCTTATTTTTTGTTGTTCTATTGGAAAAAACTTGATTTTTCTCTGTGAAATGTATTTGCACATCTTGCATGTTCCTAATCAATGCTGTGATTTTATGAATTAAAATGTTTGTCTACCCAGATTTGTACAGACAACATGATCTAGTAGAATACAGGCTTGAAAGTGTCCGTGATGTGAGTTATAACATTCATATTTGAACAAATCAGTTCAGAATAACACAATAAGCTCTCTCATGTTCTGTATGTCCTGGCTTTCCTCTTATATCCATTTGAATTACCTTATTATTCCTTTGAAGGTTTCCTATGAGAGAGATTACATTTAAATAATAAGGAAACCTAGCACTACTGCAGTATGCTGGAGCTTTATTTTGAAGTTGTCTTTTATTTAGCTGAGGTGTGTCTAAACCAGTGTGTTTTTTCTTTTTTTTTCTTAAGATTTTATCCATTATCAATGATTTTTATTTGTGATATCTGTTAGATGAAATATGTGATTGTACACAGAAAGAAAAAAAAACTTGCTATATTCTCTAAACAGTTTATGCTCTTTTTCCAGCCACAAGCAAAGAGCAAGATCATCTAGAATATTTTGTTAATAATAATAATAATAATAATAATAAAAAATAGCAGACATAAAGCCCTGTCTCCACTGGAACCAGTGCCAGAGCTCTGCCTACAAATGGTAGCAGAGCCAAGACTTCCCTCCTGGTTCTGCAAAACATCAATAGCAGCTTCATAGTTGAAAGTTAGTTAAGTTTGTACTCATTTTAAAGCAATGTTTAGGTATTTTCTGTTAGACATCTAAATGACCTTCATCAGCACCCCAATAACACTGATAAGCTTCAGTTCAGGGACTGAAAGCCAGATTCACTGATGCAGTAACTAGCTCTGGAGGAAAAAACATTTTTGTTAGATAGACTTTTCAAGCGAAGGACAGACACATTTTACTTGGTGGGATGCCTTCTTCATTGAGATGATCTGGTTTCAGCTGTCAGGTCTCCAGCAGTGGGTTTTAGCACAAATATGGCATTTAAAAGTCCATCAGTCTTTTGTTTCAAAGCCATTAACGCTATCATTAGGTAAATTTTTACCTCTTAGACAAGGTGATGGAGAAAAGAAATAGGCAAATTAGTCAATGTTTCATTGAAAATACAGTAGGAGGACTTGGCATGCAAATGATTGTGTATGTCTCTGATAAGACAGTGCCAGGCAGAGTTTTCTAGGAGCTGGCATGTGCCAAGCAAACCTCCAGTTTCATAGAAGCCGGAGGTCTAACTGTGGCTGTGTAGTGTTTGCCACTCTTTCCTTTGCTGTGGATTGCTTTAGAGGCTAGTGTTTTCAAGAGCCTGTTGCCTGCTCTAGGCTCTAAGCAATGCACACAGTGCGAGGGGGAGCTGAGTGTCTTAGGGCAGGAGCGTGCTTCATGCATGGAGGCTTCTATACTAACTACTAACTACAGATATGAGACATAAATATGTTCATGAACTGTTTTCTCAGCTTCATTTAAAGTTCCTGTGATCTGCTCTTTTTCTGCATTTTTTTAAAAAACAATGCATTGCTTTTACACATGAGCTCCTTTGGATTTTAAAGATCAGTTGAAGTGAGTGTGACCTCTTGTGCCAGTTGTTCAGCCTTTCAGAAAACATTAGCTGCCTGGTTTTAAAGATATGGGACTGTTGAATCACAGTAATAAAACTGCAAATTGATGAAAAATAAAACCAATCACTAGAGGCAATGTGTATTATAAATAATGATGTTGCTGATGAAGGCAAACTCACCTTATAAACAAAGATCTAAATTTTGAATTGAAAAATGTAGTTTTAAAAAAATGGGGATTCAGAATTTCTTAGCAAAATTTCCACCTGCCTGTGTCTTACTTGTCTTCAGGACAAAAACATGGGGGAATAGGAGGACTTGACCCAGAGGAGGTCTGGGGATGATGGGATCTGCCTTTTGGGGCTTCATGGGCACCAAAGGGGAAAAGAAAGCAGTTCAGCAAGGGAGGAGAGAGAGGTCAGAATGAGCTGTGGGTGGGGGAACTAGGGATGTTTTAAGATGGAAGCTCAAAAAACAGCACATAGTAGAGAGACCTGAAGGCAAATTACGGACCGAAGACTACAATAAAGGCAGGAAAGCTTCAAATATATTTAGATGTCTGTTACTACAACTGGATATACAAGCCAGGTTGTTCTTTTTGCCCATGAAGTTAGATCAGGTCTATTCATAGTGATGTGCACGAATATCACCCAGAAATTCCAGTCCTTTGCCTTCAGAATCCATGGACCTGGGGAAATTTTGGGAATTATCCCAAATACCATGTGTGCAGGAAATGAATCCTCGTACACAGGTGAAAATGATGAAGGGGCACATCTTTCCTAAAGAAGTCAGAGGAGGAAGAGGTAACAAAATTTGAAAGGTACTTCAATACAGCGAAAGTAGTAACTGTGCTCATATTTACATGCTGTGCTCATATTGTCGTGTTATAATTTCTTTTTAGTTCACAGAAATATGATTTCTCTCCAGTCAGCTTTCTCATATGCAGAAACTCCATTAAATTGTTTTTAATTACAGAACAAAGATTAAAAAATGATTTGTTCTTCTTGAACTGGTGCTCTGTAAAGAGCTCAAAGTGCCTGTAACCCCTATTGTATATCACAGAGCAAAGAAATTGCATCCCATCTCCAGGAAGCTTGCCAGAACCCTCTTTTCTGCATTGTCTCTGAGTCAGGAAATCTAAACATGTATTCTAGTTTGTCAAACTTCCCAAAGTGCTGCTATGTATTTTGGGGCATGGTGAGACTCTGTTTATACCTCCATCAACCATGAGCGTGAGAGCACTGAAAGAAGAAAGGAAAAATAATAATGGGAAAGAAGAACAGAAGTAAGATGTTTCCCATTGGAAACTGCAAGTATTAGTGCACAGGCTGTCTAATTTCAAAGTTGGGGGCCCATCCTCAGCTATTACATGTAGCCAGATGTCTACAAAAGCTGACAGTGATTGAGATGGGTGCAATGGTGTGGTCAAACCTTTTTGGAGAGAGGGAGAGGCAAGGAGGTAAGCGATAGAGAAAGAAGAGGTGGATGCAAACAATGAATCTGTATTTGGTGGCATGGAGAAATAGTGTGAATTTGTTTAGATGTTCACAAACTGTGCTTAGAGAAAGGAGGTGCAAGGACAGATGTCCAAGAATTAATGCACTTCACTTGACATTAAAATGGTTACACCTTCTCCTTCCTGTATGTCCTCTAATTCTGTTGAAATAAAATGCTGCAGTTTTGATGGGTGTTTTTTGAGTTGAACAAAGAAAGATGAACAACAAAAAGTTTTTAAAGCTTACTTGATTCATTAAAATATTTGAAAAGTATTCATCAGGTTAACCTTGAAGATGTTAAAAATCTCTACTCAGAACTACCTGTATATTTCCTATGAACAGTATTTACATACCTTATCCAAAATTCCTGCAAAGATTGAATGCCAAGAATGAATACTCTCGGCACTTTGAAAAGCTAGACACCTACAGGTAGATGCTCCATCTGTAAAAGCTGAAGTTTGGAAGTGTCGTGTGCCTCTCCATACCTCCCTGCAGTGGAGCAATCCTTTGTGACAGACCATAAGAGAGGGCTCCTCAGGGCTGCCACTGGTTCCTGTGCTAAGCCTGGCCACCAAACGCAGCAAGGAGAGGAGCTGTTGGGCTAAGATCTACTCTGACGCTATTACACGTATCACACACAGAATCTCACAGAAGGGTTGAGGTTGGAAGGGAACTCTGGAAGTCACGGCTCAAGCAGGGCCACTGAAAGAAGGTTGCCCAGGGCCACATCCAGGTGGCTTTTGAAGATCTCCAAGGGGGAGACTTCACAACCTCTCTGAGCAACCTGGAAATCAGGAAAGGGAGGCAAGAAAAGCCTCTGAGGGTCAGACCCCAGACAGTCCTGCCAGCCCCACTGCACCTTAGCAGCAGGGGAGTTGCCATTGGACCTGCTTTAACTGTCCTCCAGAGAGTGTCCCCTGTGTTTTCTGTTGCTCTTTCGCAGCAGCATACTTTGCTTTTGTCCCTGTTGGGCTGAGGCCTGTCTGCAAGGAGAGGACTAGGGAAATGGTGGCCAGCAGAAGCTTTTCAGGGAAATGTAGACCAGGACATGCATAGCACAGTGCTCTCTTCATACAGTCTTCAAGCCATCAGTGGTGTGCGTTGAGGTTGACTCACGGTACGCGTTGTGATTCAGGGTTCACAGCTCTGCAGAGAAGTGCATGCATCACAGAGAGAGGGGCTGGGACTTTGCTTCTGCTCCTTTCCCCAAGCAGAGTCCTGCAAGCAGGAGGCAGAAAGAAATTCATGCTTGAAATAGATGATTCCAAGCTGCAGTATCACAGCAGGAAATGTTTTGTAAAATCCTCATTCTAAGCCCTACGTGCTACAGAATTAGCCAGGCTCTGCTGCAAGTTGCTGAAGGAGTTTCCTTCCCGACCTAAAATGCCTGTGCTTCCAGGACAGGCTCTGACTTTTATGGCCCCAGATGGAACGAAAAACGGTTGTTTTTGGATTCAACTCATCAAAACCACAGACAGAAACACTGTGCTATGCAGCAGTCAACTCTTTCCATGAACAGGCAAGGGAATGCATTGGATTAGATGCTCTGTGGTTATGTTACTTAGCTATGCTGTCCTGAACTTGTGTATGTAACAAAAGTCATGGTAAAGACTATGAGACAAAATTTAGCACAGCCTCTACAATATGACCCTCCTACTGGAAATAATGAAAGAAGAAAGAATGGCTTGTTTCTTACTGCCTATTAACGCATCCGTTTCTGGACAGATTTTCATTCTTGCATTAACAAAAAACTTAACAATCTCCCAAAAGTAGGGAGGATGACAGGAAGACTAAACGATTAGGGACTGGGGGAATGGCTGAATGCTGTGGAACTGGAGTTTCTCCAGGTCTCTTGAGCTGTTTCTGGTTTTGCAACACTGGTTGGTTTGCAGAGCATTTTTCTGTAATTTAAAACTATGTGTTTTCATGGATGACTCATTTTAGGAAATAGCATTCTGGCTAAAGACAAATCTGTGCTATGTGCTTAGAGTAGAAATGTCCTTCTCATCAGAAAAAGTTGTGAGATTTTCAGAAAAAAAAGGTCAGAATCTATCCTTCTGTGCTGTCTTGTCAAATCTTATGCCTGATATGGACATGGTAATATTTCTATTAAAATTTAAGCCTCAAACCCAATTAGTCTGAACAGATTTGTGTTGGGCAATTAAGGTAAGAGTATGACAGTCCCCACCAAGAGCATGAACAAGCCATCTCTGTGGGGGTTAGTGAAACTCCACAGAATGAAAACAGGCAACAGATTAAGAGGCAAACAATACCAAGCACTAAAAGAAAGTTTGGAAATAAAATGTATATTCAGAAAACATTTTTATCGGAACAGGCTTCAGGTACAAAACATATAATTTGCAGCTCAGATCTAAAAGGAGAAGAAAGAACATGTTGCAGCCTTGCTCTGAGTGGTGGGTAACCTCTCAGCTTTACAAACAGCTGATTATTAGTCAGAAAAACAGATATTTTATCAAGCTGTTATTACAACGGAGTAGAGAGATTATTTTATGATCTCTCCCCGGTTCACACATGACAGTTAATATTAATATTTGTGCAAAATGGTCACTCTCCATGAACACCTTAGAAATACTATATTATATTGAAATTTTCATAGATCTGTAACTTTACAGTGTCTCTATATTGACAAAACTATTCTAATGCTGCTGACATTCCTGCTTTCTGATGAAATGGGATTCTTCTTTCCACAGAAACAAAACAATTATCTGGATGATAAAACAATTTCAAATGTCCAGTGTCATTGGCACAAAAAAAAAAACAGCCATCTGCAATGGATCTGAAATCAACTTGTAATGAAATTGGCCCAAAATAGCTGGTCAACAGCTTTGCAGATTGTATTATACATCATACTGGAAGTAGGAGAATTGGTGAGAATGGTAAAGAGGAGGTAAAAATATGAACAGCATAGCTAATGATATGCTGTGGCTTGAATCCATTGAGCCCCTTCTTGCCAGGACAGCAAGAGCTTCTAACTTGCTTTCAGTGAAATAAGTTTGTTGAGTTTTCATTGCTCAGTGCTTTTTTTTTTTTTTCTGTTTCATTCTCACCTTAATAGCAGGACTGCTTTCTAACCCCTTGCTGGCTCCTGTCATACCTTCCCTTCCTGTTTAAGATCTCCTCTTCCTTTATTTTCTTGAGCACTTTCAAATATTTACCACTAGGTGCAGAAACAGATGTGCAGCACCTGTACTCTTCCACTAAACACAGACTTCCAAGAAATTTGTTTGGTGCCTGAGTATGCTTAGCTCTTAGGTACTTGTAGAGATATAAAAACTGACTTAGGACGTCTATATCATTTGCTGGAGCCTGCAAAATGGCTAGATTAAGCTATTACTGTTGTGAAAAAAATAGATTATTTACTACTCATCTTTCAGAATATGGAATCGGAAGGCGGCCTTTATCTTTAGAAGGCCTACATATTTTTCCATGTGAAAACTTAATAGGTGTCCCTTTGTTTAGTAACTAAAACTACAGTAAGGGTAAATGAAAAATACCATTACAGCATTATACATTACAGCAACTTTCACAAAGGATATGAATATATGACAGATACCACTTACATGAAGATGTGGGCAATAATAAATGCTGATGGTTTTTTAAATAGTTTTAAGTGTTCTAAATTCATAGAAATTTGATGTAGAAATTTTGTAGTTTTAAATGTGCATTTTTTTTTCTTGTTGGATTTGCTAAAGTACAGCTTGCCATGTATAGTTTTTGTACACCCAAAGATTGTTATTCTGCGTAACAGCCCCACCATGGCCAAAGGGAAAAAAATATTTCCCCCACTCCGAGAACACAGTGTGCTGTTTTTCTAACCACAGCTTTGTTAGGTGGCAGCTGGCCAGCTTTGGGCTGTTTCTAGATAGGAACCTGACAACATCTTGGTGGTTGCTGCCAGTTAGATATCCCTGCAGTCCATCACTGGGACTCGATATGGGTGAAATCACAGCGAGTGTAACACTAATGGCTGGAGAAAATATTGACCCTGTGATCCGACACTGTAGTCAGCTTTGAAACCCTGATCCAGATGCTGTGCTTATGCCAGAAAATAAAAAACTTCCATTTTCCTGCCAGCATTCCTGGCTGTCAGATATTTCAGACAGCAGGAGCCTGGAGTCCCATTTTGCATGTGCTTTATAGCTCCTTCAGGGTTTGAGGTGTAGTGAAGGGGTTCACACCTTTTTACTTCACACCTCAGCTTTCTATTGTTTTATTTACTTCCCTGTGTGCAGATATGTATTCCCTCCTTCAGAGTAATACTGATTTCAGTGCCCTCGTTTCTTTGAATTGACAGTTCAAGCATTTCTTTGTCAGGCAAGAGGCCACCTCTGGTCCACCTGAAACACAGGTGGTGGGGAGAAAATAGCAGGAAAGCATCTCTCTGAAGATGTTATGTTCTCATACTTTTGCCTGCTCATCTCCAGAGGGGCAGACGCAGGGTGCTGAGCAGGATCCTCAGTCTGACCCCAGTTTGGCTGCCTTTGTTTATGACTTGGGGGTTAGTCATTTTGTTTCCAGTCAAAGCTCATGTAAAAGTCAACTTGTTTCTCGCTGGTGTGTCATTTTGCCATGCTGAAATACAACCACCAGCACTGCTGTGTCTCCACAGGACCTTCAGAAAACGGTCAGGGACATCCAGCTTGTGAAGGGTGTTGAGTTTCCCTGCCGACCACAGCAAGGATGCAATTTGGTTAGGTATTCGAGCCTCCATTTTTGGTTTCACTTTTTTTCAGCAGCAACACTATTTTTGCTGATAACCTCTCATCTGGGCAGAATCTCAGCGAAACTCTCCCCAGGCTGATTGATGACTTCCTGAGGCTGGTGTTGCAAGGCAGGCTGCTGAATGCTGCTTCCTCCAGGGACTCAGCCAAAGCCGTTTGGGGCTGTAAATGGATTGCATACGCAGGCAGCTCGGGAGCTGCAGTATGCTAACATTTTATGGCTGTTTTTTTCCTTCTCATTATGTCTAATTCTAGTCATCCAGGTGCTGTGGGCTTTCCCTCCCCCGGTCATCCTGGTTGCATGAACTTGCTAGGAACCGTTTATCTGGCATTTATATTACCAGGATAAAAAATTGCTGCATTGGTACTTTTTGTATTTCAATGTAGTTGCACCACTCCAGAGGCATTAGCAGGCATATTGCCACAAAAGTATGTTTCCATCTTTAGTTTGGCTGATTTCCATGTCGCATCTGCTCTCTGCTTTTAGAGCGATGGTAAAGCTGGAAGTTCACATGTGTGATAAAGATCTGTATAAGCAGACCTAATCAAGATTTCTTCTAGAACAAACTGTGGATGGAGATCATGCTGACCTCTCCAACCAGTCATCCGAAAAGCATGTCCATGAATTCAAGTCATTCATTAGTCTTGGCTTTTACTTTATTATTTTTTATGTTGCTTACCATGAAATTTTCTTTTGCTACACATGAGATCCTGCTGAGGATTTTGGTAGCTCTGCTCCACTTCTGTTCCTGTCTGACTGAAATATGCTGTTGGTTTTGTTCCATAAATGTGAATCCCTTTTGGTTGACAGAGGTTTTTGTAGTACACAGATTCCTAAATTCACCATCCTGATCTGGATTCTGTGCTCTTACTCATCCCAGCCAGTTAGTATTATCTCCCGTTCTTTAGAAAAACAATTTTAGCTTTTATTTCCTGTCAGATCAACTTCCAGCCCAGTTTACCGCCTCCATCAAAAACTCTCTGAGATGCTACTGTCTAAATGTCTTGAGCTATAGTATAAATAGATCCTGCAATTTGTTTATAAGTGCTCCTTTTTGCACAGATCATANGGCCACCACATGTTTATTCAATAGCTTAGGCTCCTTCTGGAGTGTATGATAAATAAATACGTGATTGAATCAGATTTAGTGCTTCTCGCATGAACCGACAAAGGAAGAGCACGTCCTGTGCGGTGCTTGTTTGAGCAGCCCCGCTCAGAGAAAGGAGGCTTGGTCCTTCCCAGAGGCAGGGCAGGGCTGCTGGCATCCCTGCACCGTGGGCTGTTGGGGAGCGTGACCCCAGGTGGTGACATCCACGGATGGCGTGAATGCGTGTGTGAATGCATGCGTGTGTGTGTGGGGGGGGGGG
>VXAA01007033.1:132739-217758 GCA_013399115.1 Anseranas semipalmata
GGGGGGGGGCAAAACCCCCCCTCCAGGCTAAATTCCCACCTCCCCGTGTGCAGGGCATGCATTTCATCACGGGCGTGGATTGCTCCCAGATGAGCAGAGAGCATTACAGAGGAACGCCTGTTTGCAAAGGTGGTGATGTTAGGAAAGGGCTTGCTGCTTGTGCAGCCTTGCCGCGGGCATGCTGAACCCAGTCAGGGTGCAGGAAGGAAAGGGGAGTTGAGAGCCGGAGAGCTACCCTTCACCAGGGTTGTCCCTTTGCAGTAGCCCATAGCCTGCACGATGCAGTGCCCACACCACCAAGGTGTCTGCCATCCCTGCCTGCTTTGTAGGGATGGGGGAGAGTGGATCCAGAGGTGGTTTTCTGGGTGGGCCTGTGTTTTTATTACCACCAGGGGGCTGCCATCTGCTGGTAATTACTTCTGTTTTCTTTAGATTTATTTACTGGAGTGCACTTCAACAACCTTCCAGAGGTACCCTGAGACTCTTTCATTTTGTGTAGTTACAGTGGAAGGGAAAGAGTTGCCTGTCGCAGCAGCCGGTGGTGGCAGGACTAGTTGACCAAGACGTGGGACAAGGGGCAGCTGAGTAGGTGGTTGTCCACGAAGCGGGTTCTGGAGGTTAGAGGGTGTCACAAGTCAGTGAGTCAGTGGAGTCGTGTTGCTGCAAAAAAAGCAAACATCCCGCTGGCTTGTATAAACAGGCGTATAGCCTGCGAGAAATGTGAAGTAATCCTTCCGTCCCGCTCAGCATTGATAATGCCTCAGCTGGAGTGCGGCAGATGACATATTTCGAGAGGGTCTGCAGAACTGGAGTGAGTCCAGAGGGCAGCAGCAGGAGAGGTCATGTTCTCCACAGCCTGTGATCAATGAAGGGAGGCTGGATGAATCAAGCTTACTGTTGTCTAAGAAAGGTGATGGTATGGGACTGGGCTGCAGCTTTAAGGGATGCATAAAAGCTACTGGGGCCAGCCTGTCATCCTTGACATCAGTAGAGAGGATGCAAACTAATGGACTTTAATTTCAGCCAAGAAAATGCAGGTTAAGCATTGGGAAGAGCTTTCTCTCGGGAGAGGGGGAAATGGCTCTCCAGGATAAACTCTCTGATAAGTTTGAGAAGTCACCATCTGAGTGCTGAAGTGGGCCAGGACCAGCATAGAGGTGCCTGCTCCTACCTTTGGGCAAGAGAGGAAGAGAAGACCTCTTGGGATGCTTCCAGCTGTGTAAGCCACATCTGCAAGCGTAACTCCATGTAGAGGTTCCATGCGTGGCAGGACTTGGTGCAGAGATATCAGTGCTTCCCATACCTGAAGGGTGCTGTCGGGGGCATGAACCAACTTATGGCCTCTGCTCTCCTCCTCTGCTCCCACAGCCGCTTTTCCTCCCCTTCCCCAGGGTATGGGCTGCTGCATCCCATACCCTTGTGGGCACCCACAGCCCACCCTGCTCACTTAAGACACCCTCATCATCTGCACTGACACCTGGAAGGAAAGCAGCAGCCTGATTCTTGGACATTTCTTCATGTCCATTCATCTTTTAGCTGTACTGAATTCAACTTTTCAACACAGATTTTGTTCTTTTTAAGGGAGCTGATGTATTACATCAGATCTAAAAGTGAAACTATGCTGCTTATAGTTTTGTTACAGATTTATTCTTGGGCAACACTAGACCTTACAAAAGGTTCAAAACAAATGAGGTGCGGTCAGTGTTGTGATTCCAAATTGTTTCTTTTTCCCCTTTGAGACATATTATGCATGGCACTTTAATGACTCCAGTTAATAATCCCATTTTTGCTCTGTGTTTTGTTTTCATTCAGAAACACAAAAATGTTAAAATGTGTCATTTAAAGGAGTTTTGTAGAAGTATAAACCACGTCCATCCACTTTAGATCTTGGTAAGTTAAGAACTTCCATATGTCATGCCTGCAATCCTGAGTTAGAGTATAATATATGTGTTCTCAGCATGTAGAAACAGTAAGGCATTAGAGTTAATGTCTGTGAGAATTCAGCATGTGGTTCAGGTGCACTGCTCAGTCAAAACCTGAAAATATTTTTGGCAAGGCTCTAATAAGCGTGAAGGTTTCAGGTTAGAGCTGCTGCAAGTGTCAGAAGACTACAAATTTCATTTTCTTGAAGGAACATTGGCAGGGAACTTTATCCTTTTTTATATATATATATTTATTTTTATTTTTTAAATTGTATTTGATTGTTACAGTTTCCATTTAGGATAACTGTGGCACTGGATAACCTATGGTGGGAATTCCATGAGGTTTGGAAAAAAAAGTTTTATTTGGAAGTTTTAAATATCCCTCTAAAGTGGATAGTTGAATAGCAGCTGCAATAGTTCTTGGTATCTAAATGGATTTGTATTAAATGTAAACACAATCCATAAAGGTTAAATATTGGAAAATATAGCCCTAATATGTTTTTCAGAAAAGAAGCATGTGCTGCTAACCGCACCTCCCAGCAAACTGGGGATTTGCAGAAATCTTGCATCAGTTTGCTGAGGCCCTCTCTGAGGAAGTTTCTCTTAGCAGGAGTAGAAATTAATTTATTTTATGATGTCCAGAAACACTGTTCGGAATCAGAGCAGCACTTCTGAGCATAAGTTCACGTACTTTGAGCTATATTTTGGAAGAAACAGATCTGCTACTCAGATGTGTGCTTTCCTATAAAAAGTATTTTCACACAAACACTTCTTCTTTGATAAATATACTGTCAAGGCTTTTGGTTTAAGTGTTTGTTTACTTTTTAAAAGTATGTCATTTGTGTGGAAACCTTTTCTTTCAGAAAAAAAAAAAAAATAACAGCATTAATCTTACATCCAGATTCATTATTTATTTATTCATCTGGCCAAAGGCTAAAGCATTTTACCCAAGCATAAACATTTTGGCTGCAAAGATGCCACAAATGCTCACAGGAATTTTCAGTTGGGTGCCTGACACTTGTGTTTCCCTGGAAAAGATGGTCTTCAGCAGATCTCACTTTGTGTGGTGCACCATGAGTATGTGACTGCCATGAGGAGTTCCTTCCTTCACAAAGAGAAGAAAATGTACTGTAGCGTGAGGAGCTGGGCCTTTCTCCAGATCCTAACCAATGTGTGAGGATGGCAGCACCACTATCCTTGTGCAATTCACATTCAAAATATTTTTAATTTCTTCAATTGAAAAAAAAATATTTTGGTTGCAGATTTTCAAGGATAGAAGAAGGAACAAATAACTTTTCTGAAGAGTTCTGATATAAATTATTTAACTATATTTGATTAATATTTAATTTTGCTGCTGCTGCTTTAGTGCCAGCCCAGAGCAGGTGCTCACAAGTTTATCTCTTACTGATTTCTTAAGCATCATCCATTTTTTTCATATCACTTGTCTCTTTTATTTTTTTTTTTCCCTCAGAAGGCACTGTCCTATAATAACAACACAGACAATTCTAAAATATTTTTTAACCTAACTATATCTTTGTTTCATTTGTAAAATTTCAGTTTCTTTTAAATACAGGAAGAATGATGAATGACAATTTTAAAAGCAAAATAACTATTTCTCATCAGGCAGCCAAGAGCTTGTTTCAGGCAGAAAAATAGTAATAATGCATTATTTTGTGTGGTTGTGATTTTTTTATTATTATTATTATTATTTTGTCATCTGGGCTACTCTTTGTGAGAAAAGATTGTTTTCCTTTGGTTCACGACTTTGAAAAGTTATGTTGCAGTCAGACATCCTAAGGATGTCATGGTATAAAAATCAATAGGTCAGATCGATGAGAAGTCTCATTAGCCTTCTGACCCATCCAGTTTCATTGTGTTTTGAGAAGTGCTCACAAGCATGAGTCAGTACAAAAATGTTGTACAGATTAAAAAAAAAAGAAAAAAAAAGTTTTATTTTATATTCAAGGAAGCTGAAATATAGTTCAGGGAAGTATTTAGTCCCAGTCAAGGCCATTTAGGGTGTGAACACTGTAAAGGCCCTCCCTCTGTGAATGATATGGATTAAACCTCTGAGTTGAACTGGGATTGTGGGAGAGCAAATTACGATTCTGCAGGTGGCTCGTCAGCTTTTTGCTCTCTGTATAACTTGGAAAAGTTTCTGAAAAAATTCCAAATTTCAAATAGGAAAGCCAGAAACAGGGACTTCCAGGAAAGTCAAGCCCTGATTTAATACACTAACGTCCCTGACCCCCAGCGCCATGAAACATCACTTCCAGGGGACTGTGCTGGAGAGCCGTCAGTGACCTGTTGATCCCTGGTTATGGTACCAAGACATCTCAGCAACGTTGTGCAAGGTTTAACCTTCACTCAAATACTTTCTTATCCAGAGTTTGTCCACATTTGACAAGCAAAGGTAATTGTTTTCCTTTTTTTTAATCTCTTCAGAAAAATGACATTCCTGAAAAATCCATGAAGAGCTCTGCTAAAATATTAACACGTGGAGAAATGTGGGGGTCATTTGCACAGCCAGGCTACGAGTCTGGAAACTGCTCCTGAGCTGGCTCACAGCCTCAGCTCGCTGCAGGAACCTGTCACCCACACACAGGAGGTTTTTTTCTGAACGTCAGACCCATCTCTTTCTTTACACTGTTGTTTATCTTCAGTGCTGGATGCGGAGCAGTGGAGATAAATCACTGAGATCACTGGTATTTTGTAATTATATAAGGGCATCCTTGCTGCAGCATGTACTTACATCTTGCAAATAGCTAATCACTGCTCAAACTGACAGCAGGTCAAAAGTGCACAGCAGCCATCTCAGGGTTTTAAAAATAAATAAATAGGCAATTCTGTTGACTCTGGTGTGGAGAAATGCACATCTGAACTCCCTGTTGTGTGCAGGAGGTGTTTCCTCATTTACCAGAAGGAAAATTTCGGATGAACTTCCTGTGGTGACGCATCTCCCATCAGAGCTTAGCAGATAATAACAGGGAAGGAGGCTGTGATTTGGGATTAGTGCCATACATGTAGGGTCCTGTCTCAGTGGGACTTGTTGCACCAGTGATGCAGCAAAAACTTCGGCAGCCCAGAGCGAGAAACACTACAATACACAAACATCAATGAGAAGAAAAGGAAAAGAATTGAGCATAGTGATCTTTTTACATCTGCTATTTCTTTCTCTGAGTGGACACACAGCAAGCAGAGCAGAAAGCAGCAAACAAGCGCGAAGAAGGGAGGAGGCAGGCGGTGCAACCTTGGGGAAAAGAGGAGGAAGCCGAATCCGGCCTCAAGGCTCTGCAATGGCCGTGAGAGCAGCCATGAGGCAGTGGCCCTGCAGATGAGCACCCCAAACTTGCAGTGAGGAGCGGGCCCTCCACGGGCTATGGGGAGCTCAGTTTTCCCTGTGGCAGCCTCTGCTCCTGGCTTTGGAGGGTGGGTGCAACCAGAGCACTCCATAAGGCAGCAAGCAGGTGGGAGTAGGAGGCTGTAAGGAGCCATTAACTGCTGGAAATGGGTTGAGTCAGAAAATAATGAAATGCAATAATGAAAGACAGCAAAAACTCCCAGGAAGTAGGAGCGTAGTAAAAATGTGGATGCTTCCCCCGAAGAAAAGCAGTGAAAGGCTCACTGCCTCCAATAGGAGGGAAAACATACTTCACCAAGGTAGTGGTTAGGTTATGTGGCAGGTCTTTTCCATCTCTGATTCCTGAGATCAAACAGCCAGGCATGTTAAGTATAATTAAACATACCAGCAGGCACCATTTACCCAAGGGTGTGCCTTGGCTGCTGTGCTCTTACCAGTGTGATGCAATTGCCTCCATTAGGCACAGCTCTCTGAGCACAAGCATCAGTGACTCATCAGGGGTTGTCTACCTGTCCGGCCACTCACAGACTCAATTAAACACAGTCACAGAGCAAAACACAGGGTCCATTTGCACTGCAGCATACCATGGCAGCCTGATGCATTAAGTTGCTTTGAATAAGCTGGTAAAGGTGCCTGGCCAGGACTGTGGGGCATGTGGTGGCATCCTCCTGTGTGTGCACACGAAGAGCTGGCACTAGATGTTGCTCCAGCACTTCATAGGCAAAATCAGGCTTAGTACAAATATTGTTTTCCCTCTTAAAAAAAAAAAAAAAAAGAAATAAAAAGAAAAAAAGAGAGTGTGGAAGTGTTGATGTAAGCTAAATACCGTCCTTTTTAAAGGTCTGATCTCTGCTTTCTCTGAATTCAGCACGGGTCTTTATCAGCATCATTTTCAATGCTGCACACTTGGAGTGCTGCATGGCATAGATCCCCAGCGCAACGTAGGGTATGGTGTTAAGACTCTAATCTAATACTTGCGACGCTTTGTTTTTATTCCCTGCTTTGATGGTCTAATCCCAGATTCATCCCAGCTAAATTTAGGCACTTAGAAGCTCTGCCTGTTGTAGTAGCTTTTCTTCCTTTCCGGAGGAGGCAGGGATGATGCTGGGCTGTGGTCCCTCTGTGCCTCTGGGGAAGGGGCTGAGGAGGTCAAGGAAGGAGAGGGAAAACATAAAAAGACTGGAGAAGAAGAGGCACCACTCCCTGGCACTAAAATGGAAGACTAACCACCAGGTAAAAACCATCAGTTTTCATCTCTGAAGTAGGAGAAATCGACTTTATGTCAGAAGGGAAGTGCTAAGGGTTGCCAGGCATGGTGATGCCACGGTAATGGGGAGCAGGGCAAGGAACATCTATTTAGAGACCAACTCCAGTCTCTTTCTTCATGTGTCAGTGCTGTGCACCAAGTGACTCTGCAGACTTTGACCAGTGATAGACTTTCCTTATGGGCTTGTCAGGCCAAAGCCTGGTTTCTCTCTAATCATTTAAAAGCAAGCTGACAGCCCAGCCGCTATCTTTCTGTCGACCTCTGGAAGAGATTGGGAGGATGGGGTGAGCCATGAAGAGGGAAAAGAAGTGTTTACAGAGATGCCAGCAATACCACTGCACATTAGAATACGCTTGTAATTGGCAGATATTGTGACAATTACTTTTCACAGGTGCATGTGAGGGTTAGAACAGCTGTGGGATTTCAGAGACTGTTGTATGTGGCTGCATGTCATCATCTGAATATGTAGAGGAGAAATCACTGGATTCCCGTAAGCGGATGTTAACGTACTGCAGCTGACTTCTTTTTTTTCATTCTGAAGTGCACACCAAGTATGTTATTACATGACTGTGGTAAAGAGCAGTGTACTCTAATGACTATAACAAATTCATCCTTACAAAAGCTGTATGAGTAGTAGCATTATTATTAATGTTGGCAGAAGTCTTCAAAGGCAAAGCATGAAGTAAATGCAAGGTGTTTACATTAGCATTCCAGGCATTTGATAATGAACAGCTCCATGGGGACACCCTTGCTCCCACCATCTCCTCTGGAGCATGTCACAGTACAGATGAGGAATGGACAAAGTGTCCTATTGATCCTGAGGGTGAATTTTAGGAAATGCTGGCCCTGAACTGTAGCTTTGTTGTGGTTGTTTTCCTGCATTTCTGCAATAGGAAGCCTGGGGATTGCAATGCATCTTACCATTTGCCTCTTGGTGGACTTTAGCTTTACTATGCAATATAGCTTTGTATAAAACAAATTACAGGAAGGTGTCTCTTTCCCCAAAAGCTGTCACTCCAGATAGGAAAGACAAAAAGGAAAGATGTGCAAAAGAGTGGAAAAATTAAACATGCCTGGCATCTTCATTGTGGCAGACTTGGAATTCAGAAACCTTGCCAGAAGGCTGGATGTCTTCTTCTCACACTGTCACCATTCTGTTTCTCTACATTTTTTTTTAACCATCTGGTAATTTCTTTCCCATTCCAGTGATGAGTTGCCTGTCTGCCTGTTGGTTTGAGAGTAAAACCAGATTCAGAAGAAAGTTTTGACTTAGTGACACAGAGTGTGAAACTTCCCACTAGCCTTGTCCCTGTGACACTTGATGAAGTTTCCATCCCAGGGGAGAGCTGTGCTTTGAGCAGCCACAGGAGGTATTGCCCCATTCCTGAATTTCTAGATTTTCCCCTGAAGGCCACACCAGAAGCATCTTCTTTCAGATTGACAGGTAAAGCAGGCATCCTGCTAGTCAGTGCCGGCTGTTGTCCAGTCACCCTGCTAGGCAGCCGCATCCTGAACACTTCACAGGGTTTTAACTTTGTCACTTAATTGGTGAGAGGTGTGGGTTAAAATTAACCCTGACATTCCTGAGCCTGCCTGCATTTCATGAAATAAAGATGCTTTGGGGAGCTCTGAGCTGTGGGTGTTGAAATTAGTCCTGGGCAGTGGAGTAGAGGAAGCAGGGTGTAGGGGGTAAACAGCTAGGAAATCCCTCTCTAATAACAGTGAGTCTGTATGGTTTGGTCTGTGTGAGTGAGCTGTCATATTTGTAATAATTCTGAACAGGTCACTCCACTGTCCTTGCCGCTGCTGTGGGATGGGAATTCCCCAAGTCTTATCTTAAAAGCAGGAGAAAATTAGGTGCCAAGGCCTGGAGTGAATTGCCCAAGTGACCTTGATAGGTTGCTTGCTCAAGCAAGGTGGGAGCAGATGTCTTCTTTCATCAGGACATCCGCTGCCCCAAATGGGCTGGTGTGCTCCTCCTCAACCACTACTCTACCAACATGCAGGGAACACACCAGGCCCTATGAAAAGCAACCTTAAAAGACAACAGGGGAAACTTCTGTTTTGTTTATTTACCCAGGAGCTCCCAAGGTGGCCGGAAGTGCTGATGTGGGCGTTTGAACATGGATTCAGGGTGAGCTCAGGGAGTTTCAGTCGAGGGTGGGAATGGCATCAGAGCGAGAGAAGGTTCAGCCTGTGAGCAAAGGTGTGTGCTGAAAAACTCTGAGCAAGGTCTCAGCTTCTGAAAAATGAAGGGAACCTGAGAAGTATAAGTGCTTCCGTGGGAAACAATGCCCTCCAGCTCTGACACACGCTCTGTGACATATAATGGGCTGTTAATCAGGTGGCTTACCAAGCTATGTGGCATGTTCTCCATCACCGGGAGCTTTTGAAACCATGAGCTGATTTTTCACTAAAAGAGATGTGTATAGTTCAAATAGGCGTTAATTCAGGGAAGTCCTCTGGACTGTGTAATAAAAGATATCAAGCTAGATGGTCGTGCTAGTCTTTTTGACTCATGAATATCTTAACATATTAAAGATTTGTTGCTGTGATTATATGGTAAAGCAGCTTACACAGATTTTTGAATGGGGAATGCATTTTTCTGTAAAATACAACTAGCATCCTCCCCCTCCTCCCCAGTCTGTGAATTGGTTTTCAATTTCAGGTACTTAATAGAAGGAATCTTTGGTGGATTATATTTTGGGTAGAATTCATAGATTGCAAACTTCTTGTGATCCATTTTGTTGCAGCAAGATTCTTTCCAGAAACGTTATACTATGTGTTGCTGTTTTGTGACTGGGACATGTGGTAACTCTACTTCAAGAACTAGTCAGTGCCAGATTCCACAATACATTTCTACGTTGTCATCCATATAAAGGAAAATCAGAAACATCTGTACTTTTTTTTATTATTATTCATTGAAGAGAAATGTTACAAGCACAAACTATTATAGGTAGTAGAAGTTGGTGCGCAAGAGTGGAATAAGAAGAGCCATGTGGAAAGGTATTCTGGGGTTTATTAATCAAAAAGACAAATCACTAGCCATTATTTACTAGTAATAAACACTGATGTTTAATATTCTGCAACTTTTTAGGAGTCATCGCTGCTCATCTTGGGGCCATGTGTCTATGTGTAATGTTATAATCAGCTTCCAGTTTCTGAAATCAGTTGATTTGAATTGAAGGTAGAAGAAAATTTTCAACTTTCTAGAAGCTTGCAGCTGTGTTTTTCTCTCTTCACTCAAACAGCATGTTTTAGAAGTTCTTTTTCTTTATGTTTATGCTTATTACAGTGTCATTCTTTAGAATCTTCTCGGGCCAGGTATCTGTTTGCCAGGACACATACTTCCCTCCTGTCCATATTTTGTTGCACCGTAGACAGTTGCAGCCAGTGAGAGCAGCTTCAGTATTAGTGTAGAGAAAATTGTTTTAGAGTTTAAAAGCTAAATTTGGAAAGATATTAACACTTGATTAACGTAAGGAAAATCCAATACATTTTGCTTGGGGAACAGCAGACAGGACAAACTGCTTATTAGACCTTGTTCGATACAAATTTTTCGATGAGCTCAGAAGCACTCCTCTCAATGAAGTTGCTTGCATTTTTATCATGCTGGTGAATATCAGCTCCATGAAATAAGTTTAACAGTGTTCTTGTTGTGAGTACTTGGAAAGCATCCCTTTATGTCCCAGTTTTCAGTATTCCTATAGATTAGGAATAATCTGTCTCTCTCCCTCCCTCTCCCTCTCTTTCACTCTTCAGAATTCATAGAGAAAGAGAGATCACTTTCCCTGAGTGCTCGTTGCAGTTCTTTTTTTTTTTTTTGGTAAACAGCATACATTTTTCCAGACTCTGTTGGCTGATAATATAACAAGAATATACCAGTGTTATTTCCTTAGATTAAAAAACCTCAGGACTGAAAGAGTTAGGGCTGAGTGAAATATTTTAGTTCAAACTTCTTCAATGAACCTAGGCAGCAATTGAATGTACTTTGGAAAACATCACAGAGCAACATTTGTACTGGGGAAAGATAGGACATAGTTTTAAAAGCCTCTGTATTATCTTAAAAATATCAACAAAATCTTTTATAACTAAGAATGATTTTTTTTCGGAATGCTTTACACATTTGACCATGAATATTCCACCTTTGTGACTGAAACTTTTTTTATTTGAAAAATAACTATTCATCTTTTTTACCAGAACTGCCAACATACCAGAGAGCCAGTCATTTGCATCACCCCTTGGCCTAGTATTTATATCATTGTCAAAATTATGAGAAGGTATATAATTGTAATGACGCTGAAATATATTTTCTGTCTTGTTACTAATTTTGCCCAAGTTGGGTTTGTCATGCTTTTGTGCATGCTCCTGTAACTAAAGTGTAAGACAGCACTACAGACTTTCGTAAAGACCAAAAAGGTAATACCAATCAAAAAGTATTAGTCAGATTCAACGGAGCAAAGGTGCACTGGTGCCCATCAGACAACAGTGTGGATGCAGCTGCCCACTCAGAAAATCCCTAAGCCACGGTCTGCTTATGAGGAATTTCCACACTATGTATGTTCTGCCCTCATTCTGTTGCTCCATTCTTAGGTACCCTCTGCTTGGTGGTGTGTGGAGACTGCCCAAGTTGACATGGCATTTTCTTTGCCCTTATGGCAATTTTTGTTGTCACTGATCATGACAGGAACAGACAAATAGAAACTGAGCAGTTTTAGTAGTTTCATGAAGATTTAAAAAGATGGGAATGCCAAGAGTAAGCAAGCTTTATTATTTTTTATTGATGTGCTCTTTATTGTGTTGGAACAGTTGTGCCTTTGTTCTGGTAGTGCTGTTTTTTGGAAGATGAGTGACTAAGAGACAAATGATTTTTTTTTTTTCCTTTTTCCCCAAATCTCATATGTGTCCTTTGCCTTGCATGTCTATCTCTGAAGCATAAAAGTAGTGCACTGCTTTGCTTTTTGCGTATTAGAAGAGCTAAAATGGATCTGGGAAGTAGCGAATACTGGGATATGGCTAGATTTATCCTGAGACCCAGCAAGTGAGGCCATTCCTGGGTGATGGCAGGGAGGCTCAGTGCTCACTTCCCAAGCCCCCAACCACTTGGCACATGTTGATGAAGGATGAGGTAATTTCCAGATGATGGGTAGCAACTGCTGCGAGAGCAATGGTGACTGGAGTGCTGGTGGTGGAAGCAGTCTCTGCACAGGTTGTTACCACCATTGTGCTTGGTAGACATCTGCAGTAGGTCCCACGGAGAGAAAGAGAAGGGGAGATGGATGAAAGCAGTGAATGACTGGCACTCTGCTCTGCTTGGTCATGTTTTTTTTTCATTCAGTTCTCCATTCAGTAGTAACAGCCCAGACTTTGCAAGACAGATTGATTATTGTTTCTCTCCTGCAAGCCACCACGAGAATTCTGAGTGGGAATACACAGTCTGACTTTCAGAAAGGCACTTTGTGGCATCTGGGCTTTGGCTATGAATGACTTGAGTTCTGAGTCACATAGAACATAGGGAGGAAAAAAGTGGTGGGACTTGACATGTGGCTTAATAACTTTTTTCTTGTTTGTTTAAGAGCAGCCAGAGATTGTTAATTAGCCTCAATTAAAATGTGAATGACATAGTTGACCATGCATGTAGCATGCAAGTAGCATGCAAAGGCCAGAACTGAATGGATGCAGCACAGGGAACAGGGGACTGTGGGTATTAATTTGCAGAAAAGCAAAAAAAAAAAAAAAAAAAAAAAAATACAACTTTTAATACACTGATGTCATTTTTTTATGACATCATAAAAAGCATAATATGCTTGCTACTTCTACTAGGTGGTATAAGGTGTTTTTTGATTTTAGTCTGGGATTTAGAAAATATAATGACTTCCACATATTGCAAATATTAATACATTAAAAATTTTTTATTTTTTTTTCCGTGTTAAAGTATTAGTTTAAAACAATAAAAAAATGACTGGAAATTTCCTTTGGAAAAAGTCTAGCTCAAGTTTATACGGCCACATAATGAGAAGAAGCATGGCATCTTTAGGAAGATCCATATTGAAACTTATCCTTTTGTAGGCAGTAAAGAAGTTAAGTGAATTTAATTAGATCTTTCAGGTGGGATTTATTCAAGCAGTTGTTACAAAACTGTGTGTGAATATAAACACAGCATGTTTATTAAAAAAAAAAAAAAGTGTTTCTGTTTGGATAATGGTCAGGATCTGGTCTATAGCCACAGCAGCAGGTGGGTGGATAGACTGTCAGAGGCCCTAAAATGCAGGGTCAGCAAAGGTATGCTACATTAGGAAGGGTTATTTTAAATCATCAAATATGCAGTGTGGAAATTTATTTCAGAATTCTTTATACCATAATGCAAGACAAAAGTTTGGTTCCGATTCTTTCAGTTTCGGCATAATATTTTACTGGATGTGGTATCACTTTAAAGCTCAACCAGTGGCTTTAATTCGTCACATGAAAGCTGACTAACCTTTATGTATATTTGTGATTATTGCAGCAGGCATAAAATAACATTGTGCTTAATAACAAGCTATTCCTTTATTTGTTTTATTTAAAGATAAAATGAATCTTGCAGGTCAGGTTTGAGTAACAATAAATGTCCTTGCAATTCTCATGCATATCGAGTATCTTACAGAAACACAGAAAAGGTACAAGAGAGAGACATAACCATGTGCAGACTTGCAGAAGTAAACAAACCTTAGAATTTTTCCCTAAGGAATAAAAGAAAAAATGTTATGCCTCTGGCCTATCATTCAAAAGATTTGGTGAAATTTCCTGGAAATCCATAAGAAAAAATCCCAAATGTGGAAATGTAAGAACAGAAAAGGGGAGAGTAAGAAAAAAAACACCAGCGAACGGAGATCTCTTGAACAGGTTGACATAGACATGAGGTCCTGAATGAGTTCAGACCTGGATATATAAAGCCAGATCGTGCAAGGTGCTTCTGAAAATAAGGCTACTTGTTTCCTCTCCGAAATCACTTGGCAGCTTCCACGCCTCCCACAGTAGCTGAAATCCTGCCGCCATCAAAGTCAATGGGGCGTTACTCTGACTCAGCTGGGGCCAGGTTTGCACTCGCATGCTAGTGTTAAGAGTGCTTCTGAAAATGAGAAGAAATTGTGTTCCCAGTCACATTCTGGCTCGGTGTCAGCTTGTTTGTCTAGGCCTCTGAGTGCTGTAAGGTCATTTGACCTTTTCTGTTTTCCTGTGAAGAGCCAACTCCCGATAAACCTGTTTTTCTTTTCTTTTCTTATTTTCTTTTTCTTTAATGATTACTGTATCAACTTCCCCAGACTTGAATGAAATAAGGAGAATTGCATTGGTGACCAAATCTTGTGCAGCTTTCTTATTATGTATTTAAATGTGGCCAGGGGAGGGAAGGGAGTAGGATTTGCATTCAGCAAATGAGCTCAAGCTCACAGTCTCTTGTTTTACATCTTCTTTACTCGGAGCTGCGTAAGAAGGAAGATTTATTTGCAAATGAATTACATTAATAATAGGTTTTGAGTTGCACGGAACATAGACTGTCTTGACCCCATTTCTGCAGCTGTAAAAGTAAGAGCGTGGGTGTGGTTGCCTGGTAGCTGGCCAGGATGATACAGTTCAAGGGGGTGGATAAAATAACATTTACACTTACAGTAACTGTTTAAAAATGTAATTGAGTTCTGCCAAATCCTTCATGATCGTTTGGGGAATCCAGCTCTTTAGGGTTGCCAACACTCAGCTCTTCTCACCCTTGTTTGCTGCAAGTTATCTCTTCCTCCCAGATACATTTCACTGCAATAATCTCCTTGCAGAGTGTGAGGTTCCACCAGCTTTGCTCTGCAAATGGTGGGATGCTCCTAGCCGACCGCCCTGCCTGAGCAAGCAGGGACTCGGCCTGGACCATAAGAGTGGGCAGGGAGGAGGAACAAAATCCCAGAGGAAGTGTTCCACTTACAGCTCTGCTTGTGCTGCAGCAAAGGCTCCCAAGCCCTGCAAATTCAGGCGTCTGTTGGACCTTTGAAGAAGCATGTGGAGGAGAAGGCGGTGACTTGGAAGCTGGCACTTGTCCTTCTGAGCCTGAATTGCAGAAGTGCTCCAAGCAGTGGTAGCCGTGGGCACCAGGCATCTTGTCTAACAGAGACGTAAGATGAGGTCTTGACCACTTTGTAGTCTCACGAATAAGTAGCCAGGTGTTGATTAAAACAGCCCGGTCATTCCAGATGGAATAAGTACTCTCGGTCTCCCTGTGTCCTTCCTGCTGTGTCCTTCCTGTGGCAGCACACGGTTTGAGGACACAGGGACCATTGAACAGTCTGTCTGCCCTGTTTATGCTAGGACATCATATTTCATCCCATTTGGCTACAATGTTTTTTCAGGTCATCATATAGTGTTGAATGCATAAGAGATTTAGCATAAACTCTTTGGTGCCTTATTCATGTGGCTAATTACCTTCACTCAGTAAAAAAATATTCAAGCTTTCTACTTTGAATTTGGCAAGGCTTTTCAGATTAAAAAACTGGTGGAACCTCACTGCAGTGACAAGATTTGTGATCTTCTTTTTTCTTTCAGCTTCTCATGCCTAACAAATTTGGCATATTTCACTGATTTCAAGCAAATTTGAGAGCTGTAAGAAGTCTCAAAGAAGAAAGTTCCCACAGGCTGATGAAAAATTGACCTGGGTAGAGCAGAGAGACTCAGAGTAGGGACAGCTCAGACATTATACTCTCTGTTCAGCAGCACAGGGCTGTTTTTACAGACTATCTGCAGCATATGTCATCTCATGTCTAGCACAGGGGCCATAAGAGACATTGAGACTAGGGGGAGGTTTCTTGTGGTTTTGTTTCCCTCAAGATCATTTCCACAAAACAAAACAAAACAAAACAAAACAAAACAATGATAGGAATCTCTTCAAAACCATCAAAACCATCCAGCTTATCTTGCTGCAGCTTTGAAATGTATTTCTTGTCATGAATCCCAACTTATCTTTGCTAAAGATGATTGCTAATCTAGTGCCTACCCTGTCCTGCAGACCAAGGCTGGGTTTCCTATTCCTGAGAGCATGGGCATGCTTGGCACTCGGCACACTGTCTGTGGTATCTCATATGGCATTGTCCAGATCTGTCTATATGACTACCATGGTCTTCTCAGCTGGCACTGAAACAAGCTTTTAGTCATCTATAGTCTCAGCTGATAATTATTTTGTATTTACTTCTACTAATGTAGAATACCATGGTACATCTTTTCAACAGAGCACACAAAATACCGTTACACATAGAGAGCAAGTGAAAAAAAGACACTGGATCATATAGGAGAGATGTCAGTTACATCATTGATGAACTGTTTACAAGATAGCACTGCAGACAGATTAATAATCTTTTGGAAGAAATCTGTTCAGTTTCCATAATCTATTGATCTTCAGTAATTCTGCAGCAGGCAAGAAGGTGGTGATTGCCTGCGGTCCTGCATAGATAATGTTGCCAGATGGTCATCGCTGTCCTGAGAAATGTTATATGCAGACTTCACTATCATATAAACTTGCATTTCATTTCATTTTGAATTACATTTCCATTATCAGGAGAATATTCTTAACAAACTTAGGTTCAATAAAAGCCATTCGATATATCACCGTGTAGATAAGAAAATCTTCTCAGAACAAACCTATATTGTTTTTCCTTTAAAAGTCCCCAAACTCTGCATTTCTTATGGGGAACTTGGGCATTCATTTTTAAAGGAAATTCATTATAAAAAGTCTTCAACACCTTTACGTAGCGTGTGAATTTTTTTTTATCTTCACAGGTTTTTATTAAATCCTTGACCAACTTTAAATGATTCAGACACTGAAACCCCATTCAGAATCAACGCAGCATTTATAGAATCATGCATCCAAAAATCTGGAAGAGATTGAATAAACCATGCCTCAATCTTTAGTATTTGTAAGTCTCTTTGCTCAGGCTGTTGAAGGAAACATGAGACTATAAAATTGTTTAGATGATTAAATCAGTGAAAATTAATTGTGAGGAAATTTTCCTATACCCATTCACTAAACAAATTCTATCCACAACATTTTCCTAAGGTATCATTTGAAGCAAGCATTTAGGAGTATACCGTTTTAATTAGTAGATGGCAGTTTCAAATACAACTTTTGAATCCAATCCAAGATTTTCAGTGTACACAAAGTATTTCCATAACAGACTTTTAAATATTTGAGCTTCACTCTGGTTTTAAGTACTGCAGTTTGATGAGCTGTTCTAGTCTGGGGCTAGTAAACAAGTCTAGAACTTGCTGGATTTCTCCCAGCAGATAAATCATCATCCACTTACTTTTAATGTTGTCTGGATCTCTCAGTCTGTCCTGCAATCTTTATCTCCAGGATAGCACACAATGTTGTCATTTCATGTGAACATGGAAAGATTTTCAGTTGTAACAATAACATTAAAGTGATCTTTTTGGGAAAAATCCTCCTCATAGCTATAAAAGGGGTCAGCTTCCCTGAAGGTAAATTTTCATAGCAGTATGCATTGATATATCACCTCTGCTGAATTTTAATAGGGATGGAGTTCTGGGTTTTGCATATAGTAAAGACGTTTGATCTACATCCAGAACATGGATCTGTTTTTTTAGCTTCCCAACATGCAACAGCTGTACAGGTAGGAGCAAAACAGTGTGTGTATGGATACAGGATGGCATGGAAATGCCAGCTTTTTTTATTACGGTGCCCATGGATTTCATTGGTCAAAAAAGATCTTTTCCTCCAGATGGAATATTTTTCCAGTTAAGAGGATATGTGGACATCTGAACATGAAATTATTCTTCAATGTGCTCAGGCTGAAACAATTTGTGCTGTTCAGAGAGAGAGATTTTGGATTTTTTCCATATTGTTGTTGGTTTTGCTCATTTTTAAACTTCTTTTTCTTCCTGTGCTCTTCTCTTGCCTTTATCACCCCAACACATCTTAACATTTTCAACTTAAATACTTTGCATTCAATATCACCTTTACTATAAAGAAAAAGCCCTTTCTTAACACTATAGCAGACAAGATGTCTGTTGGTTTTGAGAAGCTCTGTATTTGCCAGGCCTTGCAGAATTTTTTATTTCTGAAGGGTTAAAAGAGCTTCTCAGGTGCAGACAACACTGGATGGGTGCACGTGAGCATGGCAGATACCTCCTTGCATCTTTATCCACAAGCATTTTTGAACAAAAACCTGCTAGGATGCTATCCTGCTGTCCAGAGCGACCAAATCTCTCCCTCTAGTCAGGATCTTCTGGTCCCTTCTGCTTTTCTTGGCACCCTGGAGATACCCTTGGCAATACCTGGAAACCATGGAGTATCCCTGTGTTCCTGCTGCACTTACTGCAGGGAAAACCATCTGGCTCATGCTCACAGCTGGTCTCTTTGAACCCAGGCTTGTTTTATCCCCTGAAGATGTTATGATGACGTGTCTGTCACTCCACCAAAATGCAGATGGGTTTTGACACACAACAGGCTGGGGAAAAAAAAAGAAGTCTGATGAGACAGGCCCAGTGTCATATGTCTGGAGGTGGGTACCAAAGGGAGCTGGAGAGGGAAGGAGGAAGGGAGGGAGGGAGCTATCCAAGCTGCAAGAAAAGCTGAGAAACCAAGCTGAGTCAGAAGTTTCTGACCAAACCGCCTCCAAGTTTCACAGACTTTCTTTCCCAGCAGGGCAGTGGGCAGCAGGGCTCCCCTTGTGAGCTGTGCAAAGTCTGGCCTGACCAGCGAGTCTTGCTGGCTGGAAGGGAGAAAACATTTCTGGTTAGTCTTACTCTGGCTGACAAGATCACTGCTGTACTGACTTCTAGTTGTAGCAAAGTCCTTTCATCCCACAGAGGGGATGTAAGATTTTCTGTCTAGTGGGCTTGGTTTCTTTTCTTGGTGTGCTTTGTGTAAAGATCAGAAAGATTTGCCCTTGGTTTTTCACTGCAGTACTGCTGGCCTGGTTGTTACACGACACTTTTTAAGAGCTATTTGAAATCTCAGCTGACTAAAAATGGAGGGGGAGGCTGTTTCATATTTCCCCACACAAAATATTATGTTTATCTTTCACTAGATAAAAATAAAATAAAATAAAATCTTTGTTTTAATGTGGGTTTACTCTAACAGGGGAATTATTCAGATTTCCAAATTTCCAAAGTGTTCTTCCTGAGTGGTTAACTGTTCCCGTATTTGTGAAAAAGGAGGGGAGAGGAAATTACCAAAGAGGTTTTGAAAATTACCCTGGACATTAATGTTTTCTTTCTGTTTGTTTTCTCTTGTTCTAATTCTAATAAAGGTTTCTCAAGTCACACTGCTGTGCCACTCTCTTCTGAATGTCTGCTTTGGAAATAAGGACAATGTTGGGAACAGTTGTATGGTGTTGATCTGTTTTGCATTACAAAGTGTTTTTGTATCATAAAGCTCCAGACCAGGTCTCTACCTCCATCATTAAACATGAAGGGACAGAAACTCAGCTGGCCTAAATTGGCTTAGCCCCATGAATTTCACTGCTGTGAACAAGTTAAAGACTTCACTCTTTGCAATAAGATTCCTCCTTACAAGATTTATTTTCCTTTGGTTACATAAATAATTCCCGAAATACAAAAATAATTGCATTGATTCAGCCTCTGTTAACTCATGGGAGAAATCCAATGCGAGGCTAGTTGCAAAAGCAATTAGTGCTCTAGCTGCAGCACTCTGTGAGTGGCAGGACAGCACTGCGCTACGTGGCTCTGGGATGGTGATAAGCTGAGTTCAGCATCTGCTTAAGGAATGTGCAGGTAATTTAAGCACAGGGCTGTGTCCCCAGCTCCTGGCCACCCCAGCAGAGGTAGTCCCATTGGCTGGGCATGGCGGGGACCCACATGATGATGGTAGTGGTGGCAGTGTCTGGATCTGGCCAAAGTGTGCTGGTGCAGCAGCAGCAGGGTCACATCCTGCATGACCCCAAAGCCAAGGCAGCTCGCTCCTAGAAACTCTCTGCTAGGAAAGTCTACTGATTTGTTTATGAGGTTATACCAACCAGCTGTGCAGTGTTGGCTATAAAGAAACTGAAGGGGCAGCCTTGCAGGCTGATGGCAGCCACCTTGGTCATCTTGTCAGAGCTGGAGCTTGATTTTGATTCCTGCTCTGCAGCTCTGTAAGCTGAAGGAGTGCCATATTTTTAGAGGTATGAAGATACCAGAAATCAAGGACAAAAGGAACAAGTTTCTGAATACCCAGCTTGACATTTACTCACACCATCAGGTCGCTTCAGAAATCTCCCCCAAACTTCCTCACGCAGTTACCCACACATGAAATGGAGGTGCTCCTCTGTATAGGACCCTTTCCTTATGGGACCTATTAATTTATTGCAGGCTTCTGCAGGATATATTTTTTTTGTCCTATCCTGTCTTTCTTTGAAACCCAGCCCAGCTGGGTTGCAGTAGCACAAAGTGTCCCATCAGAGTGCTGTAGAGCAGTCCTGAGGAACCGGGGTCTCTGCTGAATGGCTGGAGGGAGTGTAGGCACGAAGTCCTGGAGTGAGTGGGCAGATGCTCAGCCTTTATAACAGAAAAGAAGAAAACATGAAAAATCATTATTTGGGATGTCTGGCAAACCTACTGTGAGGCTCTTTGAAAGGGATGAGGTGGTGGCTGTAGAGGTTGTTATTCCATGAGCTAAACCAAGGAGGCAGGAAGCTGCCATCAAATTGGTTTGTGGTAGAGTCCTCAAAGTGAGTTTCCACCTCATCCTGTCCTTTCCTAGCAAAGAAGAAAAATGTGCATCCTTTAAAGTGGTAAGTTGGAAAAAATATAAGCAAAGTCTATGTAAGCAAGCGCTGGAGAAGTGCTGCCTCTTTTTGGCTCGGTGGGACTGTTTTTCTGTGCATGGGCTTCTACGCTGTCAGCAGGAACAACACACCCTACTCAGGACAAAATCCATCCTGGAGTCAGAAGAAGGAAGGCAGTTTTGGAATGTACCCATCAATCTCAATGGCACGGTCATTCTGCCGCTTGATGTGGGGATTTTCTGATGCTTGCTGTAAGCAATTCACGCTCAAAAGTAACTGCATAGGGTGGTAGTTCTAGCCACCAGCCAAGGTCTTCTGCTCCCTCTATAAATGTGGTCTTTCTCCAAGGTACAGAAGTATTGTTTTTTCACAGCTATGTAGTGAAAGCAGAAACCACTTTTTTTAAGGTTGTTGGAAATGGTTATATTCCTACTTCAGGAAATGAACTACGCTGGCATGGTCCAAACAGCGAAGTAGCCGTGCTTCTCTTGTGCTCAGGGCAGTGCAGCGGGTGGGTGAAGCCCTTGTACCTGGGGGAAGAGCCCTGAGCAACAGCTAGGCCAGCCTGGGAACTAACATCAGGAAGGGGATCTTCAGATGACATCTGTAGGAAGCACTGGAGTGTATCTAACTGCAGCTTGTCATACCTTATTTACTGCTGCTCTCTTGTGCATGCCGTGGTGTTTTTCTGAGGAGCTTGGACTGCCGGCTTTTTCCTTCCTGGACTCCAGTCTATCTGAAAGCATCTCAAGCTTCCCTTCTTCAGAGCCCAGGTCCTGTTCTCCTGCACCTCAAAGCACTGCGCTTGGGTGCACAAGGTTTGTGATGGTGTTTGCTTTCTTCTAACCCGTTAGTGCAGAAACTTGTGGAATTACGAAGGCTGAAAGAAGGAAAATGGGGCAAAACTGACACTGATGGCTATGCCTATGAGCAAGACCCTTGGGTGCTGCCTTACCTACTGTGCCTGGCAGCACTCGGACAACTTTGCTTTCATGTTGCACTCTTGAGATTAACAGACACTATGTAAGTACTCTGTGCAAGCTTAAAGCACCGTACTGTATGGTGTATGACAGTATTTAGCACTCAAGAGCTGCTTACCTTGCCTCTGAGATACTTTTAAATTGGTACATTGATTTTTGCATTTCAGCCCTGGGTCTGTTTTAAAAACAGCCCAAATATGGAAACCATTGACTAGATAAGCTGCAATCTGTTTGCAGTTGATGGAAGGAGTTAGTTGAAAGGACTGGGTTTTCTTCCTTTCATTACCAAGCTCTTTCAGATAAGGCAATATCTTCTTAAAAGCTGTTTAAGTAAATAACCAAATAAGACATTTTAAATGAAGGACCTCATAGAAAATCTTGAGAGAGGCTCGTTCTCTTTACTTTCAATTAACCCTGTAGAGTTCACCAGAAAAGTAGCCTGGTTTGATGTAATTGCTTGGAGAACAAGGTACGCATGTGCAAGCCCAGCCACTTCTCTCATTTATGCATCTGCAAACCCACAGTTGCACAGGGAGTCCGCAGGCAAAAACAGGCTGTTATGACAGTATAGGAACACGGGTTTCTGGTCAGAGAACTTTCCATTTTTGATTCCTATGTGACTTCTTCTGTGGTTTGGGGAACTAGTTTCATGGCTTATTTATACAAGAGAATTCAGTAAAGAGCTCACAAAATTAATTCAGATAATTTACTGCCTTTTTCTGCAGAACAAATGGACTCAATGGATTTTTATTTTAGCTCAAGCTCTTTTTCAAGTCTGATCAAATAGTTTGGGAATGTCGAGTTCCACATATGAAATGTTGGTTGTGACCAATTAGAAATACATAATACTGTTTCTGTTCTTATTCTGGATGAACTCACTACTAAGGCAAGGACAGGCTTGTAGGTCTCTTAATGTCTGGAAGTCAGCATATATTAATTTGCAGTTTTCTCACATCACCATGACCATGGAAACACAGACTGAGTCTAGTCTATAAAATTCTTGCACCAACATTGTTATGTGAAGAACTCTAATGGAGAAGCAGCTCTGAGGTCCTTATATTAGCTTGGCTTCTTTTCCTTCTCCACACAGGGGTAAGTTCTACTGCTAAAAGCTTTACTTATAGTTGTGCCTACAGTCTGTGCACAAGAGCTCTTCAGAATGGTCCATACAGCCTCGTGCCTTATCTTCAGATGGGTAGCAACAAAAGGCATTGGAAGGGGTAAAAGCAATGGTGCACAGAGTGCCACAAGGCACCTTCAGGAACCTCTCCTGGTTTGGAAATTCTGAGCCACAGGCTGCATGTAAGCTGTTACATTTAAGATATATAGAAGACTAAAACTCTGTGGCTCTGATTAGTTAATTTTTTGATCAAGGTGGGCTTTGACCTTTTGGAGTGGTTGGACATGTATTTCCTTGTGTTGAATTTAAGCCTTGCTGCTTGGTAACCTGATTGACTGATGCTTATCTCCTCTGTGTTAAGGAAAAGGGAATAATCATCCCCTGTTCATTTTCCCTATGTCTTTCACGACTTGATAGACCTTCATTACATCTCCTGTGCTGTCATGGTGTCTCTTGTAGTCTCCTTCAGGAAAAAAAAAATAAAAATCTCTGAATATATCCATAAACAAATGCAGTGAGAGAACATTTTCATTTATTTCTTTAAATAATTTCTAATATTTCATACTGCTTCTGCAGAGCCCTATGTTGACATTTTCTCCGTGATCCCAACATCTTTTTTTTTTTTCTCTGAGAAGTTATAGCTACTTTAGAGCTTGTTACGGCACAGGGTAATTTTCCCCCTCTGATTTCTCTGATTTTTTTTTCCTGTTCATTTTTGTGACTTTTCTGTCAACAGTTTAATAAATGTATTTGAGAAGTCCATGATCTTCATTAAGAAATTCTTGGTCTGCAGATTTTTGCAACTTTGTGAGCAAAGATAAAATATAGAACATATGCTGGGTTAATTATGCAAACTACCCAATCAAGCTGCAAATTGGCACATAACTTAGGACTGACTCAAGCACAATAGATTGCTAATTGCATAATTTATGATGCTGGTTGAATTGTTTAATGCAGCTACTAACCACGAAGGGAGCATAGAGTTTAAACTCTCTTCTGACAAATCTGTGCGTACCTGAGAGAAGTACTGTCTTTAAACAGCACTAAAGAAACAGGACCTGGAATATTTGAATGTTTGTAGAAATAAATCTCGCAGGGCATGGCTGTGTTGCTGAACCATGATTGGCTTCAAATGCACAAGTTGAGGGAAAAACATCAGCTGTTCATTATTAGCAAAATTCAATTTTTTTTCTCCTGCCACCCTGTTCGTTTACACCCAATAGTGTGAGCCCTAAATACAAAGTGATTTAAATGAATATCGACTATTGAACCATGGTATTTTGTATGTAGTTCTGCATAGGCAGAAGCGGTCACTAGGCTGAGGAGCTGCCTGAAATAGTTGAAGCTGCACGCTTCACTGCTGCCAGGTTAATCTGTGCCATTCAGCGTGCATGTGCAAGAATTCACAAAGCTTTGTTGCAAAAGTTATTGCAGTGACCTTGCAAGTAGCCAATTAACTGTATTTAAATACTTACTAATGGGCAGAGAACAAACATAGTGCAAACTAAAGCTAAATCTTCAAACGCTGTTTTGCCAATAATTAGGCTCAGGGCTCCCAAGCACTGACCTGCTGTTACAGTTTGCCTGAAAACCCTGACATTTTTTCCCTGACAAAGGTGCTATTGAATGTGGGGCTGTCGTGACAGAGCTGCAGTTGCATTCATTGACAGCATGCCCGGGGGTAAGAGACTTGCACATATACAAGGTGTAGAAAATACTTAATTTACTTGTTAAATCAGTTCCCTATTCTGTTTCACATTAGCACAAGTCTTTGCCAGCTGCGGCTGTAGATCCCGCTAAAGCTTCAGGGAAGCGGTTTTGTTTTGCTCCTGTTTTTACAGGTTGAATGTTAATCTTTGGTGTGTTTCAGTGAGTTCAGATAGAGATCCCTGGAAATGAGCAGGAAGGAGCCTCTGTGAGCAGGTGAGCACAAGCTGCTCTTCTTCTAAGTGTGGAAACAACCCAATGCTGCTTTCATTTATACACCTAACACCAGCCCTAGGAAAAAAAAAAAAAAAAGTAAAGGGTATTTTATCTTCCTTTGAGGGGAGATGTGTGCCCAGGCTTTCTGGTTTAATACATCATAGGAGGGGCTGGCTGTATGTAGCACATATATTTGTAAAAGTGACCTGCTTTTCTGACTGCCTCGTTTGCTTTGTGTCTATGACCAGTGAAGGCAAACTTCCATTAACATGTGAAACCATCCCAAAATGTAGAAACATTCATCTTCAAAGCCAATACAGAGAGCTGACACAGTTAGTCCATATACGCATGTGTGCATGCACGCAAAGACACAAAACAGTAAAAAGCCAAGAACAGAGAAAAGAGGCTTAGACACCATCATGGTTGAGTTATTATTAGTTAAAGACTCCAGTGTTTGGCTTAGAGATCTGTGTGCTGCCAGCTTTCTGTGTTTGTGGGCAACTCATGTACTTTCTATGTTACAAGTTTCTTCTTTGTAGAGAAAGTCTTTACTTTGCTTCCTTTTCTGTTCTTTCTTTTACTATGTGTCTGCACATTGTTTGCATATAGTGACTGCTTAGGACCAATACATTTTATGTCAACACAAGCTTTGGTCTTAATTATATATATATGATCTAGTTTCATAGACTGTGAAGAGCTTTCATGAAAATACATTGTGAGATCATAACAGCAAAATTAAATAACTGTAAATTCTCAAATTGCCCATCCTTTCTAGTCATTTCTTGCTTTACATCTATGTAACCATTTTGTTTGTAAAGTAGCCCAAAAAGTGGACAAGAATGATGTTCTCATCGTTGGTACTTACAGGCAAAAATAATTTCAGCCAGTCAGTCAGTAAAGTATTTGTCTTTCAGCATCTGAAACCAAATCCTCTCAAACAGATTACGTGCCAAATTTGCTCAGACATTGCTGTCAGGCTTTGAACAACTGAAGCTGGACCCTCATTTCTAAAACCTTCCCATTTGGGGGACCTTGTTCCAGCATGGACAGGCAAAGCTGGGAGCAGGATGTTCTTTGTTCCTCTTTAGAACTAGCTGACCAGGAGGGAAGTCTGCTTTCAAAAGCAAAAATTTGTGGAGATGAAAACTTTTTGCCCTGGAGTGGTTAACCAGCTCTTAAGTCATTGTTTCAAATCTGCTCAGGAATAAAGATTCACTTAGCTTGCTCATTTACTTTAGCTCATTGTAAAGATAGGAGCTGTCTTTTAAGTTTAAATTTAGTTGTGGATCCAAGCTATCCTGAATAGTGTTTGCAAGCTTGAATCCACCATTCTTCTGTAACTTCATCTACAGCCTGTGCTTCAGGAGAGCGACACATCACCAGTGTGGCCTCATCTGCTTACTACCAGTTAAATACCCTTGAGGTCTATTGAAAGGCTTTCTATGATTTTTTTTCCCCCTTAAAGATTGGAGAAAAAAAAAATACAGGGAGCAACATTACACAAAAGTAATGTTCTGTCCATGTGTTTGATCATTTGCTAACAAAAATAACGTTTATGATGACAGTGACATAAGTCCAATTGCAGAGGTTGGAAAATAGTTTACAAAGAAATGTTTAGTTTTGTTTAAAAAATAAAAAGTAGGTTTCAGTTCAAGCCATTGTTCTAGGAAAATTTGAGAATACATAAAACTATTAAACACTTACCCTTGTCTTCCAGTTTGTTAGCATCATCTTCTCAGAGAAACTGTTTCATCAGTCAATGTTTCTGAAAACTATGAAATAAAGATAAAATGTTTTTGAAAATATTAAGGTACCTTTTTTGCTTGATTAAAAGTAATATTTATTTTAATTGAAATGTGATTAAATTTAATTATAATTTAATTAAATATCATTATTTCAAGTAATTAAAATTTTGATTACAGAAATTAATACTTTGCATACATTGCTTGATGACTGAAAGACAAACATGGCATTAGAAGGAGATAACTCAATCACCCAGGTGTGTTGAAATAGTTCTGCAAGTACACATACAGACACTTGGTCAGGTCTAGCAGTAGCCTATTGTGCTGACACAGAGCCCTCAGGTGTCTTGCTTTTGTGAATTATCTCCTTTTTCAGCTCTTCCTGGCTGGGAGCATGGTCTGCAATGTAAGAGTAGCTTGCTGGGCCTGATCCATTCACCCTCTACAGAGCTGCTTTTCCATAGGGAAGGTGACCAGCTTGGGTGGCCATGGATGAGAAGGAAGAGGAGAAAAAAGAGACATAAGCTACTTGAGCAAAGACAATAAATGAGAGGCAGACTATGTTTTAGAAGAGGAAAGTGTGTGCATTAAGGTGGAGAAGAAATGGACGTGTCCAAGGGGCAGAAGGAGGCAGGGAAGGTTGATCACATCCCGAGGAGAGCCCTGTATGTCCAAGGTAGCCACCTTGCCTCGTACAGCGGCTGGTCTGCCCCTCTGCAGCTGTGGGGTCGTTTCAGGAGCAGTCCTGGTAGGCTCCAGAGGAAGTTACGACCAGCTGTGCTCAGCCTGGGAGATGAGCACTGTGACATGATGTAAGGACCCTGAGGACGAGCGCGGTAACCAGCAAACATGGGAGATTCCTCAGGGCTCCTGCTGTTGACAGGTCTAGCTAAAGCACGAGAGAATATGTTGTTATTCCAGGAAGCCTTAATGATTTTAGCAGTTGGCTTCCAAGGAACCTGATTTGTTTTTTTTTTTTTTTCTGCACAGTAATTGCAGCTTTCCTGTAATGAATGCATTAGATATACTTTGATAAATTGTTTAAGGTTTGATTTGATCTGTCTTTTTTTACACCAGTGTGATCCATTGCTTAATTGCAAATATTCCACTTTCCCATAAGAATTAGAAGATTTTTTGTGTAGCATCTGTGTAATCTTATACAAGTGCCTGAGAGCCAGACTGCAAAGTCTGCTCCATTTCCTCTAAACAAAGGTTTCTTCCTGTGGAGAAAGGAACTGCTTTTGCTTTCACTGTGGATAAGAAAGGTGGGGGAAGATACAAATCAACATGTATATATCCCATATACACATAATGTTATATAAAATGTATGTTCTTGAATATGTGACAAAAGAACATGTGCATATTGCCAGATATTTGGAGTCTGGGTATAACTTCTGTCTTCTTTCATGTGTTTTTGTGGTGTGTAGTATGCATCTGCAGTAGATACAGTCATGGAATTGGCCCAGCCTGTACTTCATTTTGTTGTCAGATTTGTGTTTTCTCGGCAATTCTTGCAAAAGTTCCAGACTAGCTCTGAAATTCAGGGAAATTCATTACGGTAGATTGCTCTTAGCGCTAGCACTTTTAGGTCCCAAATAAACCTCAGCAGCATGTTCCTGAACATCAGGAAACACTGTGTGAGGGTGACAGAGCACTGGCACGGGCTGCCCAGAGAGGTCGTGGAGTCTTCATTCGTGGAGATACCCAAAAGCCACCTGGACATGGTCCTGGGCAACCTGCTCTGGGTGTCCCTGCTTGAGCAGGGGGTTGGACCAGATGGGCTCCCAAGGTCCCTGCCAACCTCATGCATGCTGTGATGCTGTGATTCTGTTCCAAATCAGAGGTGTTTTCGGCATGCTCCTGTTTAGAAAGACTTAAAGAACTCTTACTTTTCAAGCACATCTGTCATTCCCACAAAAAGCAGTGACTAAAGGAATGAAAATTGTTTTCTAGGAAGAGTTGAATCCTCAAAATACTTCTGTCTGTTGCTATATCTCCTGTGCTGTTGCTGCCTGGGTTTGATTTGCTTAGGCCTGCTTTAATGGCAGGCCTTCCAACACAATGATTATTCATGTGGAAGCCACTGCTGCTTTCAGTCTGGCAGAGCTGTGCTGGGCAATTCCTAGGGCCTGGTGTAAGCTTCTTTCTACTAACTTTTTAATTATCTTAGCAAGGCATGCCGCGCATTTAATCTAGCTCAGCCATCCGCTTGGATGACTCAAAAATTTGAATTTGCTGAATTGGAAAGGAATGCGAAGCACCCAGATGACATTGGCACTGCGCAGTGTTGGGGGAAGAGCTCCACTACAACAGGAAACCGGTCCATCTGGTGCTTTTCATCTTGGTCTGCAAATAATCTCCATGGTCTCGCTGCCCGTGCCTGTTCCTATGAACCTGCAACCCTCAAATCCCTGTCCTGGTTGTGTTAGTGCTGTCTTGCCTCTTTGAGGTCTATATATAAATCTTTGCAAAGCAAGCGGGAAAGGCAGAAGTGTTTCCTAGGGACCAGGGACTTGGAGGCTACCCTACGTGCTGGTAGTGCTCCTGTGGGAGCACTGACAGTGGTCCATGCTTCTTGGGTCCACGCCTTCTGCTCCTGGGGCTGTCACCCTCATTTCCTTCTCCCCCTCTGCTTGGGAACCCCACCGCACCAGGGCACATGCAGTTCCCTACGCGCATGAATTCGGGCAGAGCCACTCTTTTCACGCACATGTATTCTATCTTGAGGTGTAAATCAGAATGAGCTGTGCTTCCCCATGGCAGATTGAGCCAAAGCTATGCTTTCCCCAGATACAAGAAAGAGTAAACAATGACAGGCTGGCAATATTTGCCTTAGGCCAGTGTTGTGCAGCCTGTGGTTTGCAGGCCATGGTTGATCCATAGGACAAAGGAATATGATTACTGACATGATGGCAACAAAACAACCTAGCCTCCAGTTCTGGCAATGGGAACATAGCTTTGATTTGGACAGTGCCAGTCAGGAAAGTGCACAATTAATAACAAAAAGAACAGTTTTGCAAAACAGTACCATTTTGCTTCCTTAGTGCTAAGGACACTATTTCATTCCTCCTCCTGCTCTCCCAGCCTCCAAACAATATGGGATACAAGAAGAACAGTGGCTTCTCTTCCCATCCCCAGCGTCAGGTTGTCCTTTGATTTTAAAGTGGCTAAGAAGCACTGCTTTTAAACATTCAGCCTTCTAGCAGGGAGTGATCCTGTTGGAAATGTGACGCATGACCAAGTTTTGAAAACATACTGACAGAGAGTTGGTTGTGACCAGCTGATATATGTAAGAGAGCATTACCGTCTACCATTTTAAAATAGTGTTTAATCAAAACAGGATTGCTACCATTCTTGAGTTCATGGCTGTGGCAAAGATTGGTAGAAGTGGCCGACTGTTATGGGGAGCCATTCCCCGCTAACATTAGCAGAGCTGCTTTCAGCAGTGCTTGCATAAATCCCATCGCCTCCGCACAGTATCCAGTCAGCTGATGGTATTTTGAATGAGAGCACAAATCTTCTGGCAGGTGTGGGGCAGCAGTGGGGGACCACAGGGAGAGCTGGGGCTGGAAAGGGCTCCTTTCCCCGGGTCAGCCCTGGAGCTGCTCAGCAGCTGGAAAAACGCAAGGGTAAGTCCAAGTCGGAGAGCACTGAGAGGGATGCTGTTTTCCAGCCTTTTCTAACCAAAACCCCAAATATTCCTACTTGGAGAACTTTAAAGAAAAAGGGAGGAAGAGGTATGTGAGTGTGCGATCTTCCCTGAGTGGTGGAGCAGCTAAGGAACTTGCCCAGGTCTCCTGTCACTACTTCACTCAAGGAGGAGGCAGTCGGGAGGCCCTCAGTCTCTCCTCTTGAAGTTGTTCCACTTTGTATAAACAATTAACATTTACTAGAAGAGGGACTGGTGCTCAGGAAGTCTCATCTCTCAGATGAAGACCCGCCAGGCTACTGATTCATACACACACGTGTGCTCTCTCTCAATGAATAGTTAATGTTTTATTAAAAGTGGAATGGATCCAAGGGGATGATTCAAATCTCCTCCCTGGATCCAATGCTTGGCTTTCAGCAAATATGCTTTTTGTTCCATCAGAAATGTCATTGCTTTTACACAGCTCCTTCTTCTTCCCCTCATCTAAATGCCCTTCTTTGTTCCACTTGATTTTTGTTTTGTTACTTGCCCAGACCCTGCCCTCTCCTTTGCTCCCTGACCCTGCGAGTGGGAGATCTATGGCCCCATTATATATGAGATCAGCTGAATCTGCGGAAGGGCAGAAGGTAGGTTTTCTTCTGAACTGAGCTGGGGAGGGCTACGGTGTTCCCATCTCCACACCACCTCCCAGAGTATTCGGGGCAGACTCACACTCACCAAGTCTGCTATCAATTAGCACTTCCCAGAAGCCTGTTTTGGAAATCAGAAGAAGTTGCAGGGTGCCTTCATCCCTCAACAGGACAATTTTCATCACTGCCCACTGCCACCTTCTGCTTCTCTCAGGGTGGTTTCACAGGTGGAGATAGCAGTTCCCCAGAGAGAAATACAAGCTCAGGACTCATAAATAACTTCTTCCCTGTGGAATACAATCCCAGCCTAAACCTGAACCTAACCTGCCCCCAGGGCAGGTGGGGCTTTTGAACCCCACACACAAGCCATTAGGGATTTCCAACTACTTTTCATGACTGCAAGCTGAAACTCAGGCTGCAATGCTTCAACCTGGGGTTTTGAGCTGACGTTATAGACACATTTCTCCACCCACATAGTGCCATGAATATGCATGGTGTTGCGTATTTTTTATGAATATCCTGGGGTGGAGTTGGATGGAGAAAGTGGACCTAGTGCTGAAACAGTTGAAGGAGAAGAGGTGGTTGTCCCTGCACTGGCTGTTGGCTTGACTGGTTGGATCAGCCACAGCCTGGAGGACAATTAATGGTGACCCTTGGCTGATGGTAAGATGGCTAAGCGGCACTTGCAGGGCTTGTCACTAACTGAAATTCAGATGCAGCCATGAAGGTTATTCATTAACCCTCCGTTTTTATTCATTCACTCTTTCTTTCAGCCAACATATCACTTCTAGCCAGCTTCTCCAGCCCTGAAGAGCTCTCATCTGCTTTACCTCCACATGGTGATAGGAGAGCTGCGTAAAACAATTGTAAAAACACCCACAGTAACTGGCTCCTTGTCAAACCAAGCCCCATCTGTTGCAACCCCTAGTGATTGCATTGATACCCTAGACTCATTAAACCATTCCATATGGGAACCCTTGCCATGTACATAACCTTGCCCACAACAAAGCCTAGTGAGGGAACTGTGATGTTAGGAAAAACAATACAAATCAAGACAACGGTTAACATATTGGGAGAACATGTAAGCAGTCTGCCAGTTGTAAATTGTAAATTCCAGTTGCCCACCGTGTGGCGGGGAGAAAGGAATGTGAGCAATACCAGCACACATGCTCACATCTCAGACCATTTGCACCAACTGCTTTGACTCATCTCAGTAAAATGGTGTTTGCATGTTACCTGCTGTTCTGTGGGTGAAGCAAGCTGATTTTCATGATTCAAAATAATGTAAGGCTGTACATTTCTTATCTAGCTTTACAAACCTGGGGTGCCTGCAGCCTCCTGTGCATGGCTTTGCAAACTGATTTAAAGTCTAGAATTCATATGGGTAATCTGTTTTTGTTTGCTTGTTTGTTTTTTAGAGCACAATCATTAGCTCCTTAAAGTGCCTTCTCTTTTTTGTTGTTGTTTCCCCACACATACACACAGTCTGAGCTCTGCATCTTGGTTTCCTGAATAAACTCCCTCTTGCAGGAAAAACTCTAACACACCCTACTACATTTTCCATTATTACATATGGCTTTCTTTTATCCCCTGTAGCATTTGAACTAGCTTGGGCAGTGCAAAATAAATTCAGGTAACTCTATCCAAACTGTTTTAGGCTAAGTTTTGCCTTGGTAGGGAGAAAAAATAAAAAAGAAGTATGTAATTACATTGAGATTTAGTGCTTGGTTAAGGGACAGGATCTCACAGGAAATGCAGCAAGAAGGAAAAGTCATTCCACTTTTGAAAACCATAGCCAATGTTCCCTCCAAACCTTTCTGGCTGCCACTTGCCTTCTGTTTTGCCAATGTTTTTATTAGTTACTTTGTAAGGGTGCCAAAGACACCAAAGAGCCTGGGGTTTTTTATTCCAAGTGTGGTTTATGTCTCTCCTAGGTGTGATGGTTTTGTAAAAATTATTCTGTATGAGAAGCCAAGAAATGCCACCTCGAAGTCTGTTTTGGGATAGGGAAATTACAGCCTAGTAGTACCCAGCTAAGGAAACAGATATCGGAAGTGTATCAGCATCATCAGAGAGGTTACACTTTGTCTCTCTGAGGAAGCAAGGACAAGCAAACAAGCGGCAAGAAGCTGTGATGATATTCTAGTGTAAATCTGTGATGTACCACCTCACTGGCACTATGCTAAACACAGCCTGCTTGCAGTTTCTGCAGATCTGGTTCCTAATGCTGCTTGGCTGCCTTGAAAAAGTGTTGGGAATGGAGGTGCACAGCCTGTCTTCTGCTGGCCTCCCGACACGTCTGCTTGAGATAGAGCCAGCAGTCCTGCTGGTGAAATGCTGGGTTGACATCAGGTCCCTTTCTAGCCTCATCCTGTCTTTTCCTAATAATATAATCTTCTCGTGAAGCCTACTGTATCCAGGCACACTGAAACAATTCTGCCACCAGAAGGTATAAGCTTTCCCATTTTTCATTAAAGGCTAAGAAAGTAATTAAAAAAAATAAAAACACCCACTGGGGGAAATGTTCTGGGAAACTGACATTTTCTATGCATAGACCAAATACAAGCCTTCCCCTTCAATAATTGAAATGTAATTAGACAGATACAGCTGTGACTCATCAGACTCTCATCTGATGATGTGAGCTGGGGGTTATAGAGGAGGATGTCCTCTGCACCAGCTCAGAGGGCTATGGTGGATGTATAATCTGCAGCTGCTTTCAGGATTCTTCCTAATCCCAGAAATCTCTTCTGGATTTTCTCAATTTAGAGACTTTTCAAGTAGCAGATACTTTAGTATTTTTTCTGCAGAAAGTTGAAAGAAATATCATTCATGGTCTTTCCGCTCTTAAGGTTTTTTACCTGTTTTTCCAGATCTGGGCTGTTCTTGGCATTTTCTTTCCTGTTGTAACTGTCACACTTAAACTCCTTTTTTTATCTTTGTTAATGACTACATTTTTATGAGTCTGTGGGACGTGTTCCATGAGCACTTTACTTTTCCTTCTGAACATGTGGTAGCTTGGTTTCAAAAGACTGTCTTTAGCAAGCCAAGATATTCTGAAGTGGATTTTTCCTGTGTTTCATGACAGCAGTGAACAGGCAAATCAAAAAGGCTGGGTTTGAAGCAAATCTGACACTTTTTAGAGAAAAAGATTCTTACTTAATACACTTTATCCTCTGAAGCAAGGAAGTGACAGAGAAGTTTTATCAACTGTATTTTCCCTGACAGATGAAGGAAATTCTGGTCACCACTGCAGTCCTTACTCTGCATGGGTTTACTTCTGCAGAAAGGAGAGGGAGCTTGGAGGTCTGTCCATGTCCCATACCAACTGTGGTGTGAGCAGCTCCCGTAGAGCTGAAGATCTGGTTAGGGGTTTTCCCTCCAATAGCTAAAAGAGACATCTAGAACAATCTGAGGCATCATTGACTTCATGGCCAGCCTTGTGGCTGCAACTCCTGCCCGTGTACATGCTTCTGCAATCCTAGCTGGAGAACTTTCCCCATCTCTATAGGCAGCAAGCAGCAGCCTCTGGCCCTGGTTCAAACAAGACGAGATTAAAGTTCCACCAGCTGGAGGAGAGGAAGGACAACAGGATTGACCCTCTGTTGACTGACCTTCTCCATTCTTAGGAAAGTATCTTCTCGTCTTCTGTGGGAGTAACACTGGCCAGTGGTCCTGTTTCAGCAGCTCCAGGACCTCATCCAGAACGTGGGACCTGTTCCTTTGACTGCAGCCACAGCTGACTCCTTGCGGGTGCACACTGCAGGGAGGGAGGAAGCGTAGGCTGGGCGAGAGCTAAGGAGAATTTTGTTTACTTAAAACGGGTTGTTACGCACATCAAAACAGAACAGATCTTCCCATAATCAGAGAGAGAAGGACAAAAATTAACCCCAAATGATTATTACAGCAATCATTATGCAGATAAAAAGTGCCTGGTAAGCTGTCATTCTAGTTGTCAGATCAGCCAAAAAACAACCTGGTACTGTCTTAAGCTAGCATTTGAGTTAGAAAACTGTTGGTTGTTGTTGTTGTTGTTGTTGTTGTTTTGTAGGGAATCTCAAAGGGAGTATTTTAAACAGGATTTTGGCAATACTAATAATAAAATGCCAGAAATATTTAATCTTCACTTGAATTACCTCTTGTTAACATTGAACTAGCACTCTGTGAAAAAGTGGTTATAAACAGCGGACAAAGGAAGATGAAAGAAACATAGACAGAAAAAATAACACTGCAAAGTGTAAAGTAGTTAGAGTACCGAGTGTGCCCTTTAAAAATGAAAACAAAACATAACAAGAAAACCTCCATTAAAAAAAAAAAAAGCAAGAATACTTTATTGTGTTTTTAATATGTGAGACTCAATAGTTTCTAAAATGATGTTTCAATTAACTATGATTTATTTTTTGCTGTTACGCACTTTCCTTTTCCATGATTGTTGTGCTATATCCTTTAATTGCATTTTAATGATATTTCAGCCCGGGTTTTGAGTCTGCGGCTCTGCTGCAACTTCCCACCCGTGGTGTCAATGACACTGCGAGGCCACGCAGCATCTTCTGGTTGGACACTGAGATCTTTTCTCAGTAAGTAATGTTGGCCTTGAGAAGGGGATTTGTGAAATGAAGTTAAGGAGAGCAGTTCTCATTCATAAGACCATTTTGCCTTTTAAAGAAGACATTTACAGCCATTTTTCCCCTTGTTTCCTATCAACATTTTTTACATGAAGAAGCTAAGCGGGTATGCTGCCCAACACTCTCTCCTCCAAACTCTCATAAAAGAGTAGGAACAGGCGTTGTAGTTCCAGCTGGCCAGTAAACGGAGTGTGAAAAGAAGTTTTACCTTTCTATTTTAAAACAGAGCAGAGCTTTAAATTGCCATACACAGAGAGATTACAGGCATTAAAAGAGTAAAATAACACATATCCTGTGTAGCAGATGGTGGCAGATGAATATTTCAGTCTTTCACAATTTTTGCTCCATTTCCCTCAAGTGTTTCATACAGCTCCATTGAGACACCTTAATTGCCATAGGATACCCTCTCTCTGCAAAGATTTCCAAGAGTATTGCCAGTTTGCAACATTGGGAAAGACAATAATTAAGCAAAGCAAAAACAACATCCATGAAACAAAACCTCTTTTTTTATTTTAAGACTTTCTGTAGAAGAATCTAGTTATACTCCAGCAAACAAATAAAATTAAGGTAAGGTGAGACAACTCTGAAATTACATACTTTTGGGCATGAGAAATGCTACAGATTCATGTCACGTAACCATTAGTATCAACCGAAAATACTTGCTCGTTCAAATTGCCTGGAGAAGGTCCAGCTGAGCAAGCGAAAAGAGAGAGGAGGGCAGCAGGGAGCGGGAAGCAGGAGCAGCAGTACCCAGAGTACCCACCTCCGCGTGTGTTAGGTCAGGAACTCCAGCCTGCTCCCTCCAGTCCCTGCTGACAAACCACTGGTAGGCTTGCAGCAATACCGGGGGCACAAAGAAACTCTGTTGCATGTGTCTGATAAGATAAAGGAAAGGAAAGAAAATAATTTAGGAGTGACTTGAATACAGAAGACACGTGTTTCAGTGGGGTTTTCCTTTTCTTTTTTTATTCTTTTGTAAAATGTTCTTGAAATATTGCAATATTCAGCCTTAACGTTCTCCACAGATACAGTTAAGAAACTCAGAAATACATAGAGAAAGCTACTCCTTCCTTTTACAAGCGTATGAAAGATTGTCAGATTTCTGCAGTCACCTTTCCAGCGATGTTGAAACAGGTAGCTGCTGCTCCATGTGGTTAAATAAGCACAGGAGGACATAATCGCATTTTATGGGATTCCTCACAAGCTCCTGGAAGAGAAAAAAAGGACCTCTTCAGGATGAGTGGTCCAGAGCTTTTCTGCTTCTATTGAGAAGGAAGCACTGTAAACATTTGATGTGCAGATCTCTCACTTGATGATTTTATGGAAGACAGTTCTGGCCAAGACCCAAGCCAATTCTAATTGTGATCACTACAAATTGTTGGGCTGGCCCTAAATGCGAGTAGAACAAACTGGAATTTATTTTTTGGAAAAATTAGAAAAAGAAAAAAAAAAACAACAAGCAAACAAAACAAACAAAAACAGAATTGCCCACCAAAACTCAGCAATTCCATCACATCAGGTATCTATTTGCTCTCAGTCCCTGAGAGAAACCTCTCTAATGCCACCAGGAATTCAGTCCACCCATAAGGTAGCTACTTAGTCGTGGTGTGCAGAAAGGACTTAGAGGGGAGAGGTAGCAGGCATGTGTGTGCAAAAGGAAACTGAATAATCTGGAGCCTGCTGCTGTCAGTAAAACCCTGCGGTTCAGACTCCACTGTCCTTTTAGAGTTTCACTGGCTGTAAAGTGGAGCTGCTCGCTAGCTCTCCATCTGGAGTGAGGATGCTGCTGTAGCAGCTTGTACTTGGAGGATGCACATTGTGAGGGGAGACAGAAGCCTGTATCATGAAATGATCAAAAACCCAAATTGAACCTGTAAAATATACAATTTCCTGAAATATAAAGCTAATTAAACAGCAACTTCACAGCAGCTCTTATTTTCAGCTTGAAGTCTGTTACTAGTCACAATGTTTATCTTTTATATCCCTGATTTCCCTATAAATCTGGTGCCATTACAAATAACAAATTGGCATTATTTATCATAGTGCAGGTTTCACAGTCCTCTTAACCTGGGTCATAATCAAGTTTCTAAAGTCTTTTTAAATATTAGGGATAAAATTGTTTTACTTGTTCATTGAGTCTTTACTCTCCCTCAATGTAAGTGTTCCTTTTGTATTGCCTACCCTTCTGGTTTCACAGGAGGTTAAGTTCTGTCTCCGCCTCCCTACTGGGTGTGTATTTGCTTGAGATGTGTGAAAGCACGGCTTTTCTATGTGCTATGCTTAAACTTGTGCAGATACAAGTTTTGCTGTGAAACCAATCCCACAATGGTTCACATAAGTGTGCCATTTCCTCCTTTCAGGCCATGGTATGAATGTGGTCTTTCATATGCTACAACTGGAAACGTTTGGGAGTTTCAATAGGAGAAGTTTTTATGAAGTTACATGTCCATTGCAGGTGGCACTGCTGTAGCATGGGGAACTCACTCTTTCCATCTCCCCCCACTTCTTCTAGTCCACACGTGAAGGCCAGGCAAGGTTATTCCCTGGCACAATCCTGAACATGAAGAAAGACACCCAATCAATGCATGTGCACGTGCAGCACTCCACAGAGATGTGCCTGGTTAACATTCATGCCGCTGTCAGTAATGAGCCTTCTGGAGAACAGGGTGCACGACAATGCTCAAGCTCACCACAGACCAAGCCTGAGGACATCCCTGTGGCATTCAGCCCTAAGGCAGGTGTGCAAACAGCACCTGTCTTGCTTTCTGTGCTGACATTTTGTTATGGAAGCTGAACAAAGCATTGCTCATGAATGTGAATGTTTTGATTGTTAGTGCACTTGTTTTGGCAGCTAGGAAGACATCAATGTGCAGAGCTAGGAGAGCTCGCTCCCATTACAGGAAGCACCCAGGCAGTACAAGCAGATACACGGTCATGGACTATATGAAGATGATGGAACAGAGACCAGGGCCTGTAGCTGAGATGTCCCAGAATATCCGAGACATCTGTACAGAGCTGGCAGAAGTGACGCAGGAGCTGCAGGAGGTCCATGTTGCAATGGAGGCCAGGCTTCTTGAATGCTTGAGCATCTGAAAGGGCATGGGAAGCCCAGCAGCTGAGTTGCATCCCTAAGCTGGGAGGCCATGGTGAAAATGCGATCCAGTCTTTGGCAAGTTGTTTTTTTGTAGATAATCAGTGTTTGTTAACTGGAACACAATTCAGTTTGAATCGGGTATTATTTCAGCATTTTCGGTCGCCTTTCTGCCTTTTGTTGTGGACAGAAATGGCTCTGTTCAGTAGTTACTGAGTCATCAGCTGTGAGAGGACATTTGAGCTCACTTAGACTGCTTTAATGCCTCAGTAACAATGCAAATGTTGCAAACCAAGGCTTCCCACAGCACACTGTTGTGAACTGAGAATAAGGGGATTTGCCTAGCTGATTTGCAGCAGGACTGTGTTCCCAGGTAGTTTAAAGACTCTGGCTCCCTTTGTCCCCTCAGGGATGGCCACTTGGTTTCTGCTGGGGAGGGTGAATAGATGGTCCTGGTTCTTCCTTAAACGCGTGGAGAGGGAGCAAGCACGCAGCACCGATGGCCTCCTGGAGGCGGCTCGTAGTGCGTGTGTGGAGGCCGCTGCTTGCAGCCTCTCCTGCTCTCTGTCTCTCATTCCCCTTCCCCCTCCTCGTCCTCATAAACATGATGAATGGCGCAGCGCTACACAAGCTGCTCTGCCGCAGTGGAAACATCTGTAGCCAGGACACTCCTGCAGAAATGTCACTGGAGGGGATGGCTCCTCGCTTTGCGAGAAGCCTCTCTTTCAAGCCCTCGGAGGGGCTGGGGAAGGAAGGGGAGGGGATGCTTGCTTTGACACTAGTTCTGTGTTGTTTTTCAGGGATTTGGGGGAAGAATGTTGTGTCTGATTTTGTGGATTGTCAAAATGAAGCCAGATGGCAGCGGATTAAGTGTAATACTGCCTTGTTGTTCTTGGGTTCACGACTGCGCTTCCCCTGGAGCAAGGGAGCCCTCCCCATGCTGCAGCCCCAGCCCCATGTGTCCCCAGCCACCGAGTGCCCCTTCCCATGGGCTCCCAAAAACCCTGCCCTGAAGGGGGGGAAGAGGGCAAGCTTTATTTTGGTGAGGACTGCTAATTGGAAACTGCTTACTGAACGTTTTTCATGCTTAGATTACTCACCAAGAGCCTGTTTGCTCTGCTTTCCATCCAATGAATATACGGGTATTTTGCAATTGGAGTGATTGGTTTGCTTGCTTAAGCGAAGTTGCTGGCTGAGCAGCTGAGACAGTGAAGCCTGGTTTCTTACAGATTTGTGTCTGGTAGCTGGATTTCCTGATGTTTAGAAAGGCGTGAGTTCAATGGAAGTGTTTCCCATGAGGCATTCAAGTATTTCAAACCCTTTGTTGATTCTTTGGTGTCTAATAAGGGATGTATTTATGCCTCAACTTCCCTCTCCATGTGAACGCTTAACAGGGTCCCTTTCCTTTACCAGTCTGCCTTATTTTCTCTATTCTGATGGGAACATAATATCTTTGAAACTGTTATCCTTTGGCAAAGGTAGGGTACTGAAAACAGCCATGGGGCACTGAAGATGCAGTTGGAGGCAGAGAGGCAGGTGCTGACAGAGCAAGGAATGATTGCCTCAACTTTGTTTCCCCGGGAAATTGGGTTAGGGATAAATTATTAATTAGAGAGAAGGTGTATGTAAAGTTATGTTGTTGAATATCATCCAGTTTCTTAATTAGAAGTAGAGAGGCAGATGAATTTCCTTGAATATGGTTGCTCTTCCCTACACCCTCTCCCCCGGCACAAACACCTTCTTTTTTCTGAGGTAGCTTTCGTAGGTGTGTGTTATGAGCACTGTCCTGGCACTCCACAGGAGGTTTGCAAGAGCTGCGCAAGCCCTGCTCCCATGTGCTCAGTGAAATTCCACCCAGACTATGAAAACACCAGCAAAAAAAATGCTGTGCATTTCTCCTCTCAGACTGCATCATCATTTCAAGTGTAAGCTTAATACATTTAACTTACTCCTCCACGATCTTTCATTGTTATTTCAGATTAAAATAGTGAATTTTATTTTGTAAGGAATCTGCACTTCTTCATGTAGACCAGCAAGCGCTTGCTCCAAGTTTGTGATATAGTCCTTGGGCCTGGGGAGCATTCTGACAAAAACCTGCTGCCTTGCTAATTGAGGAGAAACCACAAGCCAAGTCAGTTTCGCTGCTTTCTTGTGCTCTGTACTGTTCTTCCTTAGGATAATTTCTCAGCTGTTCAGAGGCTTGTTTGAAACCATTATCTGTGCTCTGTAAGTGTTCAGAGCTTTTTAGCCTTCTTTAACAAATCACTGTCCCCTATCTTCATGAAGAATCTCCCTCTCCGGGTTGACTTTCATACAGTCAGGGTATAGTCAGGGTACAGCCATGGGTACAGATCCATCAGGTTGAGCTGTTCTGCATTTTCTTGTGCAGAGCAGATCTCATTCAGTTGCTTAGCTTGCAGATTCTTTGATGTGCAGACTGTCTGCATAGCTTGCACAGCACAGTGTGCCCTGACAGTGTTTAGCAAAAGAAACTGGGGGGAGGAGGCTGGAATTAGGACAATGTTTGTTTTTATGTTGCATGTTGTTATAGTGTACAATATAGATAGCCGTAAGCTAGTCACTGTCTCCAAAATTTAATATGTCATGACAATTTTACAGAGACTGGCTGTTACCAAGATGCTCAGCAAGACTGGGATTTCCTAATCTTCAGTTCCGTGACTTCAGAGAGGATTTTTTCCTGATTCTTGAGGAGATACCCTAGTGGAATAAAGGAAATTTTTCAAAGAACTGGAGTCCTTGTACTCAGCTTGTAATCTCTGTATTTCACCTTCTGCCTTGGTGGTCTAGCGGGGGCGGCCCAAACATCAATTCAAAGTGTACTTTCATGTCCCTTGTACTACGGTGCACAGTCCGGAAGGTATAAATTAGAAATGTTGAAGTATTCCACTAACGTGCTTAGTTTATTTTAAGCAGAAAAGTCACTAATGATATATTTTCTGTTAAGCAGAAGTAAGTTTGGATGTTCTTATGTTTTTGTTTATTCTCAGAAGTATTTTTCATTTATAGTGTGAGATTCTCCCCCTCAAATTCTTCTTCTGTTTTTCTTTACTGTATCCTGTTGTAATATTCCCTTTGGAAGGTCTTTTATAGAGTATTTTTTTACTGATTCTAAAAACTTCCTTCCTGGCATTTGCATTCTCTCTTCAGATGTCAAAATCAAAGATAATGGCCCATTGCTGGTGCTTTGGGAAGGGAGGGGTGTGCAAGGGAGTTTGCAGTCCCCACACACTCGGCAAGTCGATGCACTTCACGTGTGGTGTGAGGGACTCAGTGTGTCCCAACAGTAGTGCACTGTTAGCCAGGACAAGGAGGAGACATTGAAATTCAAGGCAAGCATTTTGAAAATTGTCAGTATTTTCTGATCCATTTCCCCCCACACAAAGCCAACAGATCTCCCAAGGAACTTTGTGAAGATGGTAAAAATCTCAACACGAATGGCGATTTTGTCCGCGGGGCATGAATATAGACTTGTTCTGTCGGTAGCAGGGATACGTGTCAGCGATGCTCTGAACAACTGCTTCAGCCTGAAGCCTTTGATGGGTAATAGCAACCCCATTCATATAGGCTCAGAAAGTATCTCCTAAAGTGTAAGCGCATAGCACCTGGCCAAGCAACAAGAGGGAAGGTTGGTAGCATTAAGCACCAGTACATCCACGTTTAAACCCTGGAGATTTGGGTCCAACTCCTGCAGTCATATCATATAAATGCAGTTGGTGCCTTCTGGAATGTTTTAGCATATGTGGTCTGTAGAGGCTTGAAACTGCAACAGGAAAATGTTATTATGTCAATGTTATCAGCTGAGATTCAAGTAGCTAAGAGGTAGCGCAAATGCTTTCAAAGAAGCTTCTGCATCATATTCATGGATCAGACTTTCATTTTTGACATTTTAGCAGTTAAAGATATTCAATACAGATTCCTCGGGAATAACTGCGCTGGAAAAAACCCACTCAATATTCACCAAAGACTTTATTGGGCACTGAAAGCTGAGCTTAAGGTTTTGCAATGTCAGATAAGTCTGATCTTCTGCAGTTTGCTAAAGAACTTTCTGTGTCTTTACTGCAGGCTGTGATACACAGAAAAGGGAAGTGCATTGTGATATTGAACGAATAAGATGAGATTTGTAAGTCAGCTAAATGCACATTTGTAAATTCTTTTGAGCAGTTTTGTTAGATTTGCCACTTCTAAGGCATTTCATGGTACAATGCTTGAAAAACAAATGCTTTCTAAAGGAGTTCTTATTTGAAATGGTACTTAACCATTCACATTGTGGACTGCAAACAAAATTATTAACAACAATAATAATAAAATATCTTTCCATTAGAAACTGATCAAATTTCATTCAACTTTTTGTTGAATTTTATATATGCACACTCATTATGTATATTATATATTATATAGTTTTATATCCTTTTGTTATGGTTTTTGAAAACACACAAGATCTGAATTCTTCGGTGTGGAAAACAAATACAGTTAAACAAACTGATCCCAGAGCACCAAAGCTAAAGAATCCTGTTTTGCTGTAGATTCAAGTGTGCTGTGAGCTCCAAGGGAAGATTTTCCTGTTGCTTGGACATATAAGACTTCTTTCCTATGCTAGGAATGGGAGCTCAGCATTTTAGTAATATCCTTTGTAAGCGTTTTCTCCAGTGAAAATGCCATCCATCTTTCATCTCCACCTGTTTGCCTGCTTTCACTAAACTTGTTTAAATGCTGTTGAAAGCCATTCTCATCTGTCAGAAGTGGTTGAAATCGTTCCCTTAATTCAGAAGTCATTGTGGGTTCTGGGAGGCTGACAGATACACATGCACAGTTACATGGGCTGCTGAAAACTTAAAATACATTTTCTGTGCTTCAGAGCAAGGGCAGAAGCCCATGAATGGCTAGGGCTTGTGTGACATGGGGAAGGTCAGCAAACCAGCTCCTCTGCCATCCTCAGTTTTTAAACCTTTGGGTTTGTAAATGGATCACTTTAGGATAAAGCAGAACTTACTCATTTGACCCTTGGATCTCTGAGCTATATGTCTTCCCTCATCACCATCTCCCTCTTCGCAATGGGCTAAGAAAGTTCTCTGTGTGTATGTATAACACATTATATACTTCATTTGTCCATATGTAAATATGTTTGTGGCTCCTTACAACTTCTGCTTCTGATCCAATTTCTACTTTATGCATTGCACTCTCCAGTGGATAAATGAATTACTAATTTAAGCAATTTGCATGTAAATGGAGTTGTGCTGAGACTGGTGCTTAACTCATTCAGTAAAACAAAGGTTATTTGCAAGATGTGTGCTATCCCTTGCTCGCCGGGTCAGCAACTCTCCAAGCAATAACGTGTTAGACAGAAGGGGCTGGGCTGTTTAACAACCAGTGTGTTGAAAGCATCTCACCTTCTTCAAAGTGAACCCTTCCTGTGTGCTCTGTTCCCCCAGCTGATGCCTTTTGTTGTTGGTTTTGTGGGGATACACTGGAACTTACAGTGAGTATGACCAAAGGAGTGCTTGTGTATCTGAAAGCACATCATTTTTACAGTTATAGCACTTAGACTAATAAAAGATACAACCTTTCCACACAGGGAGGAGATCCCTTACCTCTCTGAGATAAGATCTGAGGGTCCATTGCATCCTGACTCAAATCTACATATTTGCAAGTTTTTATGGTATACATGGAAAGTAAGCACCGAAAATGGGCCCTGTTTTTATTTAACTAAATTGCACAGGGTTTAAACACTTCAGGTACAATCCAGTGTTCAGTGAAGTCAGTGGTGGTTGAGGAAAACCTGCTTCCCCAAAGAGTTTTTTGCCCTCGTCCTCTCCCAAAAAGGCGGGGAGCAGCATGGTGACCAGGCACAGCTGAGATGGCCATGGGCAGTGGTGCAGCCCTGTCTGCTCCCAGAAAAGCTCTGCAGAACATCATCGTCTGTGCTGTGTCAGAAAAGCAGCTGTCAGCCATGTGCAGATGTTAATGCATTTCTTCCCCCTGTGTGAAACACATCTGCGTCTCTTCAGAGAGTTTCCATCACTGGAGAAGGCCAGAGCTGAGTCCTGTGACTGCAAGGTATTGCAAGTTTCTGCAGACCACAGTTCATTGATAATTCATGCCTGTGCTGTAAGTGGAGTCTTTACACTGGTGTTTAAAATTGCATTTGCTCAGTTACACTGCAAAGCCACCTGCAAAAACAGAACTTCCAACACAGAAAGAAGGATGCTGAATGCCATTATTTAAATAGAATTGCAGATAAAGTATCCCAGCCAGACTGTGTCAGCATCCCACGAGTCAACACAAAATATCTCTGTTGCTTTTGGACCGACTACTTACCATGGAGCAAAAACGTGTGCTGGCTTGTAATTTGTTCAGTCCTAAATGATGGAGAGATTGAATAGGTGTGGCAGAGGACAAAAATCTTGACTACTAGTAACTGCCACAGCTGTATTTAAAGTAATAACACACAGAAGTGGGCTAAGAAAGTAAATGTGGTTCAAATTCACCATGTCAGGAACAAATTAAATCAGTGTGGTAAAGGATCCAAAGAGAAATGCATTTGGAATTGCTTACATGCTGAAGCTGGGAGTCTGGGTAATAAGTAATAGGAACTGGAATTTCTCAATAATCAAGATAAAATCAACATAATTGTCTCATCAGCTTTCAGAACTAGAGGGACCAGGATCCTAGAATATTGAATAAGCTGTTTAAGAAGGCTAAGGGAGATAAAAGAAATAGTGTGAAAGGAATGACTTTTTGTATGACCCAGTGGCTTATATCTGCCTAAATTAGAATCAGAAAATGCAGGATCTTAAAAATACAATGCAATGTGCTGATTATCACAGCCCGGGAGCAAGTAGGGGTGGGAAGAGGTGATATTATAAGTCACTGAATTGACCCTGAAGACAGGATTAGCTACTACCACTTGTAGGGAAGAAAACTGTGCAATTATGGGGAGCCTTATTTTTGCGATTTGCTGAAGATTTCATTTATCTATCTGTAAAACATCATTAGAGTAGCATTAAATACCAGATGATGGTTTTATAAAACAAATGGTATCACACCTGACATGGAAGAATTTGGCTTTTGGACAGGCTGATGATAGATAAAAATGAATTTATCCACCAGACTGAAGATCAGCGGTTGTATCAGGAAGACATGATCATGACCTGATTATGGTCAACATAGGTGAAAAGAAGCCAGTCCAAAACAGTAATATTTATGCATGCTGCATTGAAAAGGCCAATATCCCAAAGGACATCCCTTAATGAAGTTGAATAGAAAGAGAAATGTATGAATCAAAATCGGAAGTTTTTTAAGATGAGTGTGCTGAAAGAGCAAAATGTTGTAAAGAGAACATTTGTGGCAAAAGAATATGAAGTAGAAATGTGTTTACGCATGTACAAATGTGTTTAAATAGGTAAATGTTTGTTTATGCCTATCTGTACATGTGGGTATGTAAGAATCTATACATATCTATAGATGCATATGTGGGTATGAATGTATACAGTATTACATACTTAAAGTGTGTGACTATATATTGGAAAAAAGAACTAGAAAAAGAGAGAGAGATATCAGTTGATATTTGTGTGTTATGAGGTACGGAAATTACTAGCAAAGACTAGAATAAAATCTACTCTTGGCAAGTAAATGCTGTTCTGAAAGAGTTCTTACGTTACATACAGAAAAAAAAATGTAACAATGGTGTAGGCCCAGCAAGGGTTAAAGGTGTTAAAACTGTTCATAAGAAATGCTTGGATGGCTGAAAAGTTCATTACATATTTCTGGTTAATGTTTGGAAAGAAACAAGATGATGTACATATATCATGTGAGGATGATTAATTATTTTCCAGCCCATCAGCAATTAAGAGAATGTTAGACAACACCTATTTCAGGATAACAGGTTTGAACCAGCAGACCCTGCATAACCTGAAGCTATGCAGCCTAAAACAAACAAACAAACAAACAAACAAACAAACAAACTGGCTGAGGAATTGTCTGGCCCACTGATGTTAATTTTTAATAAATTTGGGGATAGTTGAGAAATTTGCTAAGAATGAAAACATGCTTATGTATTGGCAATGTTCTAATGGAACAAACAGGATAATTCTGATAACATCAGGACAGTTAGCCTGGCCTCACTTCCAGGAAAGTAATAGACAAACTGATATGGGAATTTGAGTAAAAAAGTTCAGGAATATTAGTAATGGCAGACAATGATGTTTATATTGGATACAGGTCTTGTCATGTAAACTTGGCTTGCTTTTTTTTTTATGTAAGGTTACCTGTTTGGTTAGTAAAGTAACTGTATAGGCATAATAGACCTTGAAAGGTGTTCAGCTTGATATCTCAGAATATTTTGCTCAAAAACAAACCTTTTTTCATTCTTGCATTAGCATATATCAAGCAGCTGAGAAATGGTGTATCAAAAGCAAAAATATATGGGGACATTAGAGCAAGCGTAATGCATGTACTGGTACGAGATGCAGATACCGAATGGGAAGAGATTTTTCAGCCCTCTAGGAAATGTGTAACGTGAATTGATGATGATAACTTGAAGCAGTGTCATCAAATTAGCAATAAATTACCTGTGTGTTTTTACAAGCACAAATGTTTAATTCTCAGAGCAAACTACCAAAGAGACCGGTGGACTCCCCACCTTTTGGTTCTTCAAACCAGGATAGCACACTCTTCTAGAAAGCTTCCTGATGGGGCTAAACCTGAGGCAGTGGGGTCCATCCAAGGCGCAGGGCAGGGGACACGGCAGCCTGTGACATGTAAGAAGGCAAGACGACCTCGTTCTCTGTTTTACTCTTGAACTGTAGGAACTGTTCCCGCAATATAAACCCATCTGTGAAAGTCAATGCAAGGATGGACTGTGCATGCTGCATATCTGTACATGCTTTTAGAACAGATGCTTTACTCCATCTTAAATGATTCCCTTTATTGTCTATAACAAAGTATGGGAGAACTTGTGAGATGCAATTTTGTGCCAGAGACTTCCTTCATAATTCAGAGTAAGTCACTTAATTTCTGTGCCTCAGTTTGCCTCTGTATAGAAAGTGAACCTGTTCCTTTCCTCTGTCCCTCCCTCTATTTCTGATGGTGGAGAGACCTCCAGGAGGTACTAGGCAAATGTGTTCTTCTGAAAAAAAACACAGGTAATCTGAAAACTGTGGATTGATGTTTCTAATGCATCAGAGTGCTTCCATCTCGCAGAAGGCATTCACACTGCCTCGGTCAGCAATCCACCCGTACTGTGAACTTTGACAAGATAAATATAATTGTCCTGGGATTGGTTATGCAATGAGCTTGCTTTGCAATTTAACTAATGAAAGTGCTGAGAGCCCAGATTAATCTTTTAACTTCAACAGTTTCCCCCAAGGGAGAACATATAGAGCCTGGCTATCTGTAATATTATCCCCTTACAACGGCCAGAGTGACTTTGCCACTTGAACATTTGTTTTGCTTATGTACGTATAGCTCATGTTTTCACAGATTTTTTTGGGGGGGAAGTAGAAAGACAGGGGGCTTCACTTGAGATCATTCAGCTGGGTCTGCGGGCTTTCACAATCATGGCCCTTGCTGATGGATGCTATACGAGCTCTTGGATGGGATTATTTTAGCTGCTGGTATCGCTGGGCTTTGTCCAGCCATGCCATACTCAGTTCTGTGCTCTCTCAGCCTAGAAAGGCCGTTCATTTCAGAAAACAGTAGTTCTCAGTCTGATACTAATACTGGTTCACTAACTGAGGACAAAAGATTATTTTAATCCCGTGGTTTAAATTTCTTCATTATGTTAATGTTCTCCTTCCCAGGAGTCTTCTAGAAAATTTAAAGGTACAGGATACAAAAGAGACAGTAAATTTCTATGACAAGTGAACCATGACTTCCCAGAGTAACATACACTGTGTAAGATCCTTGCCATCTGTAAATTGCACCAAGTAGGTCAACTTCGGAAGTCAACATCCAATTTAAACTGTCACACTGTAGAGAACTGCTAGCTTAACATCCATGATTAATGACTGCAGAGTCCATAGTCTCATTTCCAAGCAGACTGTCAATGGCACTCAGTAATCCCAAGAGAGTCCATAGTACAAGCACTTGGCAATCTTTCCCTTTATGTTTTACGATCCAATTCGCAATGCTGATTCTCCGCAAAGAGGAGACAAGGAGATGGACTGGACATGGAAACACAGCCTTCATTCTGGTGTCATTTCTAAACCTGATTTTTTGCCCCTGGGGTTGGTTCCTATCCTCCGGTGTGCCTCTACACACCAAGGCATAGATTTGGCACAATCCCATGTGAGCGTGTTGGATCAGATGCCACTATATACGCCCATGCCAGATATGGATGTGACCTGCCATCATTTACTGGATGGTGGCCAGCCTCACCCCAGGGTACCCCATTTCCTCCTGGCTGGTCTGTCCCCACTACCCTGAATTCCTGATGCCCTTTCCCACGACCTCCTCCTGGTCCCCATGCCACCATCCATCCACGAAGGTCAGGGATGAGGATATATTTTGCCATTTTGGGGACACCACAGAGATACTCAACAGCACTGGAGATTCCCTGTGCACTTGAAAGAGACAATGCAGCTCAGCCCCGTGCCAGATCTGTGGGATCAGGAATTTAACACACGCTGGAGATCTGTCTTGTATTTCCTATTTGCAAGCCACCCACTGGCTGGCCCAGAGCAGGGGCTGGCAGAGGGGTCAGCAGCAGCCAGCATGCCACATCTGCTCTGGCTTCATGGCCTTCAGAGGGCAATGTCAGTGGAGGACAGTAGGTCTAGAGGAAACAGTGATCTTTTCAGAGCCTGACACAGAAGGTATCCATTACAATATTATCATCTAACATTTGATTATTACAATTTTCCAATGCACGCCTGCACAGCATGTACTGCCAATGGATGCAGTATATGCTGAAATCACTCAGCTGAAGTAAATAAATGAGTAAGCCTAATACAATAGCGTTTATGGCATGTTGTTCTCCTGGAAATAATTTCAGCAGTAGTGAAATACAGAATATCTGCAACTGGAAAGGCCTGTCCTTATGCCCATATTTGCATAGGTTGAGACAAGCTGTTGAGATTTGTTTTAAAATTAAACAAAGCAAAATATTTGACTTTTTTCATCTGCAGTGCATCACAGAATCACAGAATCATTTAGGTTGGAAGAGACCTCCAAAATCACCTAGTCCAACCTATGACCTAACACTACCAAGTCCTCCACTAAACCATATCACTAAGCTCTACATCTAAAGGTCTTTTGAATACCTCCAGGGATGGTGACTCAACCACTTCCCTGGGCAGCCTGTTCCAATGTCTAACAACCCTTTCAGTAAAGAAGTTTTTCCTAATATTCAACCTAAACCTCCCCTGGCGCAACTTTAGCCCATTCCCCCTCATCCTATCACCAGGCACATGGGAGAAGAGACCAATCCCCACCTCACTACAGCCTCCTTTAAGGTAACAAGGTATGAAGTTATACCAGGAAATCAGAAGTTTACAAAGTTGGTCAGATCTGTGAGACACTGCTGTCATTTTGATGCAAAAGAATGAATCATATTAGGAAATACTCCCACTTTTGTATGTTGTTGATGAAAAAGCTATAACAGAGCCTTTAGCCAGTTACAGGCAAAGGAGGGAATCTTTAAATTATGGGGTAAACCACCTGTAGCTGAGAGGAGGAGATCCTTCTGTGCTCCTCCCCAGGGGATGAAAGACAGGTTCAGCAGAGGATCTTCCATGAAAAGGTGCGGCCCATCAGTACTTTGGTCCACAGCCAACAAATAAGTCACTTTCTGGGGAAAAAATTTGCCTGGTATGTGGAAGGAAGCATTAATGCCATGTTCCAGAGTGATGACTTTGGAGAGGAATGGCTGCCCAAAAGGTCTTTTTGGGGGAGCAGGAGAGAGCTTTTCTTCTGAGCAGAGACTTAGAGAGTTTGGGAAGGAAAACAGGAAAACATGTCGTGAGATGGGAAAGGCTATTTAAGCAATCCAACAACACTGGCATAAGAACAAATGAGTTTGAACTGACCCTTAGTCTGGAAACTTAGAAAAGCCTTCCAGCAGTGGGAGGGGGTGAAAACTTGGCTAGTTTCTTAAATGGAAATGAAGTCTGTAACTGAGAGTGTCTGATGTGGTCACCTGTGACAGCAGGGCTCTGGGCTTTCTGATCAAGGCGATCAGCCTAGAGGAGACCTCCCATGAGAGGAAGGATTTAAACACGTGCTTTGCTCTGTGGGGATGTATTTGCTAATGTTTAAGCTTCTGTAGCTTAAGCGTATTTTTTTAAAAGTCCATTACATGTGCATAGTTCAATCTTGCAGATGGCTGACGCGTGGGACTTGCATATCTGGCCACCCCGCAGCGCACCCATCACAGAGGAAGAGCAACAGCACTTCTACGCTGTGCAGTGCCCCAGCTCCAGCACGGTGCTGCTGCCCACAATTGGGTTTTGGGTGGTCATGCACCAAGCACCACCCGGCGGGCTCTGCAGGGACCCATCCTGCATCTCCTTGAGCAGCCTGGAGCAGAGGTGCTGTGCTGGGCAGGAAAGGCAAATGCTACTGCAAACAAGCATCCGTCAGGCTAAGAGCATGACTGTCGTGCTTGCTGGTAGGACTTGACAGGTCCCTTGATGATTTCTTAAAATAAATATTTAACAAGGGATTTTATAATCACAAGTAGCAAGTATGCTTTTAAAATGTTTGAAGGGAAACAAACTTGCACAGAATGAATTGGAGGCCAAGACCTGGTAGCCGTATAGATGTTTATATCGGAGGCTGGGGATTTCCTTCCATCTATTTTCAGTGTACTGTGGTTGCCTCCTTCAAGTCCATCTCCAAAGCTGTCTTCGTTCCTGAATACCACTTTGTTTCTTAGGGGAAAATGCTTATGATGGCTGAAATCATTGCATTTATTAGTGATTCATGTAGCTGGAAGATCACGGTTTCTTTTCCTCTGCTGAAAATATTTCATGAACAAAAGAGCATTTTTGATGCTGCTGCCATCATAATTAACATTCACACTCAGCTGCTCATTACAAGATATCTGTACAGCATCTTACCCTTTCTTAAGAAGTTTTTCCCTTGAAAATCACTGGTTAAGAAGGTTTAAAATAGTCTTTATTTTCCAATGTTCAGAAACTTAGCAGAGCTTGTATTTCCAGCAGCTGATTCCCTAGTTTACAAATTGTTCTTACATGGTTCACTGCTTCCACTGACTCCAAGTGTGCAGAAGCAAGGTGAAGATCCAGATTGCAAAGCATGAAGGTGGGCTCTGGGTTAGAGCTCTTCCTGCTCCAAGTGGAAAGCCAAATGAATCTTTAGTCTTGAAGCAACTTTTAAGACAGTTCACTGGACTTTATTAACTTTGAACCGAGTTGGTTGTACAGCTGAAAGAAGAAAAGAAACGCAAGGCAAAGCCAAACTGAAAATGGACTTTGGTATATGCCGGAAAGAAAAGCAAAAGCTTCAAATTACATTGTTGTCTGAGCAGCCTGCACATGCTTATCTTGCCTCCAGGAGAATTAATTGGGAGGGTGCGGTTCTCTAAACCTTGAATCGTTCAGGTTTATGCAATTCAGCTTTTCTTTTTGCCTCCTGTGATGCCATAGGCTTCCCCGTGAGGCACGGCCACAGCCGCTCTCTTCGTGCGGGGAGCGGGCTGAGCTGGATGCGGCACCACTGCCCTGCCACGTCTGCCGAAGTCCGGTGATCGCGCACCAGCGGGACGCTGCCAGCAGCAAACACAAGGCACACACAAGCCAGACGCGTGAGTTTAAAGACTTGCATTGCTTTTTGTGCTGTTCTCACCTCTAGCCTACCAGTCGCTCCAGAGGAGCAAATGTGCGAGGAAATACTCAGGCAAACCCAGCAGCCCCCATTTGTGGCAGCGGGGAGTGGGCCCACATCCCAGCCTGCGTACTGGGAAGTGCCACAAAGCAAGGTGGAGATATGTTTTTTTGCATCTGTCATCAGTGATTCAGTCTCCCCATAATCTAATGCAGGGAAGAAATTAGGTTGCCTATACATTGCTGCATTTCTTGGTAGCTGGTGTTAAAATGCTACTTACTGGCACACTAGTATGCAAGAGTGCCGTGCTTCCTTTGTTGCCTCTTTCTTAGCTAGATGTGTTTGGTTTTCTGTCTTCCTTTTGCTAAGAAGTTCTGTGTCTTCAGTAAAGTATGTTAAAATCTAACTGATTACCTGTGGAGAGGTGCTGTTTGCACTGCAGAGGCTTTACCACGGTGTTTTGTTCAGCCTCTGGAAACCTGTTTCTCCCCCACGTTAAACCCCAAGAAGTCTCATTGGAGCCATGGGAGGTAAACCAAGGCTAAATTCACCCCTGCTGTATCTTGCAGCTTGAGTTTAAGCATATAAGCGCAACTGAGGTGAGGAGAGAAAGAGAGCTTAGTTTAATATCTTTAGCTTGTGTTCTCCTCCACTTATTTAAACTTTTACTCAGTTCTTAACTCTAGTTGTCTTGTAATTCAGTACTGATATATGCAATGGTTGCAAAACTGTGAATATGTGTGAATATGCAAAATTTCTTACAAGTTTTGTTTCTATGGATGAGCCTGATCATTTTTGTGGAAACATGATACCTGCACAGATGTGCCAACATGGAATCTAGGACTGCCAGGAGGATACACGGACATCCTCACACCCTGAAGAATATACTTAAAGTACTTGGTAGACTAGTCCAAGTACATAAATCATCAGGATTTATTTGAATGTTTAAAGTTAAGCCCATTTTGGGGTGTTTTTAATGAATAGAGATGGACTGCTTGCATCAAGCTCTTGGGTGCTTTGACATTTACCAAGGAAAAGCAAAACCCAGGAAGGACGTGCAAGGTCCTTCCAAGGAAAGGGATCCTCCAACAGTAGGAAAGGCAGTAATACCTTAGGTGACTGTCCTGGGAACTACACAACGTGGCTGTTTTCCCACAGTCTCCTATAGAAATAGAGCAGAGTGCACAATCCCTGTTCATCCCACTCTCCAAAGGGCTTTTCATTTGCTCATTCAGGTTCATGCAGAACAGTATCAAGACTTTATCAAAGCAGCACTGCCTATTATCTTCTGTTGTTAGAAAAACACAGGGCTATTTTTTTTTTTTTTTAAAAGCTAGGATTCACCATCAGGCATTTGGAAAAATGTTGCCTTGCAAGGAGTGGTATCCTCAATACTCCAATCCACTTTCCTGAGACTGAAAACTCCTCTTAAGGAAACAATCTGTTACTAATTTACTATTTTATACTCTTCCACCCCAAACCTCAGAGGCCATGTACATTTTCCAAAAATATAAATTGAATCAATCTGGGGAAGCTTGTCTCTTCATTATCTTTTTCTTGCCACCTGAAAATAGTCTTCCTGCTGCTGTTAATTTCTTTTACTCATCTGTGGTCCTGTACAAGTGTCCTCCCCGTCTCTCGCATGAGTTCTGCTTTTTGGAAGGATGTTCCAAGCCCATGTGTTTGAGCATTAACTGCATCAGGACTTCATTGTAGCACGGACTTGGAAAGAGGAATGTCCCTGGCTCTGGGTTGCGATTGTCTATCAGAAGAGAAAATTGAATTGTCTTCTGGAAGAGGTTTGAAGGGGCTGGCATCTTCCCCCAGCAAAACTTTTCTTTTGTAAAATGCAAATAAATCTTGTGCACAGGATGAGATGACAGATTAGCCTCATTTCACTGCAAACCAGGAAATCAGGCAACATTGTTTCCAACAGGAAGGTAAATGACTGAGGGCTGTCCAGATGCAAAGAGTCTCCTCCAAGCTGGCTGCTGGAGAGCTGCAGACAGGTATTTCTGGAGCCATCACTCCTGCCTTCTGCAGCCTGGCCTGCCCAGGGGCAGACAGAGGGCTGCAGCTGATTTTGATGGACTGCCTCTGTGGCCAAAGCCTTTGGGGGATTTAATGAGTCCCCTCTCTGGTTAAAATGGCCAGGCATTGGTAACACACAAGACTGCCTGGCTTTGCATTTGTTTGAGATGCATGTCCACCTCTTCCACTGAAATTTTTGCTCCAGGAAACTGGGATGTGCAAAGATGCAGCTGATTTCTCCCAGGCTTTCCCCAAAGCCTCAAGCTGAGTCTTTAAAAAAGATCATTACACGGATCAAGTGATTCGAGGGAACTGGACATGGAAGCAGAAACTTTCACCTTTGGTAAATGTTCAGGGAATGGTTAGTAGGCAGCTCCGGTCGGGTGTAACTGCCTCGGACTGCATGCTATTGCTGTCCTTCTGAATAAACATCAATTACCCTTTGACAAGGAAATCAATGAGCTAAACGCCCTGAAACTTCCTGCCTGCCTAGCAGCCCCTGGCAGCACTCTCCTTGGTCCTCAGGTTTTCTTTTAATATACCTTCAACGTTCTTCTTAAAACAAAGAGCCTTAATAAAATGACAGTTTACATGTGCCAGCAATTTCTTACTAAGGGATGACAAATACTTCTCTGGCTGGGTGGATACATCTTTTCAGAAAATGGCTTTCAGAATGCAATGAAATTTTGATCTGATATTGGATATAATTCTGGTTCACTTTTTGCTTTCCTTTCCTACAGATACATGGTATAGTTACCTTTGAGACACTGATGCTAAAAATATGGGCGATGCTGTTATTTTATTTGCTGTTCTCCTTCAGAGATGATTTCTGCTTGTAGCAATTTGTGCTATATATTTAACTGTACCAGTTGACACAGGATTTCGCAAGTAGAGCTCAGTGTTGGAACACAACTTGTAGCATAGTTTTGGTTTTTCATAGTTTCAGTCTGAGGAGTCAGCTAATCATACTACTGCTATTTAGAAAAATATCATAGTTTAGATCAAGGCAAAAAGGGTCTAAGGCACTGAAATAGCTATGACTTGTAGGAGGAATTTCAAATAATAACCAAAAAACTCCTTGCCTGTGTGCATGCAGCAGATCATATCTGAGCACGTGGTGCGCACTAGCAGGAAGCAGGACAGTTTGAGCACATAATTCTTAATTGGTTTCTCATCACAGGAGTGAGCAGCACACAAATAGTTTCCACACCCACCGAACTGGTTCTGGAAGCAGATTTTAATTCAGCCACAGAGTTAACTATCTTCCCCCGGCTGGTGTCACTCTCGTGTCCTGGCTGACAAAACCTTCATTAGCCTCTTCATTTTAAGGAGAATGTTACAATGCCACCAGCAGCACACGTGTGTTAATTAGCAATGGACTTCATGGCAGAGTTCCCACAAAGCCCCAATTAAAGCACTGATGAATCAAGTCCAGTGAGTAGTACCATGCTCAGGGATGCTGTTTCCCAGCACCAAGCAGATGAGGAAGAACCAAACTCTAGAGGACGTGTTTTGGTAGCTGAGAGCCCAGTCACTTGTAATAAACAAAATTTATTTGCTGAGACATTTGTTGGACAGGGATCTTAGTCATTATCCTCCTGCGTGCAAAAAATTGTCTTGGAAAAGAAACTATTGCACAACCCTAGCTAGAGAGCTGCTCCCGCTGCCCGGATATCTCCTGTTTCCCCAGTCCTTTCCATGTGGGAGTCAGTTATTAGTTTTAGTGCACAGTTTGCTCCCCAAGGGCTAACAGGATCTATCTGAATGGGCACTGTCAGCACTACTTAATAAGAGAGATAACTGAGTGAAAGACAGTTTGCTATTTGTTCAAGACCCAAAAAGTAACCAGTGTTAGGACCAGAAAACATAGACCACAGTAGCTGGGCTGCTGGGTTCAGCCTCCTCGTTGTGCAATACATTCACCCATTTCAAGCAGTGCTTTACTCTTAAATGCGAAATTCAGCACTCAGCATTGCAAGCACTTGCAAGCTCATCTGAACTTCTTCCCCTCGCCCCCTGAAATTTCTGTTTCCAGTTGCATATTTTGTGTCTGCTCATTATTTAGGAGGCTATGTCTGGGCTATGTCACTCTTCTAAGTTGTTGAAATTTGTTTGTTGACTACCCTGCCTGGGTTTTGCCCACTTTTTTGCAGGTCCCTGAATGTGACCCTGGAGCTGCCACTCCAGGACTGGGTGGCAAGGAGTGCTTTTGGATTGAGTTATTTTAAAGTGCAGAGTGCCACTGGTTTTTTACAGTTCTTTGATAGGAACCATTTTTCTAGTTAGAATTTGTTTATCCAGTTGTTTTTTTTGTTTGTTTGTTTGTTTTGTTTTGTTTTGTTTTGTTTTCAGATCCAAATAGAAGGATGAAAAACAGTAAGACAGATATAATTTGTTATAGACATTTACAGAGAGACATTTAACATTATATGTTAAATTATAGATATAAGTACTGTAGTTAGATGCTACATAAATAGAACTAAGATACAGAAGATTAAATCCTTACAGGTGAATGTTCATAAAGCAGAAGATGCAGTCCAATGACAAATCTGAGGGTTTTCCCTTAGATCACATCTAAGGGCGTCCCTGTGGCCACATGAAGACACTTGTGCCAGGAGCTGGGCATCAGCACCACGGGAGGCCAGCCCTGTGCCCTGGGAGCAGCCAGCTGACCCTTCCCCTGCTCACCCAACGACGCTGTGGGCTGATCCTAAAAAAGGTTCCCACAGGGTGTTGTGAGAAGTCATTAAGTAGTTTGTAAAGCATTAAGAGATTCCTGGATCAGAGGAGCAGCTCTAAAGTCATCGTGTAATTAAAGCAGTGCTTACTTTATTATACGTTATTAGCCATCATCTGTTCAGGACTTTGTAGTTATTGAATGTTATCTCATGGTCACATGGGAGAAGATGCTGCTTAGTTTGAGGGTGGCAGGCACTGTGGCTGTGGGAGGAAGGGCTGTGTGTCCTCAGCTGGGGAAGTCCTCCATTGCAAACTTGCTGGATGATTTGGAGATGGGGCTAAGCCACATTGACTTTTGGAGGCAGTTTTGCTCCATGATTGCCATAAGGTGGAAACTTGGGCTCCTGAATTATTTACAGTCTTCTGCACAAACCCGAGCATTTCGCACATGCCTGAACTCCTGAGAGTGATTCAAATAGTAGATTGAATGGCAGAATGTGTCTCTGCAGGCTACAGGGAGCATACAGAAAAATCCATGAAAAATACTGTTATAGGTAACTATTCCAACATGTTTTGTGGTGTTGTATAGCGGATTGTTTGTACTGATGCTCCATCTCTCATAGAGGTTCTGTGCTGCATCGTGTTTGTCTGTAGTGAGTGAACATCTAATAAGGGACATAAAGGTGCTCTTGGGATAAGTTTGCATTGGCTGAGTTATTCTCATATCACAAAGCCTTGAGTGAGCTGGGCAGGTCTTTCTTCATTGTTACCAACAGAAATATCATACTGCAAAAATGCAATAGATTTTGTGCAACAAAAGAGATAAAAGCTACTTTAAAGCCTTTTAGAAGGTGCTGTGTTTGCCTTTATATTTTTTTATTATTGCTCTTGGTCCCACAAGTTGGGAAGTCAATGAGATCGCTTACCTGCTATCTAAAGACCCATCATTTTCAAAGCATGGGAAGCAAAACAGTTTAATCAGGACAAGCAAGTCTTCTCTGACACTAAATGGGCACCACTGGCAACCAGGGTGCCACCATCCAGCCATGCCTTCCACCTACCCCAAGCACAATCATCCCCTTTCCCCTGCTACTCCTGCCCCTTGCTCCATAGACCCTTACCCCTTAGTCCTTACACACTGGCTGCAGCTTGCAGTCACGCTGAGGGTCCTTTTTTTCCCTGACAGGCCAGAGTCACAGGAAGGTTTGCTGTGCTCTTTCAGCTGGGCCAGCCTGGAGAATAACTGAAGGGCAAGTAGTGCAGGAGGGGGCATCTTGCTCTTCTCAAAGAGGCTGGGTACCTTTGGCCTTGGGAACATAGCAAAAAGTGCATGAGATGATAAGAAAGCCATAAAACAAAAGGCATGCCCAGGAAAAAACCTTTAGGTAGATACCTCTGTTGGAGTCATGGGCCTTCAGAGTGTCTGGGCTGCCGTGCATGGTAAGGCATGGAAGGTCAAATAGGGGAAGAGAAAAAGAACGAGGTTTTTGGATTACATATCAGGCGTTCTGTGGGCAGAAGAATTAGTGACCACTATTACCCTGTGGCTTTGTCTAATATGGTGTAACTCCAACATCAGTTTTTCTTGAGGGCTGGGTACAGGAACTATACATAGTCCCCTTGTCCTTCTTCTCTTCTCTGATATCCAGTATGATTTGGGCTCTTTTTTGGGAACATTACTTTTTTTCTCTATCCTACCCAGCCACCTATTCTCATGACAATGGTGATAATTTAATGTGTACAGAGGCTTCTTCCATTCTGTCAGACTTGGCTGAAACTGAAAAATGGATCCAAAGATACTGGGGAGCAAAAGAGCAAAGTTGAGCAAGGAAACTCAGAGAGAGAGAGACAGAACAAGTACAGAACTGCCCTATTTCTTTAGGACACAAGGTAGTAGCACTGTAATTGCCCATGGGGTTAACAGGAGTTAACATCATGGAGTTAACACCAAATTCACACAGAAGGTGCAGAGGTACAAAGGAAATTTATTTTATTCCAAGTTTTGAGCTTTGCTCTGTAGTTGCAAGGTTTTTTGTCTCACTGTCATGATGTACCACACGTGGGTCCGTATAGAGCAGGGGCTGGGCTGCCTGGATTGAGGAGCACCTGGCTGGAGCACCCCATAGCTCCAGAGTGGTCTGCGGACCCACATTTCCTTGACCTGAAGCAGAGGAGGAGCATGGGCAGGTGTGCATCCACGAGCGCAGAGACACAGCAGATGCATCTGGAGCAAGGACCAGGGATGAGCACCCTTGTGCAGTTTGCAAGGATCATTGTACCAACTCCTCGCTACCAGCACCTCCAGAGACAGCTGGGGCATGTGGTTATTCAGCCAGACAAATACAGTTCTGTCATTAGGTCAAATGCCTGAAAGCAAGCTTGTGGTATTCGTGAGGCTGTCTGTCTTGCCAAAGTCAGCTGGAGCAATCAGCCAAATCAGAGTGGTAATGCACCTTTTGTTACATAACTAGCAGTACGATTTTATAATTTAGTATGTGAAATGCTGATGGCATTTATTATGTCAATTAGGATGAGCACATGTTTAGGAAGCACTTTAGGAGTCAATCATAATTGCTCGCATAGTCTTGCTTCGACCAGGTGATTGACTTCCTTTGAGTAGGTAGAACGTGTGTGCTTGAGAAGCAGTTACCCACAGCCTGCTGCTTTTGCTACAACTCGCCTTTGCATGTGGAGTCTGAGCTTGTGGTTCTGGCATAAAGAGTTGGTCCAAGCCCGGGTTTACCGAACTTCAAAAAAAGCAAGAAACTGAAATAATTACCTACACCAACACGGTACTTGACTACCTGAGGTATGCTAGCAACAAGTCTTCTCTGAAGTACTACCTTCTGCTAAGGTAAGCTCATTCATAGGATGTGTTTCTTGTAGTGTGGGCAGGTTACCTGCTGACACGTACTGCCTTATTCAAATCTTTTTACTCAAATCTCATCCAGCTGTTTCTAATATTCTTAAATTACTTCTGGGCTGAAATTTTTCATTTCAATGTGCTGAATAATGTTCTGTATCCACGAAATTGTCAGAAAGAGCAATTCAGGTTCGTGTGGGCGTGCGAGAGACAGACAGACAAAAAGGCAGAATATATTTCCATACATTCCAAACAGAAGTTTCAGATACATAATTCCACAACAAAAAAGCTTTTTCCAGCATTGGTTTATTCTGTAAATTCCAGCATGAGCCACAGAGAAAACTGTCTTTTCAAACAATCTGGTTCTGGTTTTTGAAGTTAACGTGCGTGCAGACACAGTATGATATTTTTGTTAGGTTTCACAGCTTGAGCTACAACTTAAAAAGTTGAGGTTATTCACCTACTGCACTGTGCTGGTGGATTTTCAGATTCAGTTGGAAATGTCTTTCATCACCGAAAGATCTGCAAAGTGCTTTGATTGTTTTAAGCTCTGAAAAGGACTTTTTGACTAATAATAACTTTGAAAAATCAACTGTCTAAGAGGAGAGGTTTTGGAGTTCCTGTTGGTTGTCTCACAGAGAACCTGTGCTGATGTGCTGACCAATTATAATTATTTTCCTCTAAGAGCCAGCTCTAACAGTCTTTCTTATAATCTTAAATTCTTATCTGGTAAAGCAATATCTCCAAGATCTCTGACTCATCTCCAGCTACTGACTTTTTACCTGGAGGTATGCATCTCACCTCTGCCCATAACAAATCTCCACTGCAGATGGTCTGCTACTGATTACACACCAGGCAGAGAGAAATGTTGTGACTTTTCTATAGGTTGAACAGATTTAAAAATAAGGGAGAAGGGAAAAAAGAGAAAGATAATAATACATGTAGGACGAACGCTCGTCCTAAAACCTGAAGATAAGGTTTTTACACACCTAAATGGTTTATAACCTTCCTATGAACAAAGTTTTAAATCCAGGCGGGTTGATTTAACCCCTTGGCCTTAACTGCAGCTATGCCAAGGTTAGTGCAAATTATTGTATAATATTCTTTGTCCAGATCTTTGGAATGTGAGTTATTGCCTCTTTGCATGGAAAATACTGTATAATACATATTTCTGAAGTATGAGTCACTGTATGATGTTTACCACAACTGTTATCTAGTATTTTGAAAGAAAAAGGCTGCCCAGTGGCCTCCAAAATAAGTACTACCTTTAACAGAAAAGTCAGTGTAACCTATAAAACTCTTCCATTGAGGAAATGCGATTAGTGGCACAAAACACAATAACAAGGACACCTGCTAGCAAGAAAGATAGTTTGATGAAAGATGATGAATTAAAACAGCACTAAAATTTCCCTAACTAAAGGCAAGTAGTTTATACGACCACTCAACCTAATGCCTTATTATAAAACTCCGAATAAGGCATAGGTGGAGTGATTTTGCAACCTGGATTGTCATAGGAGTAGCAAGGGGTAGGCTCTCCTGAGTACTGCTGCAGCTAACTCTGCATAACCTGGGAGCTTTGAACTTTTGCTGGAGAGTGAAGGAGGATCTCAGCTCCCTCCTGGCTCTGATCCCCACTGTGGGTGAGCCACTAGATGGGGACAAGGCCCACAGCTTCTGACCTGCCAGGTGTTTGTGATGCACGTGCAGACAGTACAAAAATAGAGCAGGGGTATTAATAAAATGTGTTACTTAAGTACACACACAGATTAAAAGAAAAAACTCCCTAATATTTGGCAATCTTGCTGTACCATTCAGAATCCATTTTTCCTTCCCATGCTGGACACCTTTTCCCTTGAGTGAGAGGATTTTGCTATCCCATGCATGGGGATTTTGCACCCTAAGCCATGTTGCTTGAGCTACTGGAGCTAAACTCCTCTCCCTGTTTTGCAGCTTACCTCTGTTTTATAGTCATGCCCGTTCACTGCCTTGTCTTTCACCATTCCGGATATGAGCCGGTTGCTGCTCTTCCAGGCTCTGCGCTAGTGTTTCTCTGGCCTTTAGGCACCTGTTTATTCCTCCCTGTGCTAGCTGCTTCCTCACTGCCTTTCATCACTCAGTTCTTTCTCTTTCAGCCCTGGTTACTCATTTTGCTGAAGCTTCTTCCTCCTTGCACCGTGCCACTTCCCCACGCAGCCCCTCCAGCTGCTGGGTTAATGTTTGACGGTGCGGCTGGTGGAGGTGGTGCAGCTCGGGGAGCCTGTCTCTTGCTGTGCTGGTGCTCTGATGGTAAGTCGTGATTCAAGCTTTAGCTTGCTTACGTGCATCATGAGAATGGGGCAGCTACGGGCTTGTCTGGGCCAGGGGATGAAAGGCATTCTCTGTACACACTCTCTGCATTTACTGCCCATGCTTTTTGTCTGTGTTTCTTTTGCTGTTCTCTTAAACTTTTCTTGTGGCTGTAAATTCCTAAGCACCGGAGACCCGTAAGATGCAAACTCCTTCAAACTGGTGCAGTGTGTTAGATAACATTTTAAAATACGCGTGACCATGATACTGGCTTTCATCGCGGTCACTGGGGGTTAGCTCTTGCCCTGATTTGAAGAAAACTGGGACTCGAGCTGTTGAAAACCTCTGTCACAGCAATGAAGCAGCAAACGCTGGCGTTGTCTTCTTGGGCACAGCACCACCACCACCTCTAAAAGCTCCTCCTGCCAATCGCCCCTGCAGTCCCTGCACACATGTCTCTCTCTGTAAGCTGAGGTGATGTCCTCGCCCTGCTGAGGCTGCCGGTGATGCGGGCACTGACCGCAGATGGGAAAATGATTGCTCACCCCCTTTCCCTCTTCTCCTTCCCCAAGCATGGGCCTTGAAGAAGAGATTTTCAGCCAGGTAATATCTGCCTTTTTTCTCATAGCTGTGGTGCACCATCTACCCGTACGGGGTTCCTTGCTCAAAGCGTGTTGTGTTATTCATAGTTAATGGAAGATCAGCAGATCAACTTTAAACCCTCTTTTCCTTCTCTTCTGCATTACTCAAGAAGAACTGTTAGCACAGCTTAACACCAAGGCTTTAAGCTTCCTAAAAGGACTTGAAATTAATTACGTAGCTTTGTTATGACAACACATAAATGTTATAAACAAAAATGACTGCAAATATTGCAAGCAACTTCTGCCTCTGGCCAAATTTGTGTAACAACTCCATTCAGCACCCTCCGTGCTGACTCTTTTAGTGGTATAGTTGCCTCCCAGAGACTGACAGTGATTGTTTCATTGCTTGCATCCAGTAATTTGAGAAGGTTCGTCATGGGTGAACACTGATCAGATTAGCCAGAAGAGGTTGATAGATTTTTTTTTTTTTTAGATTGGAAAGGAACTTATGTTATTATCTAGTCTAAAATTTCTAAATTGCACAGGCCATAGGACTTAATAGAAGTCCTCCTAAAAGTTCAATGCCTGTTATTAATTAACATGGATGTTTTTGTTTCCCTGTGCTGCAGAAAGTATTTGTAATTTATGTAGACTTTGTAAAATTCAGGTACAGTTCTCCACACTTGCTCTTTCACATTCGTGATGCATTATCAGCATGTCAGGTCTATAAAGAGTATCCATAAGGTGGTCAGGAGAGTCTGGAAACTTTGAAGGATGTATCATAGGGCAGGACTCATGCAGCTTTCTTCTCATCTCTGCTGCTTTGACAGTCTCAGTAGCCTTCTTTAACACTGTAATGCAGCAGACGACCAGCAGCTCCAGTCTCTGCTTGTGAATCCTCTTTAAAGGGCACACGTGTTGGGTCTCCCCTCGTTGCCCCAGGTGTGAGACATTTTGAATACATGTTGTTTCACCAGTATTTGGAGACTGACGCAAAGGCATCTCTCTCAACTTGCTGCTGATGCTGTGTGGAAAGGCGTGTGCTGAGGCAAGCCATCAGTCGTCCTTCATCCCTGCCTGTGTCTGCTTTCTTCCTCTGCACCACCCGTGCCAGGTGAAACGCTGGCAGGTCCCCACAGATGTGTTTTAAATACCCAGAGAAACAGCCAATAAATGCAACCTTAAAGAGCCAAGAAATCAGGGACCTGTCATCCTCCTCCGCCAGTACAGCACTGCTGCTTGCCCTCGGCTGCAGGCCGTGCCCCTGAGCCTGTGATCTTCCAGTTAAGATGCTCAGGCCAAGAGGCCATGTATTTGCCGCTGCTTTTCCAGAGTGAACACACTAGGCCTGTTGTGTGGTATAGCCTACATATGTTTTAAATTTTGTGCTTTTTTATAAGAGTTATTCCACCTTGCTGCATGCCGACAATGCCATGGATATTTCAGGGATGGCTCTGCCACTCAAGATCGCTAGATGTAAAGCGGCAGTGACCAGAGCCCCTACTTTAACAGAGGTAGCCAATCCCTGCTGAATTTCCCAGCCATTTTAACTACAGTACTGTTAGGAATAGACAGGCTGGATCTAATTCCTGTGCTGACCTTCTCCTTTTTGTGTGTGGCAGCAAAGCCAGGTTGCAGCTGGGTCTTCCGAAAGTAAGAAAGAATGAAGTTCATAAAGCAATGCTATTTTGTCATGTTCTATCGATTTTTAATTCATTTTATTGCTGTTTTTGAAACCACAGTCCCACAAACCCCTGAACTGCATATTGCTATTCTCTCAAGTGGCCCTACTGATTTCAGATGGCTCCCTTCCACGAGTGAGGGATGCTGAGATCAGATGATCACTCTCCCCTCTCATTCTGGAAAACACAGCTGCTGGCAGACCAAACGCCATCTTGTAGATGCCCCACTTGGTCGAGAAGTTGGCTGAGAGATGGCTAGTGGGAGCCGCTTGGGGGGCCCAAACTGTCCCCACCTCAGCAGCACCAGCTTGATGCTGCCTCCAGTGCCCGGGTGCGATAAATGCAAAGACTGGTGTGCTGAGCCTGAGCCTGCGTGTGTTTTCAAAGGCCCTTGAAACTATTACTACAAAGTGCTCCTTTCAGAGCTTGTACAATTTATGTTCTAAGGAAAAAGTACCTTTGAATGATTTAAGTAAGAATGGAATAACATAATAAAAATAAAAAATGCTGTCTTGTTCAAGTTACCATGACATACTTGCTATTTCTTTGTTATTTTTATTCACCTTCCTGTTGGCATGTTGTGTGTGCTGCAAGATTTTTAAACAGATTTTTTGGTTGTGACTTACTTGTTACTTCTGAAACATTTCTTTGTGTCTTCTCTCTTACTTGAGCTTGTCAGCACTTTATCTAGAATGATATCTTCTGTCTTTTCGTTGTTTCATTTTGACCTGTGTCACCTTAATAGAGCCAACTAGTATTGTTTTTAATTCCTATATTGACAGCAGGTAGATTTGTTTTCTGCAGAATACAAAGATATTCTTTTTTCACAAGGACCTGTACATAAAGTTATGATGAATATTTTTACAAAGGGGAACATTTGCTGCAGTATAAAGTATTTTAAATATTTGCAGGAATTCAAATAGGTGATGATTTTAATTCAAATGAAGCTACTGCTAATCAGGAGTGTATGCAGAGCTTAGTCTTGCAAGCAAAAAATGTTATTATACAGCCACTTAGCATAATAGCTATATAAGAATAGGATCTAGCAAAGCATTGAAGTGAATGTTTGACATTCAAGCATCTGGATAGAGTTAGAGGGGCTATCATTTTACCTTCATGTCAGAAAAACCCTGCCATGTTGATGTTTAATTTCTCAGGTTTAGAGCCCACAAGCTTTACATAAAAATAAGGTTTGTTTTTATTTTAAATGAAAATGTGCTCTGTCATAGTCAGATTTTTTTTATTCTTTCCCTCATTTGCCCTCAAACGTGAGTGTCTGAGGCTGACAAATTGTCTCAGCAAATTAAGTCAAGCTGTAAGCAAGGGTACAGTGCTGTGGTAGAGCAGCAAATAAAATTTACATTTTCAAGCAAGAGTAGTAATTAGGCCATTGCATATTTTATATCTTCATGTTTATTTTCAAAGAGTTAGATCAAAATAAGCATAGATGTAATGAGACGTAAGTAAGTGCTTCAACGACCAGTCAGGGTTCATCAAGTAAAAGCTACAAATTACTGTTCAGTTTTGCTGCCACCCACAATGTTTACGTCTTTGAAATACCAGCAGGCAGGTGCTCTGCCCAGAGCTTGCTCGTCGGGTCTGTAGTAAGAGGTATAGCACAAATTTAGGGCTATAACACAAATTATTACGGGAACAGGCTTGATTTTTGTTCAATGGTTTTGAATATCAGACAGATCCGTCACTGCTGTGTAAGAGGATGGTCTGGAGGGTCCCAGGCTCTAAATGCTTATGGCCCCAAGCGGTCCTCCCTGCAGCTGTGTGCACAATATCTGTGTGCTCATGTGGGCCAGGTGAAGTTGCTGCTTCCCTTCTCTGCCCCGAGCAGGTGGCTTGGGCAGTAACCATTATTCTCACCTGTGCTTCTGCACTACTATTGCAATGCTTGCCCATGCATTATGCTGCTTTTCCAGCAGAAGTAATGTGACCACTATAAAAAAGGTCAGATGACTGGAACCACAATTATATCCTAATTTAAGTTTTTCAACCATTAAATGCCAGTAGTATTCTCCCTATTTTGATGTCTTTCTTTACAATGAGAATAATTTTGTCAGTTGAGCCAGACTTAAATGCAAAAAAGTCCCTGGTTACAATCTATTATTTTCCTCTTGCTTGCTTCATCCTCCCATCCCAAAGATGCGATCCTTCCCTAAAAACTGCCAGAGTACTTTATATCCAGGTACATACCATAAATACGTTAAGAGAAAATAATCCAGAACATAATCTTTTGGCTTTCTTCCCCACAGATCTGATGGCACGCAGGCCTTGCTGCTGCTCTCACAAATAGAAATCGGGTCGGGTGCTTTCATCTGCCCTCTTCTGAATTGCATCAATTCTGATTATGAGCCAGAAAGAAGAAGAAATGGAGGAGAGTTCCCTGCCACTCTGTGCCACCTGCGGCCAGGCACATTTACCGGAGGAAAACCATTTGTACAGCTATGCTGAAGAAGTAGATGATGATCTGATCTGCCACATTTGCCTGCAACCTTTGCTTCAGCCGTTAGACACGCTCTGCGGTCACACCTTCTGCACTGCCTGCCTTACCAACTTCCTCTTGGAAAAGGACTTCTGCCCCATGGACCGCAAGATTGTGGTTCTCCAGAACTGCAGAAAGTCCAGCATACTTGTGAATAACCTCCTGGACAAGCTAATGGTTAGCTGCCCTTTCACAGAACACTGCTCAGAGGTTGTGCAACGCGGTCACCTTGAACAGCATTTCCAAACCCAGTAAGTTTTTGTTGAGAGGTGGTGGTTTTTTTTCATTGCTCTGTCTTTTTCTTAAGGAGAGGAAAAAGTATCTGCAATTAACGCTGTTTAAAATAGACTCTTAATGTAAAGAAAGGTTTATCAATTTCAGTCCCTAGGAGCACCTATGCTATTATGAATTCAGAATTGAATTAGTATTTGACAACATCTTACTCTTTCTTAGAATCAAGTCCACTCAAGGTACTTCATGCTATTGTTAGCAGTTCTGAGTGGATACCTTGTGGTTAGCTGCATAATGGAAGTGTGTATTTAGTCATCCGAAGAGATCTGTGAGTTTTGGGAAGCTGAGCTATCATAAATATTTTAGTGGTACATTATGGCTTTTATAATTGCCCTTTCTTTAATCCGTTTTTGAATCACAAATGACCTACATGTGAAGTAGAGCAGAAAATATTCCAGTTCGGTGTTGGTCTTTGCAGCTGAGGGCTCCTTCCTTCCAGGTGAGCACCTGCCCCGTGCATGGCACCAGGGGGCTTGCAGAGGCTCAGCCTCCCCAGCATGGCATGGGAGGGCAACCTTGCTGGCCTCCACATCCACCCTCACCTCCCCGGTGGCCAGGACACCCTCGCTCAGGGAGAGACGTCTCCAGGGAGCAGCTTGGTTCCTTTGCAGGGGGAGAACCGATGACAAATGATCCTCTGTGACAGGGTAAAAGCATGTGTCTAGCACCTTCTGCCTTCCTTTCAGCGGGCAGAAGAACGACGAGGTACTCTCCGGGCTGTGATCTCTGACTGCAGGCAAATGCTTTGGTGTAGTCCAGATAGCAGCATCTTGAATCTGAGGAGAGGTGGGGTGTAAGATGTACCCTTTTTGTGGTCTTTATCTGTTGTTCGGTGAAATGACTTCCCCTGTGGCTTGCAGGTGTGACTTGCTCTTCTAGTGGGTGGGTTCACGCGGCTGCAGGCTTCTGGGTCCTGAACCCCTTAGCTGGGAATGGCTCTGTAGCCTGCCCCTCAAATACAACCCCTTTTGTGCTGGCGGCATCATTTCCCAAAGCACTTGGATTCTTAGGAGGAATTTATTCAAGATATTCACTGTTTATATAGGGGCTGTTGTCTCATGGCTGATGGTGCAAGAGGTGGTGGCAGCTGAGCTCCGCAAGGTTTGCTTTCTGCTTTGAGAGGAAGAAATTAGCAAAGTTACCTGCGATGTTCTGCCTTTGCTTAGTAATTCTCTGACATTCCACAAATAAATTTTCAACAGCAATGCAGGTAAAGGGACTGACAGTCTGCTGTGAGCTGCTGTCACAGAGATTATGTTGCTCTAGATTGCACTGATAAAATCTTCAGCCCCTAGTGCAAATACCCTTCCCTTTTGCTATTTATATAGCTGACTTTAATGGATTTTAGATCCTTCTTTTTGCCTTCAATTTTTCTTGAGATGTTGGAACCATGGCCATAAAACTAATTAGAAAAAAAAATGCAGAATACAAAAAAGGGACACTTTGTTTTTTACACAGAAGCCACACAACCAGCACAATTCCTGGTTTCTAGTGTCAGTTCTCCTATATGGAATGAACAAGTCCCTCCAGTGTCTTGGTTTCTCCTTCTAACAAATAAAGATATCCTTCACATACATGCCTTGCAGAATTGCACTGTTGTGAAAGGTGATTTAATCCTGTAAAAGTCTGGCAAGTTTTATTCCAACGCTTCTCACTGAATGTCAGTGGCCTCTCAGGTTCTCCGAGTTCCTCACTTGGCCTGAGCCCCACCAGGGGTGGGAAGAACTGGCTTAGTAACACATCTCCACAGCGTCTTTCTGCATCTCCTCCCCTGTGCCAGGCTCTCCCCACTAACTCCCAGCCTGGAAAACCCAGAGCGGGACTGGGGAGGCAGAGCAGTGGTCTCCCTGCCCATCGAATCCTAAAGCCTCAAGGTAGTGCAGTACAAGGCAGCGCTACACGGCTTCTTCTGTGCCACTCATGGCCACATTTTCCATATTCAGGACAGTTTGGAGGGCTGAGTTACCTTAAGGACAGAGGACAGAGGCATATAAATAATAGGGTACCTTCCCTGCTGAGGGTTTCACTAAAACCCATGAGTTTTTATGGTTTAAGCCAATTGAAGCCTTCCCAGGGGCGTTCCTGCCCATATGATTTAGGAGAGAACTCTGAGTGACTCATAAAGGGGACTTTTGAAACCTTGTGTTTGCAGAGATGGTGCAGTACTTTTTTTTTTTTAATGCAGCATTTGTTAATAATCACCAAAGATATTTTATGCCTCTGCCTAATTCAATTCACAGAGATGCAGAAGCATCCCTTGCCACCCTGCTCCCAACTCATCGTGGTGCGGGCGAGGAGAAGGGCACTGTGCTCTTCAGGCACCGGCTGCAGCATGCCCAGGCACAGCGCAGGCTGAGCTGATGCTGTTCTCTTTAGCACTGATGAGTCGGTAGAAAAAGTGTCTGACTTTGCTGATCAAAAATAAAAAATAAATAATAATAATAATATAGTTACAACAACAATAACCCGGTGCCTTTGAAGAGAACGGCTCAGATGCTGGCTGAAAAATCTCGACTGAACATGATCTGTGTTCCCAGTGAATAAATTAGACTCTGCTAGAGTCACCAGGGCAGTCGGCAGTCCTCGCGTTTCTTGTACAAATCAGTCTCGGACCAATCCTGGTTCTCAGAGAGAAAATGAAAGCTTGCCCTGTTCAGGGATGGGGTCACTGGTGGAACAAGGTGAGCTTGCTGGGTTTTATGCTTTGTAATTGAAGAAAGAACTTGAATTTTTTTCAAACTCCTGTTACCACAGAGTAGACCATTGAAAGCATCCTTATTTAAAATGTTTGCTCTCGCATCCCTTAAAAAAAGAGAGAGAGAGAGAGAGAGAGAAGAGAAGAGACATGTCCTTGGTTTACTACATGATTTATGTTTGCACAGAAACATCTGACTGGGTTTTGGGAATTCAGATTGCGAAGCAAACAGACGGCAGTTGGCTGCGATCCTTTGTGGTGTTTTACTTTAAAAAGGTGTGGTCTTCTGCTGTAGCTTGCCTCCAAACTCCACAGGGGGCACGTTTCCCCCCTTGTCAGACGGCTACACCCTTCCGTGATGCAGCTCAGCTCGTAACCCATCTGCTCGTGGGCAGTGATGTAAACGTACCAGCTGCCTCCGAAGAACCACTCTGAATCCTGCAGGAGGCAGGTCTCTTCCCCGAGCATCGCTCTGCTCTGCAGCATAAGTCACTGTCTCGCCAACCATGCTGTGCTGTCCCTAAACCCTCACATCTCCCCATCTGAGAGTCAGAACGAGTAATCCTCTTACAGGTCAATGATTTCACAGCGTAGCCTCGTTTATGGGATTTAAGCTCGATTCATAATGTGCTACCGTTGCGTTGAAATGGAAAGGCTCGCTTAGAAGGGGCTTGGCTGGCACGAAAGCTTCGCGTTGCGTGTCCCACCAGCACAGAGAGAGTGGGAAGGAGGAAACCTAGCAGCAGTGCCAGCCCTGCACTGAGAATGAAGGCTCTCCTGTTACTGGTCCTACCTTGGCTAAGCCCTGCAAACTACATAGACAATGTGGGCAACCTGCACCTCCTGTACTCCGAGCTGTGAGTACGCGCAGCCGCGCTGTCCTCGTGCTCTCTGTCTGTCTGTCTCACCTTAGCGGCGGGGAGGTTGTCACCACGAGCATTGCGGGGTCCGTCTGTCTGTCTGTGCCTGGGCGTATGTGAGAAGAAAATCTCGCAACGTCTTGCCAATAGCCTGAAACAAGGCTGCAAAGCAGCTGCTTCGCATCCCAAGGGCTAATAATAGCAACCCGTCCCCCTTGTTTTCTGCTCCCAAAGCGTGGAAGCAGTTAGGGCATACTGAGAGAAAGAGGCTTTTTTCCTTATCGATGTGCTCTGCTGTTCTGGCATTTCCAGGGGTTGTCAGGTTTGTTTGTTTTTTTTTCCATTTCTGAATCTCTGTCTCTTCTGTACTTGCCAAGAATAGCTTTGCACGGGAGCTGGGTGTAGCGGAGGGCATCGTGATGGGCACCCCCGGTAGAGCGCTCGCCGGGCGTACATGCAGAATGCTCTGTGTGTAAATCTGCATGCCTGTAGCAAAACACTGAGAAGCCTTTCACCAGAAATAATTCACTTGAGACAGGGAAGAAATTTCCTGTATTTGTGTTTTTGCCCACAGCAGAATGTCATTTTCTCCAGAATGCAAGTTTAAATGTGGCAATCCATGTATATATCTTCCAGTCTTGAAAAAAAATCCCAAACAACCCCATAGCTGATCTTTCCAACCCATAAAACAAATATTCTGTGGTATCATCTGTAAATGACACTAGTTTAATCTGTGCTTGAATGTTATTGTAATGGTTAATAGGGCCTTTATGAATAGAAATAGATATTTGTTCCAGTATGTTTTAATCAATTATATTTTGTCTGTGATTTAACAAATTATAAATTCTAAGATCTTCCTTGAGATAATGAATGAAATGGCTAATTCTGCTCAAAAGTCAGAAATGATTGTATTTTGTCTACACTGGGAATGTTTCAGTAACAGCTGTGATTAGTACCAATGAAACTAATTTCCAAATGACTAGGTCTCTGCCATCACATAAAAATAGCAGTGTTTTGCAGAAACAGAAAGTCCCCTTTTGAAATGCTTGTGTGATATGCATGGCAGCTATTAATAATTTAGTCATTCTTTGTACAACTGCTCAGGGTTTCTGTATGCCACGGGTGCTTTCAAACATTTAACAAATCTGGTTTTGAGGGTTGCAGCTATGCCCTCATTTTAATTAACTGGCATTTTGTTAAAGGATGTTAATTAAAAAATAGAATAGAATAGAATAGAATAGAATAGAATAGAATAGAATAGAATAGAATAGAATAGAATAGAATAGAATAGAATAAAATAAAATAATAAACCAGTGAAACCAAGCATGCTACAGGAGCAATCGAGCTCAAAACAGAGCAGATGAACACTTATAATGGAAACAATGGCATCTGGGACATCTAGTTTCCAGGAAAACAAACTGATGAGATTAATCAGAGCACAGGCGCACACGCAGCCTCCTTGCTTTTCTTGGGGAATTCAGGTTCACTGACTCTCCCAGGATAAAGGGCTATGATGCACAGCAGCTATTCAGCTCTTATTTATTTAGCCTTCTAACCCACAGAGATGCTGTTCTCTTGGACATAGGCAGTCAGTCTTAATTGAGCAGGTGTGGGCTCGGGCTTGGACGTGCATCTTTGGGTGTCAGCAATGGGAGGTGGCACGTCCTCTGACCGGAGCCCAGCCCTGGGCGCTGCCCCATGCCGCGCTCACCGCTCCGTCTCCAGCGGGAAGCAGGATTCGCTGGGGCCAACACAGCCCCGAAGGGTGCCGCGCTGTTTGAGCTCATTTCGGGAATTTCTCCTCCTCCGCATGCCTCTGGTTGCTGCACAAGGTACTGACGTACCAATCTGTGGGACGGACACAGTGTCCTCTCTAACAGCTGTGGCTGAAAGAGAAAGAGGGACACAGTTTGCAGTCCCGTTTAATCAGTGTATACAGATGTTATGACCCAGAGGTTGTTACTTTGGCTAATCAGGCGTTTGCATGTGGGATGTTTTCCAAGCAAGGTTTTATGAGTGAGACAGCGTGGGCACCAGTCTCCAGGACAGTCTGGTGTGTGGGGACACAGCTTCACTGCCCCAGTCCTTTTAAAACACCCTGAAGCCCACAGAGGCAGCTCGATAAACCCTTCCCCACAGGCAACTAAAAAGCCCCCACCATGTGTAGCTTATCTGACGGCTTTCCCCACTGCTAAAAACCAGACCACAGTGAGCAGAAAACCTGTTTTTTCGTTATCCCACTCTCTTTGGTTGCTGGCCAGTGAAAATACTGGCCTTGGTCAGGACTCATTATTGTGCTGGAGGCGGAATAAGGGTGCTGGGATTCGCATCGCCTTCCCTCTCATACAGCCCATCTCTTTTACCTTGTTCAAACAGAGGCTAGGTTATTTGTGTTGCGCTGTGGGGGTTTGCTTTGGTTCGAGGGCATTTTTTTCCCTAAGCGCAGAATGGGTGGTTTGGGGAATAGGGACTACAGCATAGCCCAAAGCCTGTCTGGAGATGAAGGCTCTGGAATCTGTTTAAGAAACAAAAAGGAGATTTGAGGAGAGCTGAATAGGAGAAATGAAGTTGGGGAAAGGCTGTGTCAGACTTTTGCACTTCAGTTGTGTGCCACGCGGGTGGGAAAGAGATGTGTGTGTACGTGTTGCAGTGGCACTTCGTGGGACAGGTGTGGAGTGCTGCTATTTTTAGTTTTCTGTGTTAGCAGTCTGATAATTACAGGTATGCTCAGCGAGCAAATAACGTATCTCCTGACACTGTTGCCTGCACTAGAACCACTTCCCTGGCCATTGTCTATTGTCCCTCCCTTGCCCCCAGCAAAGATCTCAGCACAGATGTTCTTCTGGTCCTTCTTGCTCTTCGCCAAGCTGGTAATAGCAGCCCTGGGTAAGCCAGGGTGCTCCCTCCCGAGGGGAAGTCCAAGGCAGCAGCTGGCAGAAGGACAAGAGAAATCTGTGGGGTTTCGTGCCCCGCTGAAGTCTCCAGGAGGGGGTGGGATGTAGCCACCCCAGCCCAACAGCTCCTGGCATCGTTGGGGTCTGTAATATCCTCCAGATCCACTGCACTGCCCAGGGCCCATGCCTTCTCCTTTATGTCCCTGTAAAGCACCTGGTTCCTTTCCTGTCTAAAATATCTTCACAAAGGAAATACTTGCCCAGGAATTCTTTTTTAGCTGGGATATGTTATACCTCCAGTTTAAAAGCAAAGTATGGAGAGGATGGAGAGGCAGCCTGTGGCCACTGCAGGAGGTTTCTGCAGGTGAGGACCCGGCAGCACTGCTCACACCAAGGGACACCATCCTCTGTTGCCATCTCCATGACCTGTGCAGCGGGGTATTCTCCAGTAGGAGGATCTTCTACACTTTGACCTCAGCAGCCCACTTAGAAATAAAATTGAGGGAAAGGAGGATGCAAGAGCAGGCAGTGAGTAACCTCACCTTGTCCATCTGAGGGCCTCTGTCACATGGAAAGCATGGGGTGACGTCCAACCTAATCCCCTTCAGCAGGTGACAGAGTGGCCGCCTGGGCAGCGTGCATGCTCAGCACAGGTCCTACACCAGAGAGCCCATGGCAGCTGTGCTTGACATTTTCCAAGGATTAAACAGCTCCTGGCCTGAGTCAGGGCTGTTAATCCACAGGCTGGATGCACCCCACTAATTTAAATCAAGACTTTTATTTTAAATCTATTGTTTGTAAGAGTGAAAGACACAACTTAACAGCTACACCCAGATGCAAAAAATTCCTTCTTTTGTGTCTTTCTACCCTTCAGTTTTACATGAAGCAGTCAAAGAAATCCCACCAAATTAACAGGATCAAGTTTCCCCATATAACTTTTATACGATAACAGCTCTCTTACATTTCAAAACAGCACTTTGGCTGGAATAGCCAGTAAAATTTAGTTTCTCTGTTCATTCAATTTAAGAAGAGACACAAGCACCAGCTGTCTTCTAGTGTCCTTGGGCATGTCTGTTTTTTGGTAAGCGCAATTTAGTTCAAGCTATTAGGTGAAGGAAGAATTCCATAGTGAAAGACAAGAGTGGAAAACTATAGTAACTTTCAGAGGGTTGTTTTCAATTCAGCTAATCCCCTCAAGGATCCTCAGGTTCGGTGTCAGAGCAATATTGCATTTACAGAAATGGCCAGAGCAACATTTAAGTACCGACCTTAGAAAATCCTCCCACACGTGGCGGCTTTGCAAAGCTCAGTGGGGAAACGTGGGTCTGGCTTCAAGCCCGCGCTTGGGAAGTTAGGGAGGGCAGGGCACTTTGCTCAGCTGGGCAGTGCATGTTGCGTACGGAATTTTGGGGCAAAACTGATAAGGCTGGAGCACCTCTCGCGCTTGTGTGTTAGTCCGCTGTGAAAGTCAGATGCTGCCCTCCTTGCTCAACACAAATCTGTGTGCATGGAAATCTGTGTCAGAGTTAAACTGTGAAGTTAATTAAAACTGAAAGTGTTGGTAAGGAAGGCTTAAAGTGAATGGAAAGATTCTTGAATGAAAATGTAAATGAAATGTCCGGAATATCCACGTTAAACAGTCAGGACAAAGCACATTCAGATAAAATATGAAGAGTCCTTTCCAGTACAGCTGGCTGCCTCTGAGTGAAAGGGGGCAAAACACGTTCTTAAAAGTACGGAAGGAGCTGTAGTCCAGACTCATGGCGTTGAGGCACCCAGTCTGAATTTGTCTAAATACATCAGGTGCTGTATTCAGGAGTACTTGATACAGACTACACTGCTGGCTTAGGAGGCACAGCAAAAAGCATTTGCACCCACTGACCATGACCACTTGAGTCCGAATACAAGGTGTGTTCCACTTAGCAGCAAGGCAGCGTCCGGGTCTCTCCACACCATCTCCCCCTTCCCTCCTTCCCTGCCCGCACATCCCGCCTGTCTCACAGCCCAGGTCAGAGAGGGCTGCCCGCCTGCGGCACGACTAAGTGCTGCTGGTTGGCGACTTCTTCCCCAGCGCTGTGATTCTAGGTGCTGAAATAAATTTGTCTGGGACACCTCCAGGAACCAAAACTCCTTTGCAAGCTTTAAGAATTTGTTGATTCTGCCTGAGAATTTTGTGTGTAATGAAAGTTGGCATTCCAGTAACACTTTAAGAAAGATCCTGCTTTATTCCTTATGCACACGCATGAAGCTTGCCTTTACTCCATTCACAGCCACCTACACACACTTGAGATCAGAATTAGACCTTGCTCTCTGCTGGCATGTTTTCTCACAGCTAGAGCCTTCTCACACCTTTGGAAAAGCCTGATGCTGGACAGTGTCAATCCCAACAAATGCAATTCCTTGCCAAAAATAAAACCTGTGCCAGCTGATAAAGTGGAACCATGCCAAGCTGAAAAGGCAACACAATAATGATCGTTGGCAGAAAGGTTTCTTTCATGAATGAGTTATGCCTCAGTTATGTCTGAATTTTATGTAGGCTGCTCAAAAGAAGTGTGCTTAAACTCCTTGCCTATGTAACGGGAGCACAAGGGGGGCAAACCTCCCTCTCAGATGCCGGTTGGCAGCGGGCATCCCACTTTGTGATGGGGACCAGAATGGGGAAAGCACCAGGGCAGGAAGGAGCCGGGTGAAGGGAGTTGCAAGAGGTGGGTGGTTGCACACAAGCAGCAGACACCCATTTCTCGTCTGTCATTAAGCCACCGTGGCCGTATGCTGCAAGTTTGGCCGACCTCTGCATCTCTCTGACAATTAACCTAGTTTAGTACTGGCACTGGCAGCATGACAAGGATATTTTTCCTTGAGCTATTTCTCTGACAAATCTGGCAGAACTAGGCTGCCCTGTAACACAAGGATAAATGTCACTCTCGCAGAGCTCGTGTGTCCATTGTAGATTAAATCATGCTCTGAATACTGGTTCTGAGACCAGCTACAGCACAGTAGGGAAGCAGACTTGTAGGTTTGAGGGTCTTGTCTTTTTTTTTCTTTTTTAATATTCTTGACCTTTGGGGAAAATCTGCCTTCAAGGTTCCTGTCTACAGAGCAGCATTTTGTGACCTTTTCCATGAGCAGAGACATTGTTCAGGAACGAGAATTGATTTTCTGCATCTTGGCATGTGACTGCGTGTCCAAACTGTCCCCCTTGAACCATGTAGTGACTGGGTGGATGAGGATGCCAACAGCACAGGACACAGAAACATAGATTTTATACCGACATCACTGACAATGCTGGACTAACAGCATAGACTGTGGGTGTCAGCATGGATGGATGCTTGGGACTTCATATTTCGAAAGGAGGGTCCAGCCTGATCCCTCTGTGTTGGACTGGTACCTTGGGGGAGGTATCTGTTAGTAAATGATGTTTCATGTCATGACTAAAACCCCACTGTCACTGCAGGATTCCTGGCTTGGGGCTGAATCCTCTTTTGGGATTAAGAATGTGAATTTTGTTTTACATCACCCCTAGGCCTTGGCAAAGTTGCAGCTGATGAAGACTGAATATATCCAGTGAATCCTTGTACTATCTATCTCTAGAATATGTTTTATGTATTCGTATGATTTGTTAATTGACAACAGATTCTGACTATAGATTGAAGCAAGATCAAGAGCAACCTAGGGAAATGGCTGGAGATTAGAACAGATGCTGTACAACTTCTCTCCCCCCCCCCCCCCACCCCCCCCCAAAAAAAAAGAACTGTGAATTGTCCATAACTTCTACATATTTTACAATATATCCTCCCAATATGAAGTGAAAGAGGCTGACTGTAACAGTGAGCAAGTCAGGCTGTATTTCCAGGAAGTTCTTCTCTGCTTTCTTTTGAATTTCTCTTGGCAGCACTATCAAACTTTATTGATAAAGTCTTGCATTTCTCAGTACTGTAGACAGACAAACAGATTTGTAAGGATCACACATAGCATTGACCTTATCTGCACTGGTTTTCATTCTCTCTTCTTTTTGTCAAGATCCTGGACACCTGGGTGAGGAGGAAATAATCACCATTAACTCCTCTGTCCCTGAGGAGTTGTCTTGCTCTGTGACACTGCTGTGACACGTGGCATGGAGAGAGGTTAAGAAAAGACATTTGCAGTTGCTAGAGCTGTGCTGATTTTTTATTTGCTCTTCCTCACTTTTATTTGCACTTACTCACCAATTATTATTTACCTCGATGATGTGAAATAAATTAATAAAAATATCTTTAGTGGTATAAATTTCAAGTACAAAATTCTATCATCAGTGCATTACTGTAGGATTTATTTTTCCCTCTTTTACTCTATTGAAATCACATTGGCAGGAAACAAGTGTTTTAGGCCAGCAGGTCATTTTATGTGCACATATCAGGAAACTTACAACTCTCTGTATATTGTGCATTGCAGTCCTATCATTCACTAGACAATATGTAATATATTCTTAATGTAGAATTTCAGTAATTTAGCAACCTCTTAAACAGAGAAAGAGGGGAGTCTGACCTGCTCTAAGGATCATATTTTCCTGTCTCCTCTGCAGACCTTAGTGAACTGATAAGATTAGTAGACTGATGGCCTTGTTACATTTAGTGTTTTATTAAGAACAGCCAGTATTAATTTTGAAAGCATAATTCAGGGTATTTTCTTTTCTCCTCCCATATGTGATAAGCATTACTCTTATATGTTATTCTTAACATTCAGTAAGCACTGGTGAAGTCCCGCTGTTTTTTTTACCTTCCTTCCCATGTAAAATGAGTAGTGGAATGGTTTCATAGGAGCATCCACAGAGACCCCTTCACTTGTGGATTTTATAACTCAACAGTACAAAAGGCCAGAAAACATCCCACATGGAGCAGAATTTTATGGAGAGGAGATAGGCATGATTAACCAAATCTGTCCTGGAAGACCACTGGAAGCAGAGAGTATGCTGTGCTGCTGCTAATATATGAGGATGTGTAGGTTGATATGGATGAGCAAGGCTGTTTCGCTTGATATGTACAAGCATCTCCTGCCAAGAGACTGAATTACAGTCAGAAATAAGTGCTCTGTATGAAGAGCACATGTTGCAACGCAGTCCTTCGCCAAACAGGTTTTGCAGTGGGAGTGGGAATCCCAAGAGGCAGTCGTGACTTGCCTTCGCCAGCTCCCAAAGCATCCCTGCCACAGGTTCTAGTTTGAATATTTGGCACATCTCTCCTGGTTTGTCTTACAGCAGGAAGACAGCACTGCAGGAGAAAGAGTGAATACAAATTCTGTCCCAAATGCAGTGTGTACATGCTGGTAATTCTTTTTCACCCTTGGCACTTCTGGGATTACTTTTGTCACTGTGATCTGTTGTAGGGATGAGCACAGTTGAAAGCACCTGTTGCTGCTACTTCGCCCCAACCCAGACCACGAAGGAAGTATTTATACTGGTAATATTAGCTGAATCAATATAGAAATTCTGAGGAGATCCTGCCCTTGGAGCCCAGTGATGGCTACTGCAAACTGTGTGGGCCCTGACACAGGACCGGGAGAGCCCTGCACATCCTGCAACAAGCTCCAGTGCTAGGGATGTGCTGTGTTCTCCATGTCTGCTTTCCAGCTGCTTTGTGTTGTGAGTCAAAGGCATGGCCATACAAATGTGTTTTCCTTGGTGCTGTGTCTGTGAACTTTTCTTGGTGCCCGTTTTAATAAGTCTTGCATTTAAATTTTGCATATCTTGATGATTTTTAGCGGACTGAGTGTGCACCATTTCTAGCAAGCATGCTACTTCCAGTTTCTTCCCTCAGAGGGGATTGAATTCCAGCACTTTTTTGTTTTATCCTTCCAACGCATGAGCGTAATGAAGTTGGACAGTAATGGTTGCTACATTTCACTTTTTTTCTGCTCTGTCCCCAGTGGTCTGAGCATCTGTAGGTTTGAAGGCACTTACAGTTATAGTCTTCATGTTCAAAATAAATCAGAAGAGAATAGACCAAAACAGGACAGAGCATTTAATAAGATATATACATATAATCTTGCACTTAATATATTGAGCTGACAAAGCAAATAAATGCAAAGTTTCGCAGACTTGCTTTTTTTGTAATCTAGGCTTGAATAATAGTAACATGACCCAAGTGAACAAAAGAAATTTATAATGGGAGGCCAAGAACAAGTAACCCTCTTCTAGAACTAATGAACTGTAATCCATACCAGAGATTTCCAAAATGCATTTGTTACTCTTCCACCTACCTCACAACAGAATCTGCCTGTCTTCCTTCCTCCTTTCCTTCCCTTTCTTCAGCAGATGCTTAGTTATATCCCTCATACTTCTGGTAACTCAGCAGTGGAGAGAGGTTAATAGTCACGTTCTTAGAAAGAAGATGCATTTCACAGACTTGTGACAGTCTCCTTGCTTTTTGTTAAGGTCTGCTAATTGTTGTTCAATTCTTTCTGTGCTTTACATATCCTCTGTTTTTCAAGTCCCCAGCAAATAGAGGTTGACAAGCAATGCAAAAAATACCATAGCGATTTTTTGCCCTGTGGGGCTTTACAACACCAAGAGAACTCACAGCTGACAGCATGAAGGATTTTTGTCTGTGATGAGAGCTTGGTTTGCTTGCATGTCAGGTAAAAATAAGTTTCCTCTTAAATAGGTGCTTATCTTTTTGCAGCGTTACATAAACCCTCTTGACACTACCTGACAAGTGCGAATTGGCTGCTTCTGGCCTATATATATTTTGAGAGAAGATGCAGGTTTGAAACTCTTTATTTTTGAGTCTTTCTTTTGGTTCCCTTGACATGACTTGTAATGCTCACCAATCTCCGTCATCACTGGTATCGGGCTGTGTTTTTGGCTTCTTTAACCATTTTCCACCTGGCTGCTCTTGTCTATCCTAAATCTTCTTTCCTTTGCTACCTCAAAATTCCTGTTTTCTATACACCTCTGCTCTTGCCTCTCCCACAGCCTAGCAATGAACTGTTTGGTACAGCAGTAACCAGGTGTCAAGGTCAGCAGGGAAGCATGGCTTTAAACACTGCAAGATACGACTGCAGCATGCTTCTCCTGTCTGATGGAGGGAAGAGAAGCAGAGACTAAGAGCAAGCAATTGAACTGGTTTAAAAATATAAGACTGTCTTGGACACAGGCTCCATTGTAACCACTGCAATAAATACATAGAGTCAAGATCAAATAAGGACAGATTTTGCTGGTCCTGGATTTAACCGTGGCAGATGAATGGAGATCACCCATGCATAACCTCAAAGTCACTGGAACTTGATAGGTGCAGGGTATCAGTCCATGGAAAGACACTTCTGCCTGGGCTGCCCTAGCCCTGTCCTGCTTGTTGTAGTGATGGTGAGGCCCCATCCTCTCCCTTCTGTCATCTCCAATCTCCTGATGCCTGTGACAGGGCTATTCTCTTGAGGGTGTTGTCTTGTTCAAGGAGAGCAAGGAGGAAAGGGAAAGAGAGGAACAGGCTGACTTGATCTGCCAAGAACCCATGTGGCTAACTACAACGGTGCTGAGCATGCTGAGCCATGTGCCTTCTGTCTCCTTGTACTATTTCAACACCACAAAACTCTGAGCTGGCTATGCTTCTTATTTTAAATTTATGGATTACTGTATGAGTAAACTGTGAATTCAAGCTGTGGAGCTTAATGTCAGCAAAACATGTGGAGCTGAAGGCTGAAAACAAAGGAAGCTTTATGGATTCGCCAGGTTTGGTGAGACTCTCTGTATACGAACTTCACTTCAGCAGTCCTGATATCTTTAAACATTTACCTGTTAGACTAAACATAGGTTAAGCCAGGCCGTGAAATAGCTCAACTCTATAGCTGACATCTAATCAAAATCTTATCTATTGATCTTCTGCCTAGTTGAATTACCACCTGGACTGAATTCCTTAAAAGAGTTGCAAACTGTCATACAAAATCCACTAAAAACAATGAAAATAAAATAAGCCAAGGAAATAAGGATTGTAATATAGTCCAATTCCTCTTACCTAGTTGATTTGTTTGGTTTGAAGACCTCATCTCTGGTTGCTATGCTCTCTGCTATTTCAGTGGTCAGGCAGAGGAAGCTATGGAAGATGGAAGAAGAAGTGAAAGAGTAATACCAACATGCTTGGATTAGTTCTTTACTGATATTATTCCACTGACTTCAGCAAATGACTCTTGATTTTCATTGGAATGAACCAGGAGATTTTCATTTAATGAGGTTTTGTGTACACGGACAAACATCTATTTTTCACATATGTAGGGAGATATAGAGTAGTAGAGACCCAAAATATATTTTGGGGGGTGGGGCGGAAGGAGCTTCTAACAGTGCTGATTCACACCACACTGTTTTTAGTAGAAACATCAATTTTAAAAAACAGAACATCCCTTGAGGACATGTGGGTGAATGAGCTGAAACAATACAAAGAAAACGTCATGGGTGCCAGCTTCTGCAATCTCTGTGACAAAAAACATCTCCAAAAAAAACACCCTGTGTGGGGGTTTCATCAAACCTCAGGCTCCACTTTCCTGTCCCTTATGACAATGGTAGCTGCATGACAACAGATCTTACAAAAGGATGACTTTTCTCCTGTTTTTTTTTATTTGAAATTTTTCTGGGATTGGCAGACACAAACTCCATGACTTTAACAGTGACCAGAAAGTCCCTTTTTTAAGAGAATGTTTTCAGGTGAGTAGCAGGACGGATGATAAAATAGCGACCCATGTGACCTCTGTATGGTCAGATCTACAGCTACAGGTCAAGAGTGGGGAAAGGCTCCCTGTTTGTCTCCAGACCTGAGGCTGTTCCTTGTAAGGGTCATCCACATTGTCACAGAAGGCTTCAAGGGGCTTAGGGGTGAAGGAATTTTCCAAAAAAGCTACTGAAGGAGTGGAAATATGTAGCTAAAGGCTAGGGATGGATCCCAGATCCCTCTCCCCACACCTACGTCTGACCTTAGAAATGGGGATGAAGTAGGAATTGTTTTCGTATCTGTTTCACCTTGATGTCCCAGGCAGAAGGAAACAGAGAGTTTTTATGTTGGCTGCAGTGAAATTGAGATCTCACAGCTTGGGTCTTCATTCTAAAAGCTTCTGCGTGTACTGTTTTTTTGGATTTTTTTTTTCCTTTCTCCTCTTTCTGGCAGTGCTGGAGAGCAGGATTGGTCTGGCAGCATATGACACTCCTCCACCCCTCTGTCCCCATCCTCCTGCTAACTCAGGGAGCCCTGGGCACTGAGGAGGACAGGAGGCAGCCCCATGCCTGCCCGAGAACCGCCGTGGCTCCAAACTACCATAGTACAAGGAGCCAAAAGAAGAAAAGCAGTCTCTGGAAAGAGCACTCTTTGCAGAGGAGGCTGAGGAGAGGGGACCATAACAGCCGCAGCCACTGCCCTGGCAGGGGGGGCTGTAGGCAGCACAGCTGCTCTTTTTGGGAATGTCAGAGAAGAAGAAGAAATTGCTGAGGGAGTTGTCATCAGCGGACAGCACAATAGGTGTCTCCAAAATAGTGCTTCACACAGTCATAATCTTTTCTTGAAAACACTGCCCAGGAAGCCTGGGTCTGACTAACTTTACAAATAATGAACACCACTTTAAAAACAGACACGTAAATCATAAAATCACTTGGGATCCAATTTCCCTGCTTCTCTCTGATGAATGAGAGCACAGGCGTGGCTCCATGCAGTCTGCAGCACAAACAGCAAAATGATGTCCCTGGGCTCTGCAGGAAGACATGCACCTTCGTGGTGCAAAATGCGACCTCAAGGACTTTTTGAAATCCTGTTGGTGTATGCCCATGCAGTGAGCCACAGTGGCTTCTTCTTTCAAGAAAATGCCACCTCCTCACTGATCCTGAACCTCCGCTAGACACAACTGGCCAAGTGAATCACCTTTCATTGACTTGGGTTCTTTTATTAAGGATGCTGCTAGGAAAGTCTGCCTACTGAATTAGGAGAGCTTTTTCCCCCTTGAGTTTATCAGAGCATTGTTGTTTAAATGAAGCTTTAAACATGCTAATTAACAGAAAGCAAGTTACCAAAGGAAATAAAAAAATAGATCTGTTTGTCCCCCAGTACCAAAAGAATCTTTCAATTCATTTCCCTGTGTTACTTACGCCCATCAGAAAGGAGCTCTGGATGCAGAGCCTGGAGTTACAGGGTGCAGTGGCTTATGGAAATGAAAGCATAAAATTGGCACCGAGAGGTCTAACAATTTCCACTTGGTGTCCAGAAAATGGGGGCAGGGAAGAAAGGGCAGATGTTCTCCTGAAGAGATGGTTTGAGCACACAAGAAAGTTGATCCATAATAAAGTCCATAAGCTGACACTGTTCTGTAATAAAGTGACTGTGCTTTTCTTACTCTAGGATAGCTTCTCTGGTGAATGCTCTTATTCCGAAAGAGGGATGTCTCCAGGGAAGCTATTCTGGGATGTGTGTTTCTACACATGTAATTTACATAGTGTGGCTAAGGTATTATTCCACAACCACTACAGTAATCATGTATTTCCCTCCTGCAGACAACCCCTTAGTAAGCAGCACCATCTCTGGAGGCCGATGTGGTTGACCTTTGTGGAACTGTTTATGTTCAGTTTTGGAAGGTCTTCTTAATGCCAGTATTAAAGTACTCAGCAACCCCTCCTACATAATGCTGTAACATCTTCAATTAGCTTTTAAAGAAATAAGAAAATAATTTGCTGTAAGGCTGTTGCTTTGTTTACAGGCACTAAATTGTTAGGTATTTCTTTCCCTTTCCTCCTCCTCCTCATTTTCCCCGCATATTGCACCCTTATAAACATACAGTGCTGCGTGCTGAGCATCTGGCTTTACCCTTCCAGGAACTGACCGCGTTTCACAGACATTTAAGGAGTTCTTCAGCTTTTGGAAGGTACAACCAGCTGACAATAGGTAAACCACCAAATATTGGTCTGAGGCACTATAAAAAATTACCAAAATGGAGAGCAATGTCTCAATTGCTAGTATAAACATTTAAATGCTTTACCGTTTTTGTTTAGTCTGTCTAGGTCAAAATTTTTTATCGTTAGCATTCAAGTCAGGGTGGGAGTGGATATTTTGGAACCAGAGAAAATTTTATTATAGTAGCTGTAAGATTATTTTGTGTTATAAAGCTGGTCAGTTTGGCTGCATTGTCAGGCTGTTGGGGTAATATTTACATGAAGTGAGTAGAATTTGGTTTATGTATGCCTGGATACCAACAAATCCAATAACCCCAAGATGCAGCCGTCCGCCACCAACGTAGATGTCCAGCTGGAGATCCTGGCTGTGGGTGATATCTTGGGTCACCTTGAGTCATGACGCAGGTAGTGCGTTGCTGTGAGAATGAGCAGGCGGTGAAGCACAGCATGCATGTGCTGCTGGAGTTCAGATTGCCAGCTCCCTTCTGAAGGACCAGGGTCACCTCAGTTTGAAGAAGACAGACTGTAATTATCCCCCTTCAGAGTCGATAATGAACTGACATCATTTCCTATGCCACCTTTGTTTTCCTTCGGGGNGGAACATCACAGCTAATGAGACCCAAGTCTGCTTAAACTGTGACGTTAACAAAATCACAGCCTGCACTGGAACAGCCTCGGGCTCAGAGGCTGGCTGAGTCACCGAGATGCCACAACCTGTCACAGAGCATTCACGGTTTGGATTCACTTCAAGGCAGCCTCTCACGTCACAGCCCGGACCCATTTCGTAGGAGCAGCAAGGTCAAGCAGGATATGCCCTCTCTTAGGACAGCAGGGACAAGGCCACCATCCTGGGTTGCTTAGGGGAATATGATTGCGGCTCGGGCTCAAGGTTCAGCTTTGCAAACC
>VXAA01007033.1:217804-264687 GCA_013399115.1 Anseranas semipalmata
CCCAGCTGCATGCATGAGGTTTATATCTTAATTTCCAAAGTGAAAATAATTATTAGGGCTTGTATATTGGAATTCCCATGGCTGTAGTAGCATAAAATGGAGAATGAAAAAGCAGCTTTCTAAAGAACATGAGTAGATAAGTTAATGTGTTTTGTAATGGGACAGTATGAAATGACTGCCTCTTACCCTGAACATTTCTTAAACTAAATGAATAATAATAATAATAATAATAATAATAATAAAAAGAAAAAGAGTGAAAATCTTTTTTGTTATGTAAACTATGCAAAAATAACATGCCATCTGAGACAGTAGAAATGACAAGGAAAAGCTGAAGAAAACTATAGTATCTGCAAGCTAATGAATATGAAGAAGTAGCAGTCATCAACTTGGGCTAAAAGTAAGATATGGTGCAAAAGTTATTTTCTCCTTCTCTTACTTGCTTTTTTTCAGGGAAATCCATTTTGTGTTCTTGGCAATATGGTACCCTCTTATGAAGGCATCTTCTGTAATTAAGGGAGTCCAGGGCTGGACCCCTGATTCCGCCCTAGTTTATGCATTGTCTCCATTGATTCATCAGTTGCATCCTGGTGGTCTGAGAAAACAAGACAGATTTTTATGGAGAGGTTCTCAACCTGTGTTTAAAGCTTCAAGGGTCACCGTTTCAGCTTCAGACCAAAGAAGGGCTCTTGTGCCTGGATGTTATTGTCAGTGTTTCCCCAAGATACCAGCTGGACTAACAGAGAACACTGTCTTTTCTTGCAAACTTCTCCCAGCTTCAACCAAAAAAGCCACAGCACCCTTTGAAGCAGGATTTCCCCTCCCCAGGCACCAGTTTTTCATATGGTGACAGCATCAGGCTCCTTCTTGCTCAATCCACCTCTTTGAATCTGTCCTCCTTGCTGCACCTGGGCTGAACTTCAAGAGGAGGAGCAGAGACCAGCCTTACCCAAACCTGTGTTTTAGTGCTTAAAACACTCCCAAAAACTGAGGTGTGAGGGTGTGAGCTCTCTCAGCCTCTCTTGCCAAGTGGGTGCTAACAGTGGTCCCTGAACAACAGGAGGGAAAACACACCACTGTGTTATTGTATGGTTTCCTTGGTACTGAGAACAGCACTGCCTGTGCATGTGGAAAGAAGGCTGAGTGGATTGGGCTTTTTTTCAGATTTGGCTAAAGGAATTCAGGTTTAAAGTATTTCCAATACTTCTGTTAAATTGGCGACTTGAGAAAATTATTTTTTCATAATTTTACAGCACCATACAGTAAGCATTTCCTACCATGTGAGCTTTCGGAAGATTGTAAACAACATTCCAGCCATACTTGTACTGTGGCTGGATACAGGCTTTCTGGAGTCTTAAAATGCTTTTACAATGTGTGTTTATTTTAATGGAAGGGCGAAGTATCTCACTGAAACCTCTCATATTCAACTGGGTGGAACCATAAAGCCACAGGTAGTAAGGATTTTTGCATGCCCAATGAGTTTTGGAAGTTTTGTTCTGAAAAGTGGCTCGTAACTTCCCTCTGATCCGTCTTCTTCCAGCCCTACGTGCAAGGGGGAGGACTGCAGAGGCAGGGCGAGTAGAAGTCGGGATGGTGTTTCTCTAGAGTGAGATAAGCAAAATGTACCGACGGCTATGTTATCCTCACAGAAACTCTTGTAATAAGATATACAGTCAACAGTGTGACTTATGTACATCTTATGCCACTGTCAAAACTTGTTTAGACTGAAATCCTGGAAACTGGGCTGTGATACAACAGGAAATGTTTTCCCCACCCCTACAAGGAGCCTATGTTTTGGGGGGTATTATGTAAGGTGATTGATGAGTCACATGCAGTTCACTTCTTATAGGACTGACTCAAAGTCCTTATTGAATATCAGACATTGAATTTGATAAGAGGGGAAAACTACTTTTTAAAATGGAAAACATTTGTGACATCTTGTGACGCATCTTACTCATGATGGTGATGTTTGTTCAGCTCTCAGACAGGCACCTGACAGGGACCTCTGTGTTTTTCCAACTTCTGAGAAGGCATGCTAAGACCTCCTTTTTCTGACCTTCCCCACGAGGAAGCAAATTTCAGAGCATAATGTTTACCAAGACGTGTTAGTGATGTAATTTAGATATCCATGCTGACCTAAAGGGACCTTATGTGATTTTTGGGTCACTGAGGTCAGAGGCAAGTGCCACCACAGCCAGACCTGTGGGTGGCCCTTCATAGCATATTCTGTCAATAAGAAGGTATAAAGACAGCAATCATTATTTACTGACTGCAGCCCCATTGTTTCTTGTAACTTCAAATTCCAGTGGAGACCACATTAGCAAATCCAAGCCTTGGATTGAAAACACTTTGAAAATGAATGCAATGACGTTCCCTGTTTATTATTTTACATATAGCGTCTTATGTGCACGTATCATTGTTTTGTGCCAACAGAAGCCTCAAACCTGCTTGCTTGTTGAGTCTGTGGCATAGCAGATATTGTAATTAGTTATATGAAAAAAAAAAAAGAAAAAAAGAAAAGAAATGTGTGCTAAGTATGTGTAAATATAAAATTTCTGCCTGGCAGGTTCTTCTGTCTGTATTTGAAAAAATCGAGCCACGCTGATCCCGTTGTTCCCATATTGTCACTCTTGTTAAAGAACCCAAATCCCTGGTCCTATTGCAAGCATATTTTGCTCACTGCATCATAAACTATTTATAGTATCGGTGGGGATAATAGAAGGTGGAGACAATGCTGAGATACTAAGTTCCAGGAGACTAGTTATACCTGTTGAATATAATCCAGTGATTAAAACACTGAATAAACATGAAAAACACATGAATCAACAGATTCAGTGTTTATTCTTGACATTAATTGTATGGATATCCATATAATTTGAAAAACACAGTACAGAGGATTGAGCTGTATTATGAGGTATAGTATTGCAGTGTCTTAATCTCTTTGTCATTGCACTTGTCATTTTTACCTCAGATAACTTGATTTCAGCAGCACCAACATTTCTTTTGAATCTTTGTACAAATGTTCTGATTTCCCCAGGCTCATTTTTTAGTTAAGATTCTAAATAAGGTAGATATTCAATGATCTTGCTGCATTCTCATTGTGTATGATCTCAATTCCTACTGTAAAAAGATTTTATTACTTTATCAGTACAAGGCAAAATCAGTGGTCAAGATTGCCTTCAGAATATAAGTGCTGCTCTTTGAGCGGTCTTGGGTGGATGTGAAAATCAGACATGAAGCTGACAGCTGCTGATGGCAAGTGCTGTCACTTTCCAAATACCCAGCTAACACCCATTGCATGTGATTGCTCCCTCGTGTGTTCCATCTGTAGATAAAAGAATGTACAAGTATTGATAGGCACCTAAGTTTTCCACGCGTAAACCTCTTGGGAGTGTTTCAAATTTACATTTTGTCACTTTCTTTTGATGCAATGTTCCAGTTTTACCCTTCTTCAAGGGCAAGGGAAGGCTGAAGTTTCTTAGAGTTTTGCATAGGAAAAGGTGCAATTCTGCAAGGTGATCAAAGCACCTGATAAAGTTTCAATCAAGCTCCAGCTTTGCTGAAATCAAGAGGAGTTTTTGGAACTTTGAGATTTTAATATAGCATTTGAACAAGATTAATGATGTGTTGTAAGCTGTTGAATGCTAAAAGCACTAGAAGCCATTGGCAAGGTTTCCACGCTCTCACTGTCTCAGAAATGTTGGTTCCATTATGCTGTGTCTTGTTTTCCCTTTCATTTTGCTCTGAATGTCCTGCCCAAGTACTCATAGGTTCCTTGTTGTGCTGGTACCTGAGCACCCGCAAGGAGCTAGAGGTAGTGTGCTGCTCCTCTGTTTTCCTGGTTTCTATCAGCTGGTGTGAGTAGAGTGCATAAAATATGTTTAATATTATTAGATTACTCTTGGGGAACTTCAGTATTTAACTGAGGAAGTTCAGTATAAATAAATACTACAGTTGTTTTGCATGACATGAGACTACTGTGGTTCTGTGCTGATGGCCAGTAACTTCCCTATGATGAAAAAATATTTGTTTACAGTAATCTAGGAGCAAATAACTAATAAGCTGACTGCAGTCTTTCATGAGTTAATTCCTTATTTTTGTTGTTCGAGGTCTACTTGTGTTCTAAGAGTGTTACATTTAAAAGCAGCAGTGAAGGAGGCAGGAGCTATAGCAGCAGCCATGCCGTGTACCAGCAGTGGAAGCAGGCTGCTGATGCCGTTGTGTTTTCTCAGAGTGCTCCTGGCTTGGGCATGGGCAGGGAAGGGGCAACAGAAGGCCAAGGCACAAATTAAATTGTAAATATTAGCTTCTCTGAAGTAGTAGTTATGTTAGGCAAGATGCAGAAACTGTGCTAATCCATAAAAGAAGCCAGCATTTCCAGCCTGCGTGCTGACTTGCCCGTCTAGGCTGCTCCTAGCAGTGTACAGCTCCATTTCCCTGTGTGCGACACAGCTGCAATTTATTGAAATGGCTTAAGACTAGAATTTGAAACAGTGCTTGAATCTTGGAGAGCAATCAGTACAGTTGTAGCTTCAAAGTCATCAGTGACAGAGTAATGGCCTGGAAGAGGTGTCAGGGGAGGGAGAGAACGTAATTTGGACCAACAATTTGTACACAGTCCCAACAACAACTGGGATCATTGCACAACAATCCCAGTCATGGTTTTTGCCCACAATTGCAGGCAACTTGTCTTGTTCACCTATTCCTTCCAATTCTCTGTTCCCATGATAGAGGTTAATGGGCCTTTCTACATATTTCATAATAAAAGCCAATGCTGGTGGTTGAAATGCAACTTTTTGCTTTTTAAAGAAAAGAGGAAAAAAAAGCTTAAACATGACCACATGTTACATGACACTTTGGTAGCATGTACATGAAATTCAATCTTTACAATTCATTTAAAAATAAAAATGTGTTCCAAGTTCTTTCAACTGTCCTGAAAACTAGTAGGAAATCTGGAGGCTCTTCGCTCAGTATAAACAGTCAAATTTAAAATGGGAATTTGGTTTCTGTTGCAGAGAGCAGAGTGCTTGTTTAATTTGTGTCTGGCTTTGGCTGTCTGTTCCATGTGTAGCTTTGGGAACTGTGGGGACTGAACTCTCATCTCTTCTTCCATTCTTCATCAGTGCAAGATGCTTTAAAGGGACTGTACCAAAATCTCTAGCCTTCCTTGCTCCTCATCCTCAGCAACCGATGGGAGTACATCATTGCAGCTGATGACAAACACAGTCATTATAAACAACGCTCAATATGTGTTTTCTTCATACTCTCAGAAAAGCTTTTTGTTAATCTGTGGGGACAATAGGTAAAGAGTCATTTTTCTTCTGGTGCACCCAGATTCATACCGAGTAGCTGACGTGGAAGAGTAAATATTCAGATATGTGTGCACACATTCCTTATATAATATACAAATATATTTTGTTTGACAGCATCATAGTGCAAGAGCATTGTGAAAATGACAGCCATTCCCTGGGGTCAGATCTGTACAGACAGGACACAGCACAACGTTAGGCTTCACTAGTAAGGTAGTTCCAGAGTTTGTTTAATTACGATGGCTTCATTAAAACAAAAAGCAGGAAAAAAACTAGGAAACTAGTAACAGGGATATGCGAAGTTAAACTGAAATAATAGATATTTGAGAGGTTTTTCCTTTCTTGTGGGAAAGTAGTTAAGCTAAATAGCTTTAGCTTAAAGAAATAAATGTTATGAGGATCTTTATAAATATTTATAGAGTAGTAATGCAGAAATATAGAACCACTAAATCTGCTATGTGTTTATACTTTAGCAAAGGTCTCTGGCTGACAATAGAGAGGTAATAATATGAGAACATCTCTCTGACAGCTAGACAGAGAAGCCATTTGCCTCATCTGAGCTTCTACCATGGTTATCACTGTGCTGACATGGGGAAAAGCTGTGCTTATGGAAGCGTAGGATGGAATCGCCCATCCTCAACCTGCCGCAGGCTACGGGGATCACGTCTCTGACCCGTGCCACCTTCCCAGCCAGCCCTGATGCCCTGCAAGCACCCCAGGTGTCAGGAATTTTTCTGTGAAAGGCTTTTGTTTATAGGGTTATTGATACATAGAAGTGAAAGAGCAGTAGTAATCAGGACTATTTCTCACTGAGGTGAAAAATAAGCATTTTTTCCCCAAACAAGATGGTAAGTCTCTGGCACAGTGATATGGGAGGCCATCAGAGAGAGGACAGCCAGGTACACAAATGCCAGGGCAGAGAGTACAAAGCACAACAGTGGTGAGCATCTGGAAATGTTGTTGGCATTATTATGAAACTCAGGTGGAGTTGCAGAAAACAGCTTGTTTCTAGTTATGTGTTTAGACACATTTTTTGCAGCCTTACTTTTAGGAAGTATTGGTTGGAAATAGTAATCCAGGAGTTTAAGCTTTGCTTTTTAGACTGCTCATCCCCTTCTTTATAAATATTGAGGAAGGTTTAGTGTAAGCAGGACATTTCTGGCCATAGCTGGTGGTCACAGTAGCCTGAGGAATGCTCCTGTCGTGACATACTCCTTTAAAAAAGCAGAAAAGGCAAATGCATTAAAATAGAATTCAGGTACTTATTTATGAAGCTTTTTTCTTATGTAGAGTTCACACAGTTGTTAATCCTTGCAAGAATACAGAATTACCAAGGAAAAAGCATTGCTTCACCACACTGAACTGCTAAGACCTCAGTTCCAGCAGTGATTTTTGTATATAGCAAAAAAGAGGGATTTTGTATTCAGGACATGGAGTCACAAGAGCCAGATTTCTGAGCAAGGATGATACAGCATCATTGGGTGCAAGGAGCAGCAGAGTATTAGTCACCTTCACCGCTGAAGATGTTGACGTCTGGCCTCTTAAGTACTGGTATGGTTGGTCTGGACGGGAGATTGTACATTTGCTGTCTTTTAGCTTAGATCTGTACATAGCTCTGCGTGTGTCTGGAGTTTAGGTGCCTTACTCCTCTTTCATTTTTGGCTCCAGTTCCTGGTGCACTGCTGACATCAGAAGAGTTGGTGTGAGCACTGCCTGAGAACTGACCAAGTCAGCTCACTCGCTTAGGCTGGAGTTCTAGAAGGCTTTACATTTAGCCGTTTGACCTAAAATCCATCCGGTTGGTGTTTGGGTTATGTTTGGACGGCAGTCATGGCTGGTACACACTCTGTGCAGATGGCCCCTGGGAGGCAGGAATTGCCAGCACCTTTGTGAGGCAACCGTGCTGCTTCACATCCCCTCTGCCTTCCCAGGAAAGGCAGGAGCCCCTCACCTGATCCACACTGCGAGGTCTCACAAGTGAGTTTATCAGCATGAGGTTATCCAAGATGCTCCTTGCTGGTGGCCTTCAGCATCTCCATCAGCCTTTCCAACACATCGGATCTGGGTACCAGAGCAGCTGGGGGGTTGCGCGATGCAGTCGGGGTGTGATGCACACTGTCGGTACTTCTGATCCTGGCTTGGGTCAAGCCCAAATTACACAAGGACAAGACTACTTGCAGCGAAAGAAACGTACTTGTCTGCCCTAATCAGGGCTTAGCTTCGGATCAGCGATGACAGCCCATTATGCAGTATTTTCTTCTGCTGGGCAATTGTGAGTGCTTTGTATACATTATTCTTAATTGCACTCAGACAATGTGTCTGCCTCTGCTGCGCTAAAACAAAACAGTACCAAAGTCTGAGAGCGCTGGAAGCGAGGTCAGGAGAGCACCGCAGGAGCTGGGCAGGGAGCGCCGCTGCTCTGATTATTTGTGCCAGAGCCGGCTATTGAGCACTGGCTGGATTCCTGCTGTCGCTCCCCAGAGCTGCTGCAGTTCCCTGCCCGGGTGGCCAGGTGTGAGCTGGTGAGGACAGGTGGTCTGAGGAGTGACACAGACAGAAAGCAGGGCATTTTTAAAACAGCAAATGTGTTATAAATATATATATTTTTTTTTTTTCCTGGGATTTTGGTTCATTTATATCACCAGAAGTGAAAACTCGATGCAGTTCTCCTTGTTTATGTTTTGACTTTATGTTTTGCTCCCATGTCAGCCTCGGTATTGGAAATCCTTGTGGTCAGCTTCACTTTCAGGCCCTCCCTGCTCTGCTGTGCGAGTTAGGGGTGCTGCAAGGGAAACGCATCTTTGTTTTAAATCCACTGCTTTCATTTGAATTTGCAAATAATGTGGAAATGTTTCTGTTGGCCGTGGGTTTAACTGAAGCTTGTTTTTACAAGCAGTAGGACCAAGTTAAAGCAGACTTAGGGTTTTGGATCTCTCTGCTCCAGCACTTGGGATGTGCTGCCACTGGAGATGGGATTGCAGAGCCCCCCTTGCGTGCAGAGCAGGGCACGGGCACGGCAGACCTGCAGCTCCCTGCCTTGGAGCCAGCCAGGTCTGCAGCCCTGGGTGAAGGTTCAGCAGCCACCACAGCCTTCCAAGAATGGCTTGTGTGAGGTTTTGTGGATTTAGGACTGGAATTGAGCTATTAGGCTGAAGCTCTTTGGGCCTTGGTTTTATCATAGGGTCGTGGAGAGAGTGAGTGGAGTTGTGGCTCCAGTCCCCCCTGGATTTGCTGCTGCAGCAGGGGGGAGCAAGTCCTTCCCCATGGAGAGGGCAACCATCGTGCAGCCAGGATTCCAGAGAGCATGCTGCTGCTTGAAAAAATAGGCCATGCAAACAGAAAAAAACATTTTCCAAATTTCCCGTACACACCTAGCAACACTACTTTAAAGGCATGAGCTGTGCAACACACATTTTTTATGTCTGTTTTTATCTCTCACTTTTGGCCGTCAAATCATTTTGATATCATGCGGCTGCATGGAATTACTCTCTGTCCAGAGCAGCTGAGAAGGAATATAAATCTGCAGTTCACCTTGGCCACCAGACAACATTGGGTTCACATTATGACTGCCCATGCTAATCAGGTATCCTGCTTGGATTTCCATCCCTCTCTTCCAGCTGTAAATCAGGCAGCTGATTAACAATCACAGTCAGGGAGATAATTAGTACTGGCATGTAGCTGTTTTATGGATCTCTCTTTTCTGGGAGCCAAACCCAACCATATGGAAAAATGTAGCCGAGACACTATAAATATGATTCCACTTAGACAGTTGTCTCTTTCTGTTTTCTGTTATCACAGCAGTGTCAGCACAGGGAAAACAATGAAAGTGAAGAGATGCTGTTGCAGATTTTATTACAAGTTGAGGACTTTTTTCATTCTTCAAGGACACTGTGTTAATCTGAAGAAAGAGGACTTGCATTGTGTTCATTTTTGCTGCCACAATTATTTAAGAAAGAGATTCGGTGCTCATGCTTGAAGTGCTTTGGTTTTCTTTTAACTGTTTCTGGCAGAATTAGAAAGATATGCTTTGTGCTTTGTGTCATGATAAGTTGTCTTCTCCAGTAAGCCACATCTTAAACTTTGTCAGCCGTCTCTGCATTCAAAATCCTCTGCTCCTTGCATTTGGACTGATGCTGTTAACTGGGTGTCTGTAGTGCAGTCAGCAGCAGCATGTAAGGATATCCACAGAAAGTGAAGTCTTCACCTGCACCATGCAGATGGACACCAGCAACAACTGAATCTGTGCAGATGGAAATCTTTGCACAGAGCCTCTTCTGATCTTCATGCTGATCTTCATGCAGCCCAACAGAAATTAAAAAAAGATCTGCCTCTGAGGACCCATTCACAGGGCTAGTGCCCTAACATCAACCACTGAAAATTTACTGGCAAAAAAAATAAAATTGGGAATAGGAATATCTCTTATTACATTCTGTATCGTTGCAGGATCTCTGTAAAGCAGAGACTGTTTTTAGAAAACAGCAAACAATTCACTTCAAAGCCATTTTCTTGTGTTTGTGTTGTTGTGGTGGCTTTTTAGACTATTTTTTAACTTTTGTTGAGTGTTCCTGAGATTGGATTACTTAATGTGATCCCACCACAAGTTCTCTGATTGGGGGTCCCAAAATGTTGTGTTAGAGAAGTATAGGTAGCCTGCAAGCTGGGGAAGCTTTTATGGTTCTGCTACCTAGGAAATAAAAAGGAGAGCATCCTGCCTTCCCTTTTGGGTGTGGGATGCTGGGGGGACGTGCAGCTTCATAGAGCTCAAGCAAGTGAGGAAGTCAGACCTCTTTTATGGGAGAAGGAATAGGACAATGCCTGCTGCAATGGAGGCAGGAGAGCTTCTCCCTTTCTTTTTACATTATTGTTGCAGCCTTGTCTTGGAACAGGTGCCCCAAATGTCTTCTTCTTGGTGTTTTGAAATAGTTCAGCAATCTTCTCTTCCACAAGAGAGTATTTTCTTTTGAGATGTATCTTTTTGCTTGTGAAAGGGTTTAGAAATAACTTCTGCCACAACCATTGCCATCCAAATCTTAAAGCACGAACAAAGCCCTCACACAGCTGCATCAGTGTGATACAACTCGGTTTGTTTGTTTTTTTTTTTTTTGAAGAGGGAAGTTGTCAAAAGTGATATGAGGTAAATGATGGTAAATCATAATTTAGTGCTAAAAAAAGTTTTTAATTAAATCGTCTCTTAAAAAGCCAATACCATAAGAGAAATAAAGCTGCTGCTCTGAAGCTGACAGAGAGAGCTTTGTGACTCGTCCTCGTCTCATCTTTCTGTCCCTGGAACTGCTTCTATAAATCATTTCTCTCCCAAGGCCTCTGCTCAGTGTACTACTTTTTTTTTCTGACACTTAACCCACTAGCGCTGTGTACTGTATGTATTATGCATTGCCTTTTGTGCATGCCATATATTACGAAGAGCTTTCTGTCCCTAAGGGTTTCTGCAGCTATTTCTGTGAGTTCATCCTGCAGGGCATTTTTATGAAAGTCATCAGTTCACTTTTGCTATGAAGAAAGAGATAATTGTAACAGCAAGTAGGCCAAGCTCATTAGATCATGATTAAAAGGCGGATTTTTTTCTTACACAGTGAATGAAGTTCTAGTGGGTGGGCGTGGGGTAGAAGTGGTGCTAGAGATAAGTCACAGGTGCCATCTCCTTGGACCACTCTGTCTCTTCAGGTATTTTATAGCTTCAATTAAGTACTGAACCATGAAGAGCACAGCGACCTTTAATGTTGTTGAAGTGACTTTCCTTAGTAAGTCTTGAGAAAGAAATGCCACACGTGGTCCTATACCTAGGACAAACCCAAAGCAGACAGTTGGGGTCACAAGTCAGTTGTTTCTGGGAGCACAAGCAGCTCTGCACCAGAAATGGAGGATGTTGTCACTGCTGAGGCTGAGCCAGGATGTGGGAGTTGGATTGTTCTCTGGAGTTGTTTTATAACCAGCCTTCAGCTCCCCAAACCATGAAAATTGGAGGGAGGATGAGGGATCACGGCGCTGGACTCCCAGAGTCACCGTCCTGGAAGGCTGGTCAAGGCGCAGGTCGCGGTGAGGTGCCTTTTATTTTACCATCAGAAATGAAGAAGCTGTCAGGTCTCACCCAGTTCTCTTTCATTAACCAGAGGCAAGGGGAAAATTACAGGCTGTAGCCTCTGGTGTAATAAGCCACTTGCTGTTCCTGTCCTTTTGCACCCACAGTAACTATTTATACAGGAGACTACAGGCAAGACTGCGGCTCTCTTTCTTCTCTTGACCAGCAGTAGACGTTGCATGTAAATTTAGCTAATTTAGAGGACAGTTTCCCTTCTTTTTCATTGCATAACATGACAAGACTGGCATTTTTCCTTCCTGGTCAGTGCCCATATTTCATCATCCACTGTGACAGTCACAGTTTGCACTTCGAGTGATTCCCCAGCACCGGATAACTGCTGTAAGTAGGCAATATTCAAGTACAAGTTGTTCTCATGTCTCCCTTTTCATCCCTTCTCCTCAGATGCAAAGGGGCATCCCATTATGGCCTTACCAAGGAGCGGAAGAGGCGTTCCCAGGACTGCTCCCCGGACCATGGCTCCAGCCTAGCGGTAGCCGCCCTGGGCCCCGAGCTCTCTGCAGCTGCGGCCATCGCCTTAATGACAGACGAGCCAGGGCTGGTGAACCCAGCCTTCAGCCCCACCTCAGAGGACAGCCAGTCGGGCAGCAGCCCTGGAGACCTGCATCGCAGCAACCGGAACAGGAGTAAGAAAGCAAAATAATGGTGTCAGAGCCCGGTGGCCTCTTCCAGCACTCATTCTCTGTGAAACATATGTTTTTGGAAGATGTAAAAAAAAAAAAAAAAGAAAAAGAAAAAGTGAGAGTGAGAGTGAGAGCTTTAATTTTACATGGCTTGTCAAAATGTGCATTCAGTGACCCAATATATTTGAGGTGAAAAACAAATTTTCTTGTCCAGGGGCAGCATCAAGCTGAAGACTTGCTGCACGCAGGCAAACTGCAAGTCTTAAGAAAGATTATTTAGGCAAGTCAGCTCAGCTGGAAGAGAAAATGGCATGTGTGATGAGTCAGGGAGACGATGCAACTGTGTAATGGCTTCACCAGAACACAGTGGCCCAAGTAACCCCCACAGACCATGTGGTGGACACCTACCCAAAAACTTGTTGGGAACTGTGTTTGGCAATTGCTAAGTATTTTCAGGAAACCAAACCTTAAGAAGCAACTGAGAGTTTGGGGATTGTTTGCCAGCCTCCCGGAGTGCTGTGTTTCAGAGGTCCTGCTGAAATGACCACAGTCAGGGACAAGATGCACTAGGAGATCTTTCCTTGATTCTTCACCCTGTGTTGTAGCACCTAGCTTAATGAGCCTCATGTCTGAAAAATATGGCTTGGCCAAAGGTTGATTTGGAAGTATTAACAGTGAGATCAAAGCTTGTATTTGAGGTCTTTGAGGACAAAATTGTGTTGCACAAACCTTGTGTTGCACTAGCTCTGTGTTGGGAGAACGGATGAAGGATGAAGAAAGATTAGAAGAAGAGCAGCGCTATCCCCTCATGCACATGGTGCGGGAGAGAGATGGAAAGAGAAGGAGCAAGAACACCAGGATGAAATTAAATTCCACCAGTTTTATTGAGTTTAGAGGCTGCAGTCTGGATTGAGGGAATGTTGTATTATTAGATTACAATGTTTGGCTAACATGCAGAGCTCAAAGAGACAGAGCAGTAACAGCCGTGAAGATATCTTCAGCAGGACGGAAAGGAGAGTGAAATGTTTTTAAGCTATTATGTGTTGGTTTTTTTTTGTATTGTCTTACCCAAGTTAGAAGATGTGACTTAGTAGGTCCCGCCCACCTGATGATCTTTGAATTTTTGACATCAAACTGCTGGATATTGCTGGCAGCTTTGGAGGCACTGCGGGGTTTTGAGGCAATAGTGGGTTTTTATTCAAGCATAGTTTTCAACAACTACTTCCAGATTTTTCTTTTTTTTTTTTGTCAAACTTATATAGCTTGGGGAAGGGCGGTGTTTATTCCTTTTATATGCATTTTTCACTGGATTGCTGTTGATTCTGCCTTGACTGAGGATTATTCTCTGCCAGGCTGCCACACTTGCAGGTACAGACTTATGTGTGTGGCTGGCAAAACAGACAGGGGAGGTGGCAGTCCCAGGGTGTGGGACAGTGGTAGGATAACTGTACCTAGATTCAGGTGGATGTGACCTAGGAGTATCATCAGGAGTTAGATGCAACACTGAAGTGCAAGAAGCCTTGTCATTGCTATCATGCCCTGTCGTATGCCGATGGATGCAGAAATGATGTGGTTCTTGCCCAGAACTGCTGAAATGTATTGATTCTTTTTTCCTGCTGTTGCAGCTCGACACTTTGAACGCTCCACTATAAGAAGCAGATCTTTTAAAAAAATAAACAAGGCATTCAGTGTTCTCCGAAGGACAAAAAGTGGAAGCGCGGTTTCCAACCAGGCTGACCGGGAAAGGGAGGCTGTTGGAAATTCTGCTGCTGGAGAGGAAGGTAATACTTTGTTCTCCTTGTGTTATCACTTAAAATGGGGTAGGGGACCCTATGCATGTGGGAACTGGCTGTCTGTGATTGACATGCCTTTCATGTGGTGGGGTGCAAGTGATTAGAAAAAAAAAAAAAAAAGAAGCAGAAAACCCAACCTTTCCCTATTTTCTTTCTTTTAAAAAAGATGTTAGTGAATGGCAGGGAAGAAGAAAGCTGGGGCATGTGGGACTTCATGTAGGGCTGTGCTGGTAACTGCCCATGCGCTACAGCTGACCCAGTATCTAACGCATGGGACTTGGGATGCAGGCATCTGGGTCCTATTGCTGGAGCTGTCGTTGATTTGCTCTATCACTTTGTTCAAGAGGCTTCACCAGCATGTGTCTGTTTTCCCCCTAAACCAAACAGAACACAGTGATCACACAATATGGGAATCTCATGAGTTTCTGCTAATGTTTATGAAGCACTGGAGATTCGCAGTGGAAGGACAGTAGGAAAGTGTAAATCACTGTAATTATTCCAGGGCTTCTGTAGGATCCTCAGTGACCGATTTGCATTGCCTCAGCCAGGCAGGTGATGAAGTAAGAACGCTCTGCTCTCAGACGGGGGAAGAGCCAAGATTCTCTGACGTATGTCAAGGTTGAGGGGTCTGGCAGGCAGTAACATTTAACATTTGGCGTTCTCAAGGCAATAACCAAATGTTACTAATTGCTTTGGACCATAATTATGATGCCAGCATTAGCATTCATGCATCAAGAGGAAGTGATGATACAGTAGGAATCATCGCCTTAAACAAGGTCTTAATTGAGTTCATTATTCCTTTGCTTGATGCCTCAGCATCTCACCTCTCTTCCCAGATAAAACATCCACCATAAAAGCTTTAAGAAGGCAACAGATCCAACTTCCCTTTGCTCTATATTTCTTGCTGGCATTGAAACCCACAGAAAATAAGGATCAAATGCTGCCAAATGCTGTGTTTAGGCACAATTATTTTAAAATTAGTGAATCTAAAAGTAGTGAAAAGTAGTGTGAAGTAATATCTCTTCTGCTTTCCTTGCTTATTCCTCCAGGAGAGTTCCACTGCATTCCTGTGTTGCTGGTATTTGCTCTCCTTGTCCAGATACTTGCCAACTAGCCAAAATAAAGCCAGATAATTAAAAATTCTGAACCTTTACCATAAAAAATACTGTGATTCTGGTCCTTGGCCTGGAAATGTCATTAATGAAGTTATTAATGACAACTGTCCCAAACATTTAAATTTTTTTCCCCAGTAAAGCTTCACAAATAAGTTGTCTACAGCCAGCTTTGGGGAAACAGGTATATTTCTCATTTGCTAGCAACTGCTCAATCCATTATAAGCAAATGTTTGCCCTTCTTCAGCTGGAGTGAAATTCTGAGTATGTTGAGTTCTTGTTTTTCAAAAGACAACTCTCAGGCTTGGGCATGGATATTTTATGATCGCTTTCTACCTACGCTTATAGTTGACATTGCAAATAGTTCCACTGAACGCTTGATTTCATGTCCAGAGATCATAAGGGTGATCTGGATGCCAGCAACACCTAGTCAGTAACCCAGCGCAGTCCAGATGGTAGCAGAAGGAGGAGTGAAGATGATACTGGTCTTTACATTTCCAGCAGAATGAAAAGCACTGTTGTCTCCTTTTTAAGGGATATACAGGGGCCCTGGAGTGACAGTCTCTCCATAAAGATTGTCATTCTGTACTCGATTCTGTTTGTGGTGTCATTCTTCTGCACCAAGCATGCCTGTAAACTTCCAAATATGTTCTACTGCACTGGAAAAACCAGGTAGACATGTAATCACTTAATGAGCAGTTACTCTTATGCATGAGATCACAGAAGCACAGTACCCGAATGACGGTATTAATTACACATGCAAAGAATGCATTTTGATTATGCTGTTCTGGAATTTGGTCTTTAAAAAAATGCAAGCAAGTAACTTGCAGCAGTATAAGTACAACTTTAACAAGGATCTTTGTTCAGTCCTTTGCAACAGGTTCTTTGTGCGATGGCATCAAAGGCACTCTTTTCTTGTTGGAAGAGGAAATGAATATACTTCTTTCTGTAGAAGTTATCATCATCCTGCCAGCTGGGTGCTTGTTTTCTTCTCCAGTTCTGTATGTTTTCTTCTCTTATTTGTTTTTTAAAATCCTCGCTTTTTCTGAGCAGTCTGCAATTGGACTCCTGGTCAGAGCTGCTGGTTAAGGATGCGTTAAGGATAGCTGCAGTCTGTCCTGCCCTGTGCTCACTAAAGGTCCAGCCCAAAGCCGCTGGAAAAACGCAGCCCCATGTGTCTGTCTCCCCATTTCTGCTCCACTGTGCCAGGAACAGGGGTGCTCCCATGGGTGGTGGCTGCTGGCCTCAGAGGTCCCCACACCAGGTGTGAGAGCACTGAATCCTGCTGCTGCCTTGCCCCACGTTTCCCAGGTTCATGTCTGGCACCGCCTGAGAGCACACCCCAGCTGTGTTTCATTGCTCCAGGGGATCAGATGGTGCCTCTCCTCCTCTCTGGTGGCTCCTCTCCTCACCAGGCTTACTCATGAGCAGAATGAAGCTGAGATTGTGCCAGCCTCGCGGCGCGGATCAAATGAAGTAACCCCTTCTTGCTGGTATATAGCCCACTTCTTGACAAAGGAGCTGTCGGATCATCTGCCAAAGCTCAATGGTCTCTGTTTACGCCTAGTATAGTCTGCCTGTCCCCCATTTTCAGAATTCCCCCATCTTGGTTCAGATGTCTCTGCTTAATGTGTTTTGACTGTATGTTGTTCAAAAGAGCTCTGAGAGCAAACACCATAGTGCATACCTATGTAATTGGCCCCAGCACCAGCAGCGCTGACGGATTTCTGCTGCCACATCACACTTTTGCCCACTGCAGCGTGCATAGGTGCCTCTGATCTGAAGCTGATATCTCCGCTGGGCCAATGCTCGATAGCAGTGTGACTGTGGGGGGTGTAGGACAAAACAGTCATTCTTGGTGTGGGAGGAATGGTGTCCAAATAACCATGACTGTGCTTAACTTAAAAGCTGGATGCAGAACTGGGTTTGGAAAACTCCTTTGCTAGCCAGGGACACTGAAATATATGATACGTAATGGCAACTGTGTTTCTATTTACAGCAGAAGAACAGTTACAGTCTAATGCTGTCTTATACCTGCAGCTGATAGCAGTCCTTTACTATGGCAATGACTTCACGTTTTCCATTTGCAGCCTGTGGTTTGATTTGTTTAAACAATGTTGGATGCAGACAGTTTGGATTTAAATGATCCAGGCTTTCTTTGTTCTGCTGTTTTAACATTTTTGTGACATTTTCAGTTGTTTGTTTTCCAAACCAAAGAAAAGGTAAAAAGTGAATGAAAAATACAAACAGTGAAAAGAAAATGTCTGGGGGAAGGAGGGGTTAAGATTTTCTCATCCTTAATAATTTGGTCATTTGTAAATAACCCATGCAAAGAAGTATCTGTCTGCGGTGTGGCATCCAGACTTCCAATATTTACCTGAGAGTAACCTCACCGATAGCTCTCAGAGTTATTCTAAACAATCCCTGAAGGTTCCTTCCAACTGAACTATTATATTCTATTCTGCGTGTTCATAGCTTTCCAGTTCTGAAGTAGAAGTTAGGGAAGTTTAAAAGAGATCGTTTCATTCTGAGAAGTGAGGGACAGTGACAGGGACATCCTTGAGGCAGTGATGCATTTAAGATGTGATATCTTCTGACTGAATCTACTAGTGTAAATGACCTTGACAATCTACTTAAATGATAAAATATCTCCGAGCAAAGACTGCTCTGGTTTTGCTATGCTTATTTGTATCACTGTGCTCTTAGTTTGGCATCACATTCTTTAAATTCACTTCCAAGACAGACTACATATATACTCTTTACTCAAACTGATCTACAGGTATAAGTAGTAAACCAGCTAGCTGTTTAGGAGGAAAGAATTTGGGAATGCAATTGCAAAAACCTTTATACAATTTACAGTAAAAGGGAGCCATACTGCTGCTTTTCAAAAACATTCATTAGTTCCATTTTGCAGTCGAGCCATTGTAAAATAAATTGAATTTATGATTGCTTGAGGATGTCAAATACTGTTCAAAGTCAAACTAATTCTTCTTAGTCTCATGGTTGATGCAGTGCTACCATCTGTTATTGCTTTGCAGCAGTCAAGACCAAGGCAGCCCTGGCAGGCACTGGTAGGCTAACAGAACAGACCCTGCTGTTATATGGGTGTATCCTGCTCCTGCTGTTCAGTCCAAGTCCTGCTGTATTTTGTGTGTGTATAAACACACACAGATATATATGCATGTATGAGATAGATAGATAGATACTATAAATACTTCAATGCTGTGGAAAGGTACATGAAGAAAAAGAAGGTAAGTGAAATGCAGAAGGCCGTAGGTACCAGTGTCTTTTTCAACCACTCAAGGGCAATACGTCTCCTAAAGCACAGAAAAGAAAGCGGCTTACACAGCCCCAGGACAAGACAGCAGCAGCCCAACTTTCCTCCCAGGAAGGCTGCACCCTGCAGGAATCCAGCATAGTTCCTGTTTTCTCCAAGTTTGATTCAGTTGCAGTTCCAATTTCCCAAAAACAGCTGTTGGACATATTACACAACCGGTTGAAAGCAATCTGCCCTAGAATGAAGAGCCAGACAATTTCCAAATGAAAGAGATTGGCTCCATAGCATTTCCTCCGCTGCAGATAGATAGACTGATAAACTTCACCTGCTGTAGATAAAACATCCACAGCTCTTGAGACACGTTCAACTCTACAACAGTTTCATTTTAGTTCTTTCAGTAAGAGGAATGTCCAGAAGCAAGGAAAGGCATTACGGTTGGCATTGCCTTCTACCTGCCCCCTGCATCGGACCAGCATCCCTGGACAATTAACAGAAGGAACTAAATCAGACGTTGCTGTTTCCAGGATGATGGCAAGCCGCTGGGAGAATGAAATGCTAAACGGGAATCAATTGGGAAGGAAGAGTTGCAGAACAAAGCCCCACAATGGCACAAGTGACGTTCAGAGACACAAGTATTTTCTAAGGATAGGTTACACCGGCTTCGTTTAAATTCTGGTGACCAGGTGCCAGGACGCATGAGGGTGTCCCTGCAGATAGCTTGATTTGTGGAGGTGGGCTGTAGGCATGCAAAGTTCTGGTGACTTCAGCTGGCACCTCCCGTCAGCCAGACCTGGTCTAAACAAGGACTTGCAACCTGAGGCACAAACTGTGTTTACACAGTGAGCTTTGATTAATCTGGACCCAGGCGTCACAGCAAACACTACGCAGTGCTTTGTCACACCGGATGCTGGGGATGGAGGCAGAAGTTGTTTTGATGGCAGCACTGCCAGCAGGAGCACAGTGCACACAGACGTCAGCTGAAACCCAAGCCCTTAAGGAACACTTCCATTAAGTACTGTAAACTGTGGGGATAAAATATTAAGCATACTTAACAGCTCATATTACAGACTCATGGCCAACATACTAATGAGCGCTCAGTGTCCCGCGTTGTACCAGACAAGTAGAGTTTAACATGTAAAGCTGGCCTCTCCTATGCTATTTGTTACTATAATGGGACGTGTGGAAATATCAATAAAATTGCACGCTGATATAAGGAAAATATTACTTGAGGAAAAAGCACAGACAATATTTCTGAATGCAGATGACATTTTGTTATTATTGACAGATTCAGAATGCTCCATACCACTGCCGGTGACAAAAACACAACACATGGTGGGAAAACCTGCAAGAATCACCAAAAACAAGACAGAAAGTTTACTTCTTTCTAGATTCAGCAGCTCTTCGATATTTAAGGACTGGAAATATAAAATGGTAAAGAAAGGTATGCAATATTTCAGGGTTTTCCTGCTCTGGAAAACCTGTCAAAGAGAATGGAGAAGTTTAATTAAGAGTGTAAGGGCTGAAAAATGGGGTGTGCACAAACCGATGCTCCAGCCCCACAACAGGCTGCATATGTGTGAATGGTGCAAGCCCTCAGTCAGAGCCCCTGAAATTTGGTGGGGCCTGCTGAGGTCCCATTCACTGTGTGCAACCAGGTGCTGGAGCAGAACCCACTTCTTCTGGGTACAGTACACACATTACAAAATTTCAAGTCAAAGACAATGTTTTCCAGGCTCATCGTCATCTTTAAGCAGGCAAGGTAGGTTTTGATGAACCTCCACACAATATACACAGACTGTTTAGTGAAAAGGTGATCACAATTTTCCTTATTCAAAAAAATATGTATTTCTGTATTTTATACATTTTATTTGTCAGACATTAGTATTTCAGAATAGGCAGTTACCTTTTGCTTATGACAGTCTAGGTTGTTGATAATGTAAATATCCATGTATATGTCTGGGGTGAAAATAAGAGGCAAATCTTTAACGAAGATAGTAAAAATTAAGTGATCATCCAGTTATTTTGGTTGCTTGGCCCATCTAAGGAGAAAAATGGTGCAATTTATTAATTATATTTAATAAAGAACACACAAAACAATCAAACAAAGATGGGAGCTAAAACGTTATATCCTGTGAAAAGAGAAACCTGGTGACTTGCACACTGCTAAGAAAAATTCAGTGGGAATATTTATTTTGCTGTAGACTGCACGCTTGAGAAGGAAATTAGTTATTAAAAATTATTTCAAAGCATCTGCATAAAGTCCTTGAAAGTCAGCCAAGTGCCAGTGGAAGACTTAATAAACCAGTTAAAGCATTGCTCAAGAAGCAAAGAAAATTACATAAATTTATATAAGTGTGGGGTATTGTTCACTGCCACATTGCTCTGCTTTTGTTCTGGGGTAATTACAGAATGATGTAGCATGAGAGTATCAGCAGCTTGTTCAGTCCACAGCTCTCCATGGTCAAGAAATATAACGGGTAATTCCCTTAGGAAACGTTTTTGGTTTGGGGTACAGGAGAATGAGTGTTTAAGTCAAAAAGTACAGTTTGTTAGGACCTGAGGTGAATTATCACAGAATGGGAAATGGAAGCAGTTCTGCTATAGAACTGCTTTGGTAGTTTGCAAAATCTATGGAAATATTTATTTACTGCATTTCCATGCAGAGAAGAATACTGGGGGATCCAGACTATCATTCGTATTTTTACATATGTATACCCTTATAGTCACCCTGAGAGTATAAAATATGCATGCTTATTCTGACATGGGGACCAGGCCCTTGGTGATTTTTGAGGAGTACTTGTATTGTCTGATTTTAAGCACCTTGCTGAGATGCCAGCTAATTGGCTTTTTCTTCTTAGATAGCAGTGGAGGGAGTTTAGCACCTCCTTTGAGTGCCCATGCAGTATATAGGAAACCAGAGCGACTTGATCCCCAAATTAGACATTTGGGTTAGAGACCCGTGTGAATCCACCCTTCAGGCTAGGGAGAATCAAACAAGATATAAACTGGGCAAATAATGTTCAGAAAATAGAAGAGTATGGGGAAAATAATGCACCTTCCTTTCCTGAGACTTTAAAGTTGCGTACAAAACTGAAGTACACTGGTACAGGTACAGAAGCTGTTACAAGAGTATAAATTAAAGGGTCCTTGGATATTAGGTTGAGTGAGACTGTGTAATTATCTAGATAGATTTTTATTGCCTGACAACTCTTTATAAAACCACGAAGTCAAAGTCTGTGCAACCAGTAGGTGCTTTTTACAGACGTGGAGGAAGACAGCTTCCCGCCCTGAAGAGCATATGATCAAAGAAGTGGTAAGGGATGCAATGTGGTGTTTATTAATGTTTTTTTTTCCTACTCTTTCTTTTCCCTTCCTTTCTCTCAAGTCATTTTGGTGTCTTTCTGGTTTGTTGCCTGATAATTTTGTAGTAGAAAATATTTATTCTACCTCAGATGCTGCTCTTCATTTAACATTTTCTGATTGCTATTTGGTAGCAATCACTGTACTTTCTTTTCTAAAATAGGTTATTGAAAAAATACTAGCACTTAGTTTTTCTACTTACAGGTTTTTCATATAGGCTCTGGCTTGGATCCTCACACCAAAAATTCCAAAGGTTTCTCTCACATATGGAGGGCTCAAGACAATTAAAGGCTGACACACTTGTACTAGATAACTCACTGGTGTTTTTACCTGAACTTCGCTCAATGTTGAATGTGGATTAAAATTTTGAATTTCCCTAGTGGAAAGAAAGTATTAGTGACATGTTTGTGCAAACAAACATGTCAGCTGAAAAGCAGGGTTTGGAAGAGGATAATCTCCTCCAGCACATTATAAATAAATAAAAGGATCCCCTCACACCATTAGTCCCTCTTCCTCACACCCAGATTGCCAGGGCCAGCAGAGATTGTCCCTTGGCAGCTGAGCAGTCTGCATCATTCCCTTCTACCCCACAGTTTTATAAAACATGAAAAATTCAGGGAAAATGTTGCTCTTCCTGCAAGTGAGTTGACTGTTACTAAAAACAGAGCTGCTCATCCTCCGTGCATGAGGAGCCAAGTTCAGCAAGGTTTTAAGGTATTTGGGTTAAGCACAGGACCAGACCTGTGAAAATACCACCCAGTCACAGTAAGCACAGGACCAGACCTGTGAAAATACCACCCAGTCGCAGTAAGGTCAAGGTGTATTTATTCAAGGCTAGAGAGATCTGCAGTTACATTTCTTCAGGCTGTGGACAGTAATGTGGAAATGTCACCTCCTGTATCAATAGTAGCAGATGTGTGCTCATTTAAATTTACTTTTCTCAGTCAGTTTTTAGGATAAGCCTGCATTAGATATGATAGAGTTGGTTGGCCAGCAGCAGTAATTTTGTTCGTGTGCGTACACTTCAGAGATCAACCAGCTCTTCTGTGAAGTTTCCCTCCCCAAATGTATTGTGGTTTTCATACAGACCCTTTGCAGTAAGAGCCGGTTATTCTACTTCTTAGAGTTCAAGCAGTGGTGAAAAGAGAGGTGTCTGATGGGGAAACTACTGTTTGCTTTGGGTTGCCCAAGAAATCTTGCCCTTCTGTTAGCTGAAGGTAAAAAAATGCGTCCTTGGACATCACAAGCCAAGCACCCATTCCACAGCTAGGACAGCAAAAAGGACAATAATAGGGTAGTCACTGCTCCATCCAGCCCGGGATGCTACAAGTGAGAAAGGCTGAGCACCACCACAGCAGGGACTGTCCAACAATGGAGGTTTATCAAGATGTTCACGTACATCTGTTCTGGGGCCAGTAAAGAGCTGTGACCTGGTTCAGAGGGATGTCTGGTGACTAAGAATGCATTTTGTTCCCTTAAAGTATTAAAAATACAGGTAACTTTTTTTTCTTAGGTACATATCATCTGTCTGGATTACATCAAATATTTGAGGCTGTGTTTTGTGGGAAAGAAAAAAGGAAGTTTGCATGTATTAATTAAAAAAAAAAAAAAGTTCCTTTCAAGTCCACTAAGCAAACATATGTATTCTTTCCTCCCTACTTAGTATACACCACATCCACGCATAAAACCTAATCTGGGTAATTGGCAGATACTTGAAGTAATGTGGTACATGTTTTAATGAAGCAAAGCTGTGACGTCAAATAAATACTTTACAATGTACATTTCCAGGTTTTCCCAGATTATACCACCTGATTCCAGATGGCGAAATTACCTGCATTAAGATCAACCGAGCTGATCCCAGTGAGAACCTGGCCATTAGGATTGTGGGAGGCAGTGAGACTCCTCTGGTTCACATTATTATACAGCATATTTATCGAGATGGAGTAATTGCCAGAGATGGAAGATTGCTGCCTGGAGACATGATACTAAAGGTACAGTACTGTGGAGGAACAAAACAAACAAACAAAAAGTATCCTAACAAAGAGTAAGTACAAGATTTTTGCCCTGTTTGTTTCTGCTGAGCTGTGGGCTTAAATCTCACGTAGTGTGGTTTCCATTGCCTTAAATCCCACTTACACAAGAATAGGTGACAGGGGCCTGATCTGGGTTATGTCCTGTCTGCGACAGCACCATACAACATGAGACAGTGCCCACTCTGATCTGTGAGTGTTGCCCCATCACAGTCACAGGAGAAATCTCTAGGAACAAACTTGAACAGCATTCAGGCATTAGCTGTTGGCTGCTACTTCTGCTCCTGTTTCTATAGAAATGTGTAACAGATGAACAAGAATTAGGCCAGATGGTTAAAAATTATGTATCTTGTGAGCAGTGGCTTCAGCAATAGGCTTTGAATGGGAACAGTACTCTCCCAGCTCTCTCAGCTGTCCCATTGACTCAGAGCTCTGCAAGGATGCTAAATTATATTCTCATTTCAGTCCCTGGAAGAAAAGAATGATAACAGAAAATTCTGGTTCCTTTCCTTCCTTGCTTTGATGGTTTGATGGTGTGTAGTTGGAGTGCACAGGCATATTTAGATTGCAAGCCAAAGGTACAGCTGCAGCTCACGCAGGTATACCCAAAGCAGCTCAAACCAGCTAGCTCAAATATTGCTGACAGTGTGGCCAGAGATGGAAGCAAGTTTTTCCAAATGGCTCAGCATGGGTATTCGAAATTACAGATAAACATTTGAGCAGACTGTTCTGTTCATTGTGGGCCCTGCTGCCATGGGTATACAGCTGCTGGTACCCGGGCATTAGCCGGGATAAGGCTACAGGAGCTGGAAGTGGGGTGGACTGCAAGGCACACATGCGTGCCTCAAGGTTGTCTCCAGGTGGGACTCTGGATGTCCATCGTACTGCCTGCTCTGGCATGCCTGGTTGGTAGGGCTAAGTAGTTGTCCCAGCCCAACTGATTTCTTCTACTAAGTATTCTGTGTGATTAATTAGAAAGGCTGCTGTCCTTCGGAGTTTGGAGCACCCCCTGCAAGTCTCTGTGCTTTCCTAGCTTTTGCTGGCCCCAGTGGGGGACTGAGGACACTTGAGGCTTCTTGTCCCATGGACTGCTGCTCAGAGAGATTTCTCAGCATCTGGACGTGGGCATGCTTCACTCTGGCCCGGTTTAAACATGCCTCTGGACCGCGGTCCCAGGTAGCAGCTGGATGAGTGCTAACCAGGTGGTGCCTTTCAAGGGGGCTTCTTGTCCAGTTGCCAGAGCTACGGCACTGCTGAGCTGCCTGGGGATCTACCAAGGAGCCCTGGACATTTCAGTCCTGTGCTCACGCACGGTACTCACTGTACCCAATCTGGCGGCCTGAAGTGAGTTCAGCTGCATCTCCAGAGGTGCAGTCCTCTTCCAGGCCCATGCAGGCAACTTGCACAAACAAACCCACATGGAGCACTTCTGTGTTGGGGAACACTGCTGTTGTGCTTCGGAGACATTTCTTAATATTTAAGAAGTTCAACCTGCGTAAATGTGGAACTACATGGAAATAACTTATCTGATTCAGGTTTTCCATCAGCTTTGCAACTGGTTTTCATTTAGTGGTGATGAAGCACAACGACCAGTCACCCTTACACATGCAGGCATGACAGGATTGACTGGAAGCTCTCTTTTTGGGGGGCTAAACTAAAGAAGTGCCAGTTATGCAGTTTTACTGCCATCAGAGGTAAATCTTACCTGGAAAACATTGAGAAGCATAAAAAGCCTGATTCTCCAGTGTGGTGTACCAGCATAATTGCTAGCTAAATATCCAGGACATTTGACCTTGTACTTGAGGCTCTTTTCTCCATCTTAATTAGAGATTTATTAGTGGGGCACAATTTTTTTACTGTAATTAAAACAGCTGTGAGATAATGAAGAAGAGAAACAATGGGAAAGTGGTGGGAGTGAAAGGAAAGGCTGGCAAGGTGATTTGAAATCAGAAGCTAGTGGAATAAAACCAAGATATACGAAAGGATATTGGAGCTTGGGGGAGAGCAATAACAAAGCTGAAAAATAACAGTTATGTCTGGAGACTATCAGAGAGAAAGGGAAAAAAAAAAAAGGCAGAAAGTGTCTGTACAGTGCATCCTTTCCTTGGGGGGAAGACTGTTCTGCAACACAAACTTGGCCTGCTGAGCCACACGGTTTGAAATAGCGCACGTCACCTCGTGTGAGGACATCTGTGTAAATAGATCAGCCATCTCTGGTGCCAATTCAGATTAGTCGGTCTTTACGCTGCTGATATACGATTCTCTCTTCCAGGTGAATGGCATGGACATCAAAAACGTGCCTCACAACTACGCCCTGTCAATCCTGAAGCAACCCTGCCAAGTGCTGCGGCTCACGGTGCTCAGGGAGCAGAGGTACCGATGCCGAAACAGCGGGCTCACCCTCGATGCCCACTGCAACAGGGATGACAGCTTCCACGTCATTCTGAACAAGAGCAGCCCGGATGAGCAGCTGGGGATAAAGCTGGTCCGCAAGGCTGACGAACCTGGGGTGTTTATCTTCAACCTGCTGGAGGGAGGTGTGGCTGCCCGCGATGGGCAGCTGCAGGAGAACGACCGTGTGTTGGCCATCAACGGGCACGACCACCGGTATGGCAGTCCGGAGAGCGCAGCCCAGCTGATACAGGTCTGTCACCGTGGCTTTGGGCACGGTTTCTGAACTTAGCAAAAGCCAAGCAGTGTGTTTTCACCGTCTGTTGCAATGGTGCTGGGGACAAAATTAACGGGTGTGCTTTTAGGGGAGGGAAGGAGATGTGCCAGGCTCAGATGGGAATCAACACCTGTGAAATCTCCCGGGTGTCCCTGTGGATACAAGGGTGAATATGGCCATGTACCATCTCCCAGTGATGCCTCCTACAATCAGTTCACTCAGGGGACTTTGTTGTAATGAACAGGTCAATGTAAATCTCCACATACTCCGTATCAGCAAAGAGCAGTGCCTTCTGCCACAAGGCAGACCAGCCTGTGCCCCAAGAGTGATGGGTCCAGCTGGGTCCTGATCCCCTCCAGGTCAGATGGGACCAAACCAGAGCAGTCTAAGGCAACCGATGGCATGTTTTGGAAGAGAGTCATCCCCCCAGTCTTGATGAGTTCCCATGGGCATGTTTTGCAACTGAAAGTACTCCATACCTTCAGCAGATACTGATGTTTGGAAAAAAAGATGGATCTGGTTCTGTAATTTTTGTAAATCTCTAGACTCGCATGGAGAACTAAAGGGGTGCCTCTCTGATGCACTTAGCAGTCTTACCACAAAACCGTCACTGTGCCTTTCTCAGCTACAGAATCAGTCAGCTTCTGCCCAATTTTCCCTCCAGAACCATTTTCACTAGATTTATTTCTTTATGGCCTACCTTTTTAGAAAGCTTCAACATCAAAAGCAAAGCCAAGAATCTTTTGTTGCTTTTATCTCTTATTTATAGCAGTCATTGTACTTGTGCAACTTTACATTTCATTTGGAGGGACGCAGAGTGTTCACATGTTGAGGAATTTCATATGCCTCAATAACAAGATGTCAAATCAGGCTGGATGCTCTCCATTTCAGACAGGTATAATCAGGGTAACAAGTCTGGCTGAAAGAAGCATTCAAATCAATGTATTTTGTGGAAAGGATTCCTCCTTTAGCATATGTTTACAGGTGGTTATAACCAACTTCCATTGAAAAGCTTATGGCATAGGTAAAGATAAAGCCATTAGCTCGTCTTCATGCTGGGAGCTGGGGCTCCCATTCATCCGCTGGCGAGCAGGCGTGTCCTGCCTGGGCAGCAAAACACCAAAACCCATTGCATAACACCAGTTGTTGAAATTCTGGTCCAGCATCTTTCTGGATTACGTTATGTAGTTCATTAACTCGGAGCAGAAGGCGCTGGGGGGTGGGAGGGATGTTAAGTTCTCCAAGGGGAACAAAGTCTGGAATGAAAACCTTTCTAAAAAATTGGTGTTGTTGGAACAGTTCTTTATGGCTACACAACAAGGCAACAGTGCTTCATAAGCAAAAAACACATGCAGCCTAGAGATGAAATGGAAAAAATGACTTAATGAGACCATTCACACACAAGTGTTTGAAAACACTACTAACGCTCTTATTGGGTTCCAAAGAGTGGATGTTATTTATAATAATGCTTGAAATGCACACCAGTCTCTGAGAATTTAAACAGCATGCCCATCAAAGAGGAGACTCAGGTTTCCAAACATCCAGAATTACATTGCACTGATGTGAGCTCTATGAATCACATTTGTCTAATGCAAAATTCCCAGAACCTGTATCTTTTTTGTCATGTTTTTTCATCAATTATCATTTGCCTTTCCTGTTTCCATGTTATGCCAGAGAAAAGCCATTATACTGAAGCCACAAATGGTTTGCATTTGCTTCTTACACGACATGTTTTACTTTGTCCTCTCATTTCTCGACAGTACCCTGTCTGTTAAGATCGCAGCATGTCACTCACAGCACATTAAGATCTTCAAATTAACAGTGCTGGAAGCTTCGAATACACTACTGGTTCCTTTAAAAGCAGAACAAACACTCACTGATATGATAAAAGGTTGTGGTGGTTTATTATGCCAAGCACAGCTGGGAGAACATCAGATTTTTTCAGAGTCTGATTAGTTTTGACTTCTAAATAATGAATAATTGAGAAAAATCTGATTCTTCAGGCCTGTAGCAATTATACATTAGCATATGCGAAGCAGTTGTTAATCAGGAGATTAGGTGTCTGGCTGTTTATAAGCTCAGTCACAAGAACAGAAATGAAGAAAATGTGTAAGTGCTAATTAGGAACGTGCACGCATCATAACTCTCGGGAGCTTGCTGCTTCCCATTTGCCGCGTCATCTTTAGTCATAGCCTTGTGTCAGATGTGGCAATTTTTATCTAAATAACGTGACATTCCACATCTGTTTTGCATGGGTGCAACAAGAAAACGAACAAGGTAACAGAAAAGTGGGCAATAGTGTGAGGACATCAATTCTAGCTGCACGGGTTGGACCAGGCTGCACGGCTGCCTTGTTTTAAGATGCAGTTGCCTGGTGCAACTTTCTGCTTGATTTGCTTTTTAAATTTTAATGAATTTTAATTCTAGTAGATTGTTTCCGCTATTGCTTGTATTCAGGCTCAAAACAAACCTTATTTCTTTATTTCTTGCTTCAGCATAAAGACCAGAGAAGGAATTGTGGGAAAAACAAGCAGTAAAAGGGAAGGAGGGAGGGAGAGATCAGGATGAAGCAGCAATTAATATCCTGATAGTAGAAATGCTAGTGGGTTTCTATATGGAAGTATGTAAATACAAAAGCTAGTCGTCTTGTTTGGATAACTTTTTAAAACACTCTGGAGTTCTGAGAAATTACTCAACCTGACTGACCTGGAGACAAATGTGACATTGCAATAGAGACTGTTGCTGAACTTTTGCTAGTCGGCCTACAGAGAATTAATCACATTTACAACCTTCCTCTAAATAACCAATTTTGAGACTAACCATGTGGCAGCAGATGAGTTTTAAACAGAAGTTGCGTAAGTTGAAATTGTTTGTTTTAAAGAAAACTGTATTTTCATGGGGGTCATATGCCCTTAGGAGGTTTAGTCTTGTATTGTTCAGGTCAGTTTTAACCATCCTACAAACTAGGAACTAGGATGGTTTCATTTCTCCCAAGATACAGCAGTCTACTTTTGTGTACCAGATGAGTACCCAAGAATACTGGACTCAGAGTCCAGGAATTGGTGTTTGGTAGTAATAAACCCGGTAAAAATACCTAGAAAATGGTTTTCATATATGAATGTGTGTACCAAATGATACATTATGAAGCTGTGGAGATTTTATTTGCTGGTGAAAAAACTAGCATCCCCCAAGGTACTGGTAAGGTAACAAAGAAATACTACCTGAGATACTACCTTTCTTGCAAATAGCATGGGCTGAACATGCAAATTTCAGGCTTGAAGTTGGAGGCTTGGGAGAGGTAGGTTGTTTTCTTTTTAAACTGTAGTGACATTTTTCACAGGCATTTTTAATTCTCAGCAAGTACTACTGAATACAGCCCCAGAAAAGGCAAACTGAACTATAAAAATGAAAATCCCAGAGGGCTCCTCTGGCTTCTGTTAATTGTCCGTGGGAGATTTGATTTCAATAGCGTAACTGGATCTGGGTTTGGTTTCCAGCTGCTTGTTCAATGCCAGCTTTCCTTGGGGCTTCTCCCCACTGAGCAGCAAAGACCTCTCTGGAGGTCTGATGCCCCAGGGGCTTCAGAGATGTTTGCAGGAGTCTCCGCATTAGACACTGAGCAGTTCCTTGGTAATGAACTGCAAGCAAGCAGACAGGAGTCCCTCTGGAGACCAGCTCTTAAGAGCCCCCCCAGCCTGCCACAACACTGTGGTCTCTAGCCTGGAGAGAAGGAGATTAGAGGATGAGTTTTTTTATCTTCTGGGTATGCTCATATAGCTTTGAGGCTATTTCTACACTCCCCTTCAGTTTGGTCTATTGGTTTGCCCTTATGACAGATATCTGTGATTCACCCAGCTGAATTCCACTCCCTCTCAGCTCTGTCTCTGCACCACTGTTGTCTTGAACAGATTTATATGAGCCTTACTGAGAGAAGAGTTAAGCCATCTGCTTCTAGTGACACAGATGAACTCACTAGTGCTGGTTCAATAACAGAAAAATTTCACCTGTACACAGAATTAATAAGGCCAATATCCAGAGCACACAGAGCACCTTAAAACAATAAGCAAACATAACTTACTGGAGGCTTTGCAGCATCTCCCAGATGTGCAAGTACTGTGATTGTGTTGTGCAGAAGTATTTTGAGCTTCCTCTGTATTGTTTTTGCAGTTTCTGTTCCTAACATGAGAGTTTTGGCTAGTGTCCCACCCCAAAATCCATTACTCTGTATGCTTGTTTGTGCCTGCTCACCCTCTTTATCTGTGCTCTGGCACAGTAGGATTTTACCTCTCAAAATGGTGGCATATCCCTTTCTTTAAGCTGCCTTACCTCTGTCGTGCTTGTTGCATGCAGGTGGACTCCGTTGCATCGTTTATTCCCCACATTCACCAGCCAAAGCTGGAGCTCATCCCTCGTTACGGCATTAACTGCAGGGAGCAGCAGCTCTGGGTGTCTGTCTCTCTCCTGGGGCAGGCACGTTGCTGCTCTGCACTTGTGCATGCAGGTGGGCACAAGAGCTGATCAGTGATCCCACCACTATGACTTGCAGACAGGAAGGTTTTTTTCAGAGTTAACACCAATTTTTCAAGTTTTAAGTAGCTGGCAGTAAATTTTTATGGATTTTATTGACCTGAACTGATGCTACTGTTTTATGTCACTGCAACCACACTAGAAGGAAATCCAAACCAAGCTGAAATGAGATCTGTGTTTTGTGAACCCTCCCTGGTTGACTTACCCGGGATTACTGCAGCAGAGCAGTGGGATTCACCCTGTACCTCCTCCTGCAGGCCAGCGAGAAGCAGGTTCACTTCGTGGTGTCACGGCAGACCAGGCAGCAGACCCCTGACATCTTGCAGGAGATGGGCTGGAGTTACAGCAGCAGCCCCCAGCCCTGTCCCACCCAGAGGAACAACGCCAGCAAGGTGAGGGCATGTCTATTCCACTGTCCATGGGAAAGGGGGACCTGGTGGGAGGCTGGCATTCTGGGGTCCCAGGGTGGTGTTTCTGGATCTTGTCACCAGAAGAATCGTGTCTTATTTTGCAGTGGAAATGTAGAAGCAGAAAGGGATGGTGGGGCAGCAGTGTGACAGGCACACCGTGTCCCACGCTTAGAGCTGGACCTGGCCAGTGGTCTGAGCCAGCACAGGGAAATGCGCTCCAGTGAAAATAAGAGGTTTATCTGAAGTTTCTCCATCTGGAGCAAAGTCTGCAGGCAAAAAGCTTTCATAGACTGATCTGAGAGATTTCTATAGGCTTCCTGAATGATACAGTAATTATTAGTCCATTGCTTATTTCTTGAGATAGCCGTGCTCTGACCCAGCTCAAAAGCTGCAGCTGGGATGTCCTCACTGGCCATGGCAAGTGTACCAAGTTTCTGCCGGGCTTTGGACACCCAATACGCTGGTTTTGGAGGCTTGTGCTTGACTGCGCTGCTGCTGTGTGACCCCCAGGGATGTCATCTTTATAGCAGAAACAAGGGGAGTGCCCTCTCCTGCGAGCACCTGGGGATCCAGGGCTTGTCCCTGGGCTGAGGACAGGGACAGAAGGGTAAGGTCCTGGTCCAGGAAATGGTGGCGTGGGTCATAGAGGACTTAGGTGCTCCCTTCTGTGTTTTAAAGACTTGTCTGCGTTCAGAAAAGTGAATCTGAATCCACTACAGTCATAGTTTTAAGTAGGATTACTGCCACTTCAAACAGATTCAACTGTTGCTTGGAAGTGCTCGTGATGAATGAAAGTGGCTTTTGTTTAATACTACAGGTAATCACAGCAGATTAAACATATTTGTACTGTATGCAAGAACATCCTTTCAGGAGCTGAATTTCTTCATTTCACTAAATTTAAGTCATGTGCCTGGTTAATTTACACTAATTGCTCTGAGTGTCACCACCATGCAAACCCTCGTGAGCTGGTCCCCTGGCCACCCACACCAAGGGGGGCATCAGGAAGGAGCACAGTCAGGGCTGTTTTAAATCCATCCTGCCTGATGGGCAGCCAGAAGTGTCCTTAAAGAGACCTTTGGACTGAACCAGCTGTCAGATTGGGCATGCAGCTGTCAGCCAGGAGACAGGCCTAGCTCTGCATTTCACAAAAGCTTTAATATACCCATTCTTTGCAGCTTTCTGTCTTTCTTTCTTTCTTTCTTCCTTTCTTTCTTTCTTTCTACTGCATTTATCTGGTGGTTTATATGTGTAAAAAATATAGTAGTGTATCTTTATCTATTGTTAGTTTTGTTTTTCATGAAGTCTCAATCCTAGCTCTTGGTAAGGATCAACAAGGGTTAAACCATGGAGCAAAGTCGATACTTGGTGGGTACTAGCCAGTAGCAGATAGTGCCCAACTAATCATGCATCTGCAAAACATTACTTCCTAATGAAGTAATGATTTCCTTAGGGAGATATGTGTAGGACAGAAATTAGCTCATGCTGCTGCTTTATGATTTCTAGTGATGCTTGGAGCACCTGCTAGCTCCACCACAGAGATCTGATTAATTGATACCACGTGGGATTATTTGGCAACATGGCTTGTTTTCCGTATGCTCCACTAGATCCCCATTTTCTCTTCCTGTACTGAGAGGTATTGGATGAAAACTGGTAAATTTAACATTATTTTGGGGATCTGTGAGACTGACAGGCCAGTGTTGACCTTGCAACTGTCCTAATGAATCATCTTTTATTGAATAAGTTGTGGCTTTTAGGGGGATTTCCAGTTTGCCACAAGAAATACACGTTCCATAAGCATGTGAGTGGGCATCCTGCTGTGGGCTTCTGCCCAGTGCCACCATTTGGGCCCTTTCCAGGGAAGATCAGAGCCAGAAAAGAAAACTCTGAGCTGTTACCATCTCCCCTTAGCTCTGTGTGTGTGTGGGCAGTGGAGAGCCCATATCGGAGAAGTTGCTCTGGCAATAGATCAGTAGATCAGTACAGCCAGTGGTCATGATTAGCTTCAGGCCATGTAGGCTTTTGCACTGATACGATCACTACTAGAGTGTTATTTGCCCTTTTATAGGGTACGAGCATGTCAGTTTGAATTTCCCCAGCTTTTTTGCTGAAGGTTTAACTGAGCATCCTTTACAATTCAAGAGCTTTACACTCTAAGCTTTGGCAGACTTAAAATGTTATTTTTTTAAATAGACATTAGTGCAGGAGTAATGCTTGCAGGCCTAGGGTCTGCACAGTGTCCTAATGCAGCACGTGCTCCTGCTCAAACACAAGGCAGTGTTCATTGGCTGCACTGTACTGTCAAGGGAGTTTGCTATGTGTGTGTGGTTTGGTGAATCTGCTACCTGCTGCCGTCAGTGGGATTGCTTTATTTTCTGTGGTTGATAGAGAGATTGCTAACTGACTTGAATTCTGATTAATTTTAGCTTTTGTTTTTGTTTTTTTTTTTTCCTCCTGAGTTTACCTTAGGAGGTGATATTAGCAGGTCATGAATGCTCTCTTTAAGGGAAGCAGCTCCCATGTACATAAACATGGGCTGCAAGCTGCTCCCGAGCCATGGCTGCGTTTGGTGCCAAGAATAAACCGTAGCTTTCAGCAGCCGTCTTGTTCGTACAATGGCTCAGGAATCGCTTTTGGCCAAGCTATTGCCCTCTCGACAACCTGCCTCCATTTGGAAAGAGTGAGAAGGCAGCTCTCTTTCAGGCCAACGCCAATGGCAATCAGCCACGCAGCCAACAACAGAAAGAGGAGGACAGTTTGTAATGGCCGCGTCCTTCTGTAGTGGCAGCGATGTGGGGTGTATGGTGTGCTGGGAGACTGGTCCCACACGGGGTCTTGTTAAGCTGTTTTCTGGTGTGCAGGGATAAGGGACATCCAGCCCAAATTGTTGTTGTTGCTGCCTGGATTCAGAAAAGAGAAGATATCAGAAACACTTGCTTGTGTAGCAGAGGTTGTTGAGCAGAGCTGTAATGCAGAAATGGGCCAGATTTTATTTCTTTGAAGTCAGTGGGAGCTTTGCCATTAATTAAATAGCACTTATTTTTAATTGGAGCTGTTTTCTTGCTCCTTTCTAACAAATTGCCTAGTACTTAAAACAAGTCCATCACCCTGTTGCTTGAGCAGACGAAATTCTGTGACCATAAAAGCAGGTTAGCCTTCAGGTGAAGTGCATCTTCCAAACAGACACAGCCATGTCCTTTGCCTGCAAGATACGTATCATGGCTTTGATGTTGTGATAATCTGCTGTAAATATTTATTTTAAAGTAAACATACCCCTCTCCAAAATTGAAAAAGGATAAGATTAACTGTTATGTTTTTCTTCTGACCTCTGAGTTCATTTCAAAATGACAGAGGAGGACAATTGCTTGGAAGAGAATGCATTGAAATGCAGTCACTGATAAACACTGCCTTTTAACTGGTTTACTCATTATCAGTAGTACCTCCAAGAAAGCTCTACGTGTGTTTACTAAAAAAGGCTTTACTTTACTTTCATCACTGCCTTCGTCTCAGCCAAGTTACCCTAATTCCCTTCTATCTGCAGTCATGTAAAAAATGACACGGAAGAGTAGCTTCAAAGGAAAACTGATCCTACATGTTTGAGCATACAACTACCAATACTTTTCACTGTTCTTCTATTCTGGTCTTCTCCGTTTCACAGTACTTTCACTTTTCTGAGATTTTTTTACTGAAATGTAATAGGACAATTTGTTTGCCAGCACTGCTTTGAAAGCCGCTTGTCTCTGCACTGATTAGTCAAAAACAGAGCCTTAGCTGATTAACCAGCCAATGTTTTTGGTGTCAGAGACATGATGGACATAGCATAAGTAACAGAATTGCTCTGAATGCTCAGGGTTGCAAGCTTAATCATAACTTCATATTTTCTTACAAAATTTCATACTACATTTTTGTGAAAATTAGTAGTGCCCCTATTCCACACACTTCAGAAAGTGTGTGCTTCCTGATGGAAAGACATTCTTTTTCAAGGGGAAAAAGGACAACATTTTGCACAAACATGGATGAAACATTGTTTAGTTTGCACAAAGATAGAACTACCAAGTTTAAAACGTTTACACCTTGAAGATGAAGGTGATCTTCTGAAGGATTAAAATGACCTGAACTAAAACATTTATGTTTTTTAGAAGAAACTGTTATAAAGCCTTCAGAAACATTTAGGTTCAGCTGCAAGCCTTAAACCCAATTACTCTGACACAGTGCCTGTGTTCTGCACAAACCAGAGGTGGTATGTCCAAACAACTGTATCAGTTTGCTTTTTGTCCCAGTGACTAAGAGAAGATCTTTTTCATGGAGTTCTTTCCCTTTTTGTTCCTGAAGCTCTGTGGCTTCCCTGAAAAAGAAGCTGTTCCAGTGCTACGTATAAACAAGCCCTCCACATATCTGTCCTCTCACTACAGAATTCCCACCGACGCTGTTCCATTCTTCCTTCCTATTCCCATAAAAACCTCTTGCTGCTGTCTTCCTTCCTTCACCACAGTCACAGCGGGAGCAGCCATGGACTTGCTTGCTCCTCTTTCTGCGCTGCTGGCCCAGGAATCGAGGTAGAATGTCTTTGTGGGATCTCAGATTGCTTGGAAGAGATTAACGTGGCTTTAAATGAGATTTATAGATTATTTTTGCATACTACAAATGTGAGGTCACGCTTGTGAATGAGAAGGGGGCAGGGGGTTACATTTGAAATGTATTTAGCAGCATGTCTATTCTAGCTCCAGGAGGGTTTCTACAACAGGGACTGGGATCTTCAGGAGCTGATGCTAGGAGCACAGCTTATGAAATGCTTAAAGAAGCCAAAGCAATTAACTTTTAAATCCAGATTTTATAGAGAAGTACCCTTGTCTCTCAAGCTCTTCTGTTTGAAATGGATGGGTTGTAAAGGTACCATTCAGTTCACAGGCTATGTTGAAGCTGTGTTGCTTCTGTGTCCCAAGGCTGCCTGTGAGTTTGTTTCACCCTTGCTCAGAGACTAGCTATTTGCATGGCCAGTGGTGTGCATGTAATTTTTCCTATTTGGAGACAGGAGTAAGAGGAGGACTGTCCCCAGGCAGCAGAGGTGGCTCTCACAGTGTGACCTTTTGAGCACAAGAACTAGGAAGAGCACCCTGGAAGCTGCAGGTCTTCACTCTGCAAATGTCTTTCTCACTGAAACGCATATACTTCTAGCATGTTCCAGCCAGTACATTATACAGAAACATAGAAATTTGGAAGTGTAGATGGAATCTCTGTCTTCTGTCTCCAAGAGTTTTATTCCTTTAACCTAGGTGTACCATTTCTCATAACAACACAGATGATGTTCAGATTGCAAGCAGCAAGACAAAGATCATAAACTGATAGTTAGATACGAGGAACACTGGTGATCTTAGTATGAAGAACTCTTTTTTTTTTTTTTTTTTTTTCCCCCCCCCCCCCTTTTTTTTTTTTTTGAAAGCCTTATTCCTTATTTACACTTCAAAGACCCACTCCTAATTCTCCTAGCCTCATTGCTAAGCCACTTCTGAGTTCAGTAGGAGGTGTGTCTGACTTTAAGGTACGGGTTATTTCGGCTGCACCTCTGACTCCATAGAGCCTAAGCCCTGGAGAGAGCCATGCCAGCCACCTGGACAGGCATGGCAGGCAGATGTAAAGTGCTCTGGTATTCCCTCAGTACTTCTTGATGAATATTTGCTTCAGTAGAAAATGCCTAAGCTGTCAGGGAGGTCTCTGTGACCACTGTGTGTGTTTGTTTTGTTTTCCCCATCACAGAGCACCCTTCATGCTGTCACCTGTCACGAGAAGGTGGTGGCTGTCCGGAAAGATCACACGGAATCGCTGGGAATGACAGTAGCAGGCGGAGCAACTAACCGGGAATGGGATTTGCCTATCTATGTGATAAGTGTTGAACCGGGAGGGGTTATCAGCAGAGACAGCAGGATAAAAACAGGTAAAAAGACATTGATTTTTTTTGAAAGCCTGCTTTAATTCAAAGGCTTCCTTTGAAAAACAGGGGGGTAGTACAAAAGCATCACACCCCGACACCTTCAGCTGTCCCATAGACTTCTGTTAGGCGATGACAGATGAGAGGGTCTCAAGTCAGCTACTAGAAAAGGTATAACACACAGCAGTAATCATCTCTGTGAAGGGGAATGTAGGCATATTGTGGTAGGAAACAAAATCATTTTGCACAGGAAAATGAGCTTGCACCACCATCTCCTAACTACTGAAATCTTCATTATGCAACATTCATAGTGTTGTGGGTTTTTTATGTGAATTTTTGAGCTTGTTTGTCATATCATTTATGGGTTCTGAAAGAGATGAAGGAGCAGAATTCCCATCACATATGAAGCAATGTTAATGCCTTGTGGCTCAATATCATGTCTAGAAACACTGGCTTCATACCTCCATTTGGCTCTTGATGTAACACAGTACATGGAGACATTGATAGCTTCTCCCCCTCCATGTGAATAAGCCGTTGAAGTAAGATGTGGAGCATATTTTATCAGTGTTTTTTGCAGGAACTGGTAGAGAGTAGAGGAATGGTGAAAGATGCCACTGTTCTGGGGATGCTGTGTCTCCAAGAGCCTGCGCTCAGCTTCACCCAAGTCACTGCCCAGAAGCTGGAGGGAAATACTGACCACACGGAAAGGATTGCCCTGCTCCTCACAGCACTGGGGCAGTTGAAACAAGGGCAGAATGAGTCTGGCCAAGCCCCTGGAGCCCACACCAACATGTGTACAGATATCCCCCCCCTTGCAGGATCTATGGCTTCTCATCAAAACACGTATAACAACAGGAGCAAACCAGCAGCTTTTCCCCTCTCCTCCTGCTGGGAAATAACTGCCTGTCAGTGGGATGCATTTTCAAAAAAAACTTATATATGAGGCAGACACCCAGCATGGAAAATTCAGCCTGGTTAATTTGATAAAATTAGAAACAAATGAATACGTGATGTTATAAGAGTACCATAAGACTCCAGGGTTTTGAGCAGCCTTTAGACTGCTGCCTGCCTCATCAGGGCAGACCGCAAGGAGAGGCTAATGTTCACTTAGCGATGCTGGGGCCACTAGTGAGCACAGCCCATGGCCTGAGGAGGATGCAGATGGGGTGCAGCAAGAGCACCCTGGCTTTGGAGTGGGGTGTCCCCCTGCAAGGACAGTCACAGGTGACTCCATCGGCAGTCTCATCAGGCAGCAAGCTCTTGGCTCTGGATTTCATTTGTTATTGGTGGTGATGTATCTAAGAAACATTTGCAGACTGCTTTTAATCATCCATTTTATCATAGGTGACATCCTCCTGAACGTGAATGGGATCGACCTGACGGGGGTCAGCCGGACCGAGGCCGTTGCCCTGCTGAAAAACACCAGCTCCTCGGTGGTGCTCAAAGCCCTGGAGATGAGGGCATGTGATGGCCAGGAGGAGAGCGGCTGCCGGCCGCCTGCTGAGAGCAGTGAATGGTCGCCTTCCTGGGTGATGTGGCTGGGGCTGCCCCGGTGAGTCCAACAACCGCGTCCTCCCGCTGAAGGGGAGTGGGAGGAAAGATTTATATTTTCTGGCAGTTCTCTCCTTTGGCTTGATTCATTGTGCTGACATCCTAATTAAATCCAGGCTTTGTCACAGTCTTTCCTCTAAATACCTCCCTTTTGTATGTTGGTATGTGTACATGGAAAAATAGACACACAGATCCCCTTGCAAGGGAGGGAAGTATCCTGAATTGTTCCAGTCCTGAAAACGTATCTGGCACTTAGGGAGTGAAAGGACAAGCTTGTATGGATACAGGAGCTCGTTAAACCACCTCGCTCGACCACCCCGCAGAAGGCAGAGCTGCCCCTCCTGCAGCTCCCAAGCTGCACAGCCCTTAATTCTCCTTTGCCAAATGCTGTTGAATTGTTTGACTTTGCCCAGAAGTTACAGAGTGCGTGCAGTTGGCCAGCGTCTCCAAGTCACCTCTCTTCACCCCACCCCCGACTGAAAGAAGTACATTTGTCACATACAGGAAGCAGCTGTGTTGTTGTTTCGGTAAGGATAATGAAAGCCGCACCACATGTGGTGAAGTTCCCTCACACTTGGTGCACATAGTGTATACCTGCAGCTTCAGTGACATTTTGTGAAGTATTAACCGAGGATGTGCTGTGAATCTGTGGATACACAAAACAAGCATCACTCTGGTGGGGACCCCCCTTCCCCAGCCTCAAGGAATGAAGAATTCAGCCTACTAGCTACTCTCACCCATATTGCTAAAGCCAGTGGTGGTTCAGAAAGTCTCCTCCTCTTCCGTGAAGAGATGGTCTGCAGAACAGGTGGGCTTTTGCTACAGGCACAGACTCGGGACATGTCCTCATTCCCTGTACTTGCAGAGCAGGTTAGATGTTCTTCCTCCTTCTGGCCTGAGCCATTTTGAGCTTCTTCACCTTGCAGCAAGGTCTGCTGTGATGGCCAAGCGTGCCTTGTGCGAATGTGTTTCAGGGCCTGGTCTGAAACTAACGGCTGTAGCACGTGCTCAGGTGCTGCAAGAGCAGGACGGCTGTGTGTCTGTCAACCGCAGATGAGGGGTTCCTCCTCCAGTGGAGAGGACTGAGTTCTTATTCCTGTGAGAGAAAAGCACTAACAAGAAAAAGCAGTAAACTGATGGCCCACAGCTTGCTACCCCAGGCAATGGTGAACTTCTCTGCCAGCCTCACTGCAGACAGGCAGGCCTAAGGAGGTCCTCATTTCTGCTCGCTTCTTCTGCACTCCTGAGCATGACAACATGAAGGCACTGGAGCACGGGTAATGTTCCCAGAAGAGAGGAAGCAAGCAGACTAGGCCTCATGGATGCTGTCTGCAGTGCTGAGTCTTGCCTTCAATCACCATCCTTTGCTAAATTGGCACAGAAAATTGCACCCTGCCTACGCTTCGTGTAACCACACCTTTGCTCTGCTGTATAGACAAGCTGAGTGGCCTGGTCTTCATCTCCCACCCAGAGCTGCCCGAAGTCCCCATATCCTCAGTGAGGTGACTGAGATGCAGGACAGAGCTCCACAATGCTGCAGACTCACACCCAGTGTTCACATCTGTCAGTACTGCTGTGAAGTGTGGGAGGAAAAGGGTGGTGTTTTTCCCCATTTAAAAGCAATATCTAAGCTCACTATACCCCCCCCCTCCAAAGCCTGCATGTGTGAAGCCATTCCCACCCATTCAGTCTGAAGGAAAATTAGCCCCAGTGTCAGCAAGTCCGAAAACAGGAAGCTCATTGTAATCGTATCCCCAGCTGCGACGCCAGGCACAGTGTGGCCCTTCTCTGCCAAACCAAAGTAGGGGATTAGTATGCTGGGCCTGTATGCCAGTCCTACCACCAGACTGAGACAGCGACCAAAACTGATCAGAAGTGACAGTAACAAAGGTGTACTTCATCCTTGGTAGTAGCTGGTTGGTCAACACAGGGCACAAGGATCAGATTTGGATTTGCTCATTAGGTACAATCAGAGCCTTCATTCTCCCTCAACGTGAATGCTCTTACCCTCATGCTCTTGTACTGATTCTCCAGGGCCCACACCAGACATCTGGAAGTCCTTCAGCAAGTTCCCTCACTAGAACGTGTATCATATTAACTCATTTCCCTCCAGTCTGAGCATTTAACCTTTCCCTATCAGTCCTTCAGTTTGCTTTTGGCAAGGATCACAGCCCAACAGATCTCAAGGTATTTCCAGAAGTCTCACAATATTTTCAAGGCTGCTACAGAAAATGATGCTCTGTCCACATACATTTCAGACAAGTCTATCTTGGTAAAGGTGCCTTGTGTACAGCTATGGGGCAAGAGGGCTGAAGATTTACCTACCTTAATTAAAACCATGATGAGGTTAGTAAAACCATACCAACTTCCAGAGGGACTGCTCCAAGGTGCCTGAGTCTATGATTGATGGAATGATTGATAGAGCTGTTGGAAAGGCTATCACTAAATCATCTCTACACAGGATCATGTAAGGTACTTGGGAAGATGGACAGGTCACAGCTACATAAGAAAAAATGAACAAATAGAAAAGGCAAGGTTTCTTCCGTGTTTAAGGAAAAGTTTTGATGAAAATCCTGTGAAGCATGGTCCCATAAGATGTGCCGAGATGAGCTAAACACTAGAGGATGCCTACAGATCTCTGTCCACAATTGATGATGAAGAAAACAGGCTAACATTAATAACAGCTGTGTGATTAAAGGTAGCTTCCTTACTTTTGAGGCTGGTGTACTGTAAGTGCCTAGTTCTGTACTAGTGCCGAAGCTGCCTGTTTCCCAAGGATTACATACATATTACAGAGGTGGACACAGACAAGAGGCACACAGTTTTAGGGAATTATACCATATTTCTAGATCAAGTCAGTAGCAGCAGAATCAGACAGATTATCTGACTCCTCACACCGAAGCTCAAAGCCTTGGAAAAGCTGTCTTGCACAATTCAACCTTTGTAGAACTCACTTGCATTTCGGTGACTTAAAATTGGCCTTGGTTACTTTTCTATGGTTTGATAGTACATAAACAACTCCTCTGTTCTTTCTGTAGTACAATCCAGTACGGGGTGGCTATAAAATAGACGCACATGTGCATCTGACATCTGTCAAAACTTGGACTGCTCAGGCGCAGGGGGGCTGCGGGCTGGGAGTCCGTAGGAAAGAGTGATGCAGAAACTTAAGCATTCCAGCCTGGAGACTTATTTCAGGGTAGCTAATTTAATTGTTTGTTGTTGAGGAAGACAGGTCTCGTTTATTGTTGGAGGGAAATGTTGTTAAGCATGCACAAAGAAAATAATGTGTAGCAGCTGGTGAAAAGCATGTCCCCAGCCCTGTGATGTTTCTTCTACTCTAGTTGTTTTCCCGCTCTCCTTTCTTTTCTCTCCTCATGTTTCCTTCCCCCAGCTAACACTTAAAAATACTTTATAGATCATCCTGTCATAACATTTACAAACATTAGTACTTCACACGAGTGCTTTTGTTCAACTGCAAAGTGAGATGAGAAAGACAGGAGTTGGCCAGAGTCGTTCTGCAAACCAGGGGTAGAAGGGGATCTAAAACATGGAACTAAGAGGGAAACTCCCCCAAATGAACTCCATCCAGGCTCTGCTGGGAGTAATTCTCACACATTATTCCACTCCACTGCCAGATACTGTGACAGGGCCGGGGGGGAAGTGTCATGGCTTTCAAACCCATCATAGCTGAAGTCCTTCTGAAGCCAGGTTGGCTTTGACTCCCAGAGCATGAGGCTTCATGAACAGAAGGAGGGAACTGTACTTTTAACTACTTGAAAATAGGTGATTCAAACTTCTTGTGCAACAGTAATAGATGCTCAGTTGTAGTATTTCTTATGACAGGACCCCGTGTCTAGATACTGCTCATCCTCAAGGCTTGAATCTGTGGCAAGTTCACACATAAATTACTCCTCGTCCTCAGCTTTCTGACTGCTGGAGTACTTACAGATAGTGGCAGAAGACTGCAAGCTGTTTTGCTCCAAGACAGAAGATGGTTTTCTCTGGACCACTTGCAGTGTAGTGGGATACGGCAGTTTAACTGGGTCAAAACACACAGGCTGGGGGTTCATTACCACAGAAAAATAATCTACTCAAGCACACTAAGCATCTTTGGATGACGCAAATACTGTTTCATTTTCTCTCTGTGGCACTTTTTAGCTTGTCTTGATTACTACACGGCTGTAAAGAGCCAAATGAAATACCTCCCTTTTGGCTGCTCTTTGCTCAGGCAGAGCAGGCATCCTTGCTTGTGTACAAACTACCCGGCGCAAGCAGGAACAGCCTGGGACATAGCTTGGCATTGCACATGCCTGGCTCCCAGCATCCCTTTCACATTTCCAGCAGCATTAATGAGTAGCTGATGTATGGCACGCTGCCGTGTTTATACCCCGTAGCCCATAAGATAGAGATATTGAAACACCAATTTAAAAGTGTAAACACCACGTATCCACTCATACCCCACGAGAGTCGATCTCCAGCTATGCCCAAGGTGATGGGTTGCACCTGGCTTGCACTGAGCACCCACACAGACCAACAACCCTGGCAGGATGGGGAGAAAATATGAAGAATGAGAGCAAGAACTTGTGGGTGAAAATAAAGCCAGGGAAATCACTCACCAATTACTGCTGTGGGCAAAACAGACGGCCTGGGGAGTTAGACTTAAAACATTTAATTACCAGTTTGGGTGTTAGGGACCAAAGATGACAAAGATGTAAACACTTAGGGAAAGCACATTTCTTCCTGCATCCTGGTCTCCACTGCCCTTGCTGTCAATGCAGGCTACAGCCAGCCCCTTTGGTCAGGCAATGGGTGGCACAGAGGTTTGGGGTCAGGACATAGGGGTCCATCTCCAGAACAAAACAACTGTGCTGAGGACAGCTATGCTGATAAGGTGGTTTCAGGTCTGATTTCAGGTAAGTGGGAGTAATTTCTTGGTCTGGCTTCAGCAGGTCCCTGCAGATCTGCAACGTAGGAACATCACCAGATGATCAGAGAAACACTCAGTGTTGCACTCGCAATTAACTCCATGGTTAATCAAGATACTGGAGCTAGATGTACCCCATTCATCCTAAAGGAAATTAAAGTTTTATGTTATGTAACATCAGAACATCACTTTCTTCTGATTCAACTTACAATGTAAGGGTAATGGGGAACTGAAACTCAACCATCACATTAAAACACTTCTTGGCTTGGTAACTAGGTACACCACAGAACAATGCTAATGCTAGTAAACCATGCCTATTTTACTTAAATCTCACACTTTGATAGAAAGTACATATTTATGCCTTCCAGACTGATGGAGACCATGTAGCTGATGGTGTTACAGAATGTTGTGCAGAATGCATGTAAGCCTAGTCTTCACTGTGTTTTCTTCTCATGTCTCTACCTGCTCGACTATTTGTTTCCTACGGCATCAGGATTTAGCTTATCGTCACCTTTCAATTTTGGTAATGTTCTCTTTAAGGCAAAGAGTATAATGCTGGGCAGCAGAGCCCCCTGCCCCACAAAATCAACACTAATCAATAGCACTACCAGCTGAATCCTGGCATTGCTTGGTTATGACCTTGATAAGTACCATCACACACAGAGGTCTTAAGTGATTTTGCACATTTAAAAAGACCACAGATGGTAAAGTAATAATGCCTGGCTGCTGAGGAAAGAACCAAATGTCACCTGTTTCTTACATTAGCAGCCAGTGAATGCTTGTGCAAATATTATATACCTACCATCCTGGCAGCAGGTGAATATTTGTAGGTCCTGGGGGACTAATCGAGTATTACTATAAAATTCTGCTGTGAAACAGAGCAAAAGCATTATTTGATGAAATTTAAAAATGCTAGACACATTGGTCTTTAAGATAAGGTTATTAATCCTTCTACAGAAGAAGGCTCAGCTGTTTCTTAGAAACCTGAAGGGTTTGTGAATAGAGCTTGTAGCAGTTGCTTGCTGTAGGCCAGCCTGTCATTTCAGACTGGGAACAGTGAAAGGGTTTTCAGGCTTTCCACTCATTCCTGGGCAACCTGATAATGACGAGTGGGTGCAGTATTAAGGACAGAAAACTCTGTTGCTCTGTAACTAACAAAATTACATTTTTTTTTCTTTTTCTGATTGGTAGAAAAAAAAAAGAAACTAAACAGGTATTCAAAGTAATGTACTCAGAGCCATATGCAAAGTGTAGGAGTCTAATTACCATACTACTCTCACTTTCCCCTGTTTGTTGTTTCAGCTGAGCTTTGAATTAACATAATTTACAGTATCATAAAATAAACTTAAAAGACAAAAATGCAGGAGAGGCAGATTTCAGCTCACCATAAAATACTGTTAACATCTTCTCAACGGCAGGCTCAGTACTCCAAAGCACTGACTAAAATGAATAGGTTCTCTCACCTTTCATGCTGCAATTTACCATGTTACTTGACAAAAAAAGCTCAGGATTGGGAGCTCCAGTGGTACTCTGGATCATTGCATTGGCCTTGAAGTTGTTTTCTTCTTTTTAGTTTTGACATGCACCACAGTCCTAAATGCCTGGCTACTTTTGACATGGTTAATCACATACAGGCTCTTATCCAGAAGATAAAACAAGTCACGGAATTGTATGAGGCAAGTGAAATACAGCTAAAGTGTTTTTCTTCATCACTTTCATTTAAATATTTTAAAGCCAAGATTAGCTAGTAAGTTTACTTCTAGCATAACTGGTTGTGGAAAGCAGCATTACAAAAAAAAGAAGGAAACTGCAGGTGTTTACTACTGTGGAACTTTGGTGTTATTTTACATCTTCAAAATACACATATGAAGAAGCAGATGCATCATTAATGATTCATCAGAATCCAAAGTTAACCATAAGACATTTAATTAGACTGGTTTGTTTCAGGTATTTGTACAGCTGCAAAGAAATCATATTACGGAGAAACACATCCGGAAGTCTTGGCTTCAGCATCGTAGGAGGTTATGAAGAACACACTGGGAACAAACCATTCTTTATCAAATCCATTGTTGGGGGAACACCAGCATACAACGATGGAAGAATTAGGTAATGATAACTATCTAATAAGAAGTAGCAATTAAGAAAAGTCTTTCATCTAGACTTTTTATTTTTTTAAACAAGCTTACTTGAACACAGTGCAAGTGGGGAAAAAAGGAATCACAGATGGTTAGAAAGATAAGCATACTTCATATTAGTGCATTAAAAATTTCTAGTGAGCTCAATGCAGTACAGAATTAAGCTCTGGAAATAGGACACAAGTGTCCTGAACTTTAACAGATTTACCTTCATTGTAGAATATTTTTGGATGTCTAGCAATCACTAGTATAAGTAAAAAGGTATGTCAGTTTGAACTATTTCTGGGGTAGTAAAAAGAATGACAGCACAGAGAATCTTCCCTACATACCCAGCTCAAAATAAAAAAAAAAATCAAACAAACAAAAACCAACCAACCAACCCAACTTCCCTGCAAACACAAATATAATTTAAGAGAGTAAATGCAGAATGATGGAGGAAACTTATCAATTAAGAAGTTTTCAAAAATAGTTTGTTTAGAACACAGCTCATTCACATCTGAAAGAATTATATCCTATCTTCCTTCAAATATGTCTAATTAATTATACAATTACACAGAAAAGGGGGGAAAAGTGTGAACACTAAAGTATTTTCACCTGTTCTATGCCCTTATTTGTGAACAGTGGTAAGCCAGAGAAGGAATAGTGATACCTATTTCTACCCCTTCCCAACAACTTAAGGACGTGCTTTGCAATTTGCCAACAACATTTATGATAAGAAGTCACCTTATTTAATTTTCTCTCTCTCTTTTTTTTTTTTTTTTTCCAGATGTGGTGACATCCTCCTTGCTGTCAATGGCAGAAACACATCAGGAATGCTGCATGTCTGCTTGGCACGGATGCTCAAAGAACTGAAAGGAAAAATTACTCTCACAATTGTGTCCTGGCCTGGCACTTTTTTATAAAACAAGTCATCATGGAGAATACAAAAAGTAATTTAACATAGAAAGAAAAAAACAACAACAACAACAACAAAAAAAAACCAAATCAAACCAAAAGAACAGATGTCAGCCATCTTTGCTTTCGGGGGGGTCAAGTGTGGGTTTATAAAGACAAGGTTTGGGAAATTTCAACCTGCATGTCAAGAAAAGTCAAGTTTAGGCAAAGCAAGGATACATGTCAGAGAATCACT
>VXAA01007033.1:264758-312516 GCA_013399115.1 Anseranas semipalmata
TGCGTTATAAGAATCATGAAATTTAGGGAGCAGCAGCTCCTGCTTACCCACTTTATTTTGATTTATAAAAAGAAATCCTTGAATAATCTACGGAAAAAAATCCTTGCAATTTTTTTAATTGCAAAAATCAGGTGAAGGTTTTTATCCAACACATGAATAGCACTTTGATTACGTGTACCTTTTCATGGTCAGCATGGAAGCTGGTATTTTCAAGACTTTCAAATACTGTTTGTTAGTCTGTAAAACTGTGAATTAAATTTCTAAAATTATTAAAAATAACTGTAACTGTGTACTTGTACAGACATTATTTTAATCTAAAACAAAACAAGCTGCTCTCCCTGTTAGTTTCTGATTAATACTATTAAATCTAGGATTTTTATATAGAATTATCATTTTAAATAAGTACACCACACCCTACCAATATCATCAATTAAGTCTTTGAAACAGGTACCCTGACGAGGCAGTGTAATGTCTGCAGGACTGCCATGCCAATCTCACATGATACTGTGTGAGAAAGAGGAAATCTGAAAATGATGATGGACTTGTTACTTTTTTTTTTAAATAATCCTTTGTCTTTCTCTGCAAATTACCCATGTTTCAAAGTCATATTTTCTTCTCAAAAGCTAGCAATGCAAAGAGGCTATGTTCGTTCATCTTTATCATAACAGCTGTCCCCCTAGAACAAGACTAAAATGAACTTTCTCTTAAGCCACTAAAAAGCAGCAGGGATGATTATCCAGCTTAAATCTTCCTTATGCACCCCCACGAACCAGACGTAATTACCAAGTGTATGGTCACCACACTCAAGTGTTCCATTGGACTAAGAACAGTCAGCACCTTTCCCCCTTCCCCTAATTTTTTCATTACACTTTAGTATGAAGTTCTTGAAGAGTCTGCAATTTCTGCCTGTCCCTGCAGTAAAGGATGACCTTTTCAAATATGACCTCCAAAAGCTATGCTAAACTCACACTGTTCCAGATGTTGGTGTATAATAAAGTGAATGCGCACTGCTTCTAAAGCCAGCACAAGAATGACCTTCCCACTGGCTTATGGAAAAAGGAGACAATTTAATACAAAGAGTTTAATCCCTACGTATGTTGAAAGAGCATAAGCCTCTAGCTGTAAGATGTTTTCTCACTGTTTCTTAAAAGACAAAGTCAGTCCAGGAATCTTAACATGAAAAATTTATTCTTTTATTTTCAAAAAAAAAAAACCAAGTAACCTTCGATTCCATACTAACAGAACAAGATTAAGAGCAAATTATTTTAATACCCAGAAAAATAACAAGATTTATAGTAATCTATTTCTGGCACTAATATATATGCAAATAGGCAAAAATCACACAAGCCTATTCCACAGGGGCAGCTTCAGTGTTTTCCTGTTCAGGAGCAGGTTCACTGCTGGCTTCTTTTCCTTCTTTGCTTCTTTTGGACTTTTTGTGTTTGTGCCTTCTGTGGCTGTCCCCTTCTTCACTGTCGTGGCGCCGTCTGCTATTACTAAATAAAAAGAGGGAAAATATACCTCAACCAATTGCATGACACTTCGGGCCCCATTTAATTACAGAGTACTGAAAACCTGCCTTTGCATTCGTATTTGAAAAATGGCACCTGCTTCTGTTCTGTCCCATATAGTAGTTGGATGTCAGAATCAAACTGAATTTTTCATGTAACGGTACATACATCCACGCATCCTGCATTTTTTACTGGGATTTTTGAATAATTTTTCACATTTGTAACCTATATTCTAATAGCAATACTTTTAGTAATGTCATGTCACTACCGGCATCCTTAGAGTTTAACATTCTTACTGATCCCCTTCCCCTGAATTAACCTTTATTTCTTACTGAAAAAGGATCAAGTTGAACAATTTCTATGGAGTGAACATAAGGGTTATTTTACTTTGTAAGAATCGTTAAGTTCTTGTGTTAATGCTGCTGAATGTCAGCTTCACTCTGCCTCTTTCTGACCCACCATTTTACCCTTCTTTCCCCAAATTCATTGCTGTTCACTAGCTAAGACTGTCAAATACATCAATCAATATGAAGTTACCCGGGGCCAACACTGCTTTTTGTCTGTCCACATTTTATATGTCAGACTTGTTCCAAGTAGTACATCTAAGTGTTTATGGTCTTTCCACAAAACTCCAGTTTGTTTGGGGTTCTTTTAAAAATTTATTTTTTTAAGCTGGTCAAGTCTTTCGTATCCTATTAAAAATCAAACCTTCGAGATGACTTGTGTCTAGTCTCTTCTTTCTCTCTGTGTCTCCTCTCTCTGTGTCGATCATCTTTCTCTCTGCTTGTTCTATGGCGGTCATAGCCTCTTTCTGCATAGTCTCTGTATCTGTATCGTTCTTCATCACTGATTAAAAGAAGAGATCTTTTCAGGACAGTAACACTAAGCAGTATATATGTATTAAAAAATAAAATTATTACATGCTTTTGAAATAAATGACAGAATAATCTTAATGCTGCTTCTGAGTTTCTAAACAAAACCCACAACATATGTTAAAGGGATATTATAAAGCTCTTTACTTTAACCATGGAAGTCTAGTGTATAATGTCATTTGGAAAGGGGATTGTTTGATAAAAATGGAAGGCAAAAAGAATGCAACAGTGTCACATTAAATTTATACTAGAGTTATCAAGCAGTTAGCTTAAACCCATATCTAGCTCTGAATGAAGTACAATACTATGTAAACTTCAGTAATGTTTTCAGGTTAGTGTGTGTAATGTTCAACACTTATCAGCTTACCTTTTGACTATTACAAGCCAATTCAGTAAACTGAATTAAATTTTTGTTACCACTGATCTATTTCCTTACATCTGCTTCAAGAAAGGAAACACTAGGTGCAAAGAAACTGACAGTAAAATATGCTCAATGTTTTGGGTTGCTTTTTAAATTAATTTCTTTACAATGCCAATGCTGTCCCTACCTCCACTTCTGTCTGGGATTACCATAAATATTGCCCTGCCACAATGCTAAGAAAACTAAATACTACAGGTTATACAAGAATTTCAGGCCCTTACTTCAGAAACTATTTTCATATTTTGTCTTGCTAAAAAGTACAATTCTAAGAGTTTAGTGAAATTTAAAAAAAAGAGTAGTAACGATAGTTATCCAACACCACTCATGCACTATGTTAGCACAGCATAAAAAGGCATGCTTGCTTTATCTTTTCTCTACTAAGAAAATCCTACCCAGATATCATTTAACAATCAGACTTCAATAAAAAATAACTTACTATAACTATTTATATATTACATGAATTCTTAGTAACAGTGATTTGGAAGATCTTTACCAAGTCCTAAAGAAAGGTACAACATAACGTAACTTTCTGAAGTAGCAATTAGAGCAACAATTTAGATACTATTAAGCTGACAAGTGTTTCATGCCTTTCTTTGTGTTTTTTCTGCCAACTTTTACCATAAAAGAAAGTCTCTTCCCCAGTCCTTGACAGCAGCAGAACCTGTAAGGTTCTGCAGAACAGATCAGACAGATCATGCAAGGAGAATACCTTACCTCTAGAGATTTCTCATGCCCTGCAGCAGTGAGAATTTAAATCAAAACAATTTTATCTGCCATAATGTGGATGTAGTGGCTATTTCCCAAATGAGAACATTACATCAGTGATCATTATAGCTATGCATAAAAACTCAGAGAAGGGGGGGGAGATGTCTGAAGCAACATTACTGCACTTTCTATGACGTTTTGTATGATTATATCATAAAGCAAATTTCAAGAATTAAAAATTTGCAATTTAGAATAGTGTAGAGAAGCATCAAACAGAACTCAGAAACTCCTGTTTTTCTAAGAGACATCAAAAATATTCATACAACAAAATCATGAAAACTCTAGCTATTGCTAAGGAACTCAAAGTTATGACTTACGACTAAGTAATACGACTGCATTGATTAACGACTATCTTAGTATAAAATCTTAACTGCACTTACAGGCACACATCTGAGCGTAAGCTGATCAAATCCTCAAAAGTACACTTGTGATAGATCACAGAATCACAGAATCGCTGAGGTTGGCAGGGACCTCTGGAGCCCATCTGGTGCAAGCCCCCTGCTCAAGCAGGGACACCCAGAGCAGGCTGCCCAGGGCCATGCCCAGGTGGCTTGTGAAGACCTCCAAGGAAGGAGACTCCACAACCTCTCTGGGCAGCCTGTGCCAGTGCTCAGACACCCTCGCAGTCCAAAAGTTCGTCCACTTTTGGCACCATGCAACTATCACTTCTGTGACAGTGGCACAGATGTCACTATCATTTCCTAGATTTCACAGACCTTGTAACTATTGCAGCTCACTGCATTTTGACCTTTATTGCACATAAGAGTCCTGTTCAGATTGTTGTCCACCTGGACACCAAGTCCTTTCCCGTAAAGCTTTTTTCTAGCCAAACAGACCCTACTAGTCTGCTCTGCTGCACTGGATTATTGGTTTCCATGACCTCAGAAATACATCTTTTAAATTACTAAAGAACCATAAAACAGTAAGGTATCAATCAAATGCTGAACTTTACATTTTTAGTAGTAACTAATTGATGTGAAACTATCAAAACAAGAACATAACTCTTTGCAGAAGGGATCACAGTCCAAAAAACCACAGCATTTTCTCAAGGGAACAGAGAATGAGATACATTGTGAAAATGCACAATTTCATCTGAGGACAGCAGGGCAAAGGTGGAATAAAACACATAGAAAGCTGAAGGTTTGTTTTTAAACCACATTTTGGTTATACTAATAGAGTAAAAAAAAAATTCCCATTTTGTTACAGGTTTAAGAAATATACTTTTTTTTTTTAATCCAGAAAAGAACTGCTAAAGCATATAAAGCAGTAATTTCTGAGCAGTAAAAAGCTAAAGATGATCCTTACTCCAAATCTCACCACAATATTGCTTAAGTTTAAACAAAGGGAATTTAAATAAAAGTAATGCATCTGTGCCATCTCTAGAATAGTTCACATTCTCTTCCTTCCTTATAGCTTTATTTTTTTTTAAGTGCACGAAATTGAAAATAAACCTTCTTTAAAACAAACAAACAAACGAACAAACGAAATTATGTTGTTTCTGTCTTTCACGTTCTGTCTTTCTTAAACCTCTCCCACCTTCATGTTCTGTCTTTCTTAAACCTCTCCCACCTTCCCTGTGATTCCCAAACCAACTTGTATGAGTTAAGGGCCTCCCATTTTCTTACACAGCCATGTGGCAACAGCTTTGCTACAGATGGTGGATAATTTAGTCACATAAAAAAGTTGAGGCCTGCTCTTCCCCCTCCTTTGCAGATAACTCTGGCAGCAGCACAGAGATTTCTCTAGGCCTGGAAGCTATTAAGGTTCATTTCAAGCACCCTTGAATGACCAGGCTCCTTTCTGGCCTTCAATCAAGCTGTCTGAGAAACAGATGTTTAGATTGGTCTTGAGTTCTTAGAAACTGACCCTCTAACACAGCACATGCACACAGGAGAGGACATCACTGCAATAATCTCGGCATTCGCATACATGGAAAAGCAGCTTTCTTGCACCCAGTTTGGGTCTCTAGTTAACATCACACAAAAAAAATCTCATCTCTCAGCTGAAGTCATGTTGACTCTGGGTGTTCTCATTCCCCACAGTGTAAAACCATTAGCAAAAATAATCAGCTTAATAGCTAACGTATATTTTCTGCAAAACTGAAACTTAACAGAAAACAGTCTAGACGTTCACCCCCAAATACTGAACAAATACTGAGCAAACTAAATATAGATAAATCTATAACCAACAAGCCAATGTGACTCTGTGGAGTCACAGCAAGTTCAACATTAAATAATTTGTACTTGTGCACAAGAACCACAGAACAGTTGCAGGGATTTTTTTTTAAGCAATTAGGTTTGAAAGCCTGAAAAAGAATAGGTATCTGCCTGAAAACAAAACAAAAAAAAGTTCTTGTCCTTAAAGTAAATTTTTAAAACTGTAGGATAGATTTTTATCCAGCTAGTGCTAATGACCAAACTACCCATCTTAGCAGCTAATACCATTAATTAAGGTCAAATGTTAAATGTTGTGCCATATTGCTCCAGGCACTGAAGTGGCAACTACAGTTCATTTAATACTTCTAGAGATTTCTGTAGAACTACTGAAGTCAAAGAGAGCTGAATATCTCACTCATACACCGTGCTTAAATTCCACCTTTAATCTGTAAAACACTATGACCAGCTTGGATGTATACTGTCATTTTAGCACTTCTGTTTTACCTTTAGGAATTTAATTACAGTTTCCAAGTGAAAAGGGGGAAGGGTAGGAGGCCACACCTTCTAAGTACACTATGTAACCTGGACACAGGGTTTGGAGCAGAGTTGCAGCATGTTTAAGGTGTTGCACTAACCTGTTGAACACACTTGGAGTTGGACTGTGATCTCGGTCCCTTTCTCTGTCTCTGGTACGCTCTCGGTCTCGGTCTCGGTCTCTGTCTCGGTCTCGGTCCCGATCCCGATCTCGAGATCGCTCTCTCTCCCGTTCCCTATCCTTCTCTCGTCGTGCATAGTAATCCCACTGTTTGCTGGTGTCCATAAGACTAGACCATGAAGGTGCAGAACCTGCAAGGTGCGGAAAGGTGACTAAAGAAAAAGACGCTGGTATTAGAAAGAACAAAATCAGATACCGTAAGAAAACTGTAATACTACTTATTGCGTGAAAGCAGACATTTGCTAGCCTCCTTCAATGACATTTTCTAATCTTCCCCTTTCACATAAAAGTTAATCTTCTGCAATCTCTGCATTTTTTTCCATGATGCTAATAAAAGCCTCTGGCACTCACTTAAATACTCATTATGAAGATGTAAAGAACCAGGTTATACATCACAAAGAATGTCTAAATCCCTCAGAAAAAAAAAAATATATATATATATTATAAATAAATACATAATATATATATAGTGCAAAGATTTGCTGACAGAATCTGATTTCATGTGGTCAAATGGCTTTGTTTTGATGGAACAACAACAAAAAAAAACAACCAGAAAAAAAAATGCCTTTTGAAACTCAGTGGCTCTGAAAGTCCAGTCCAGAAAATCTAGGAAAATGACACTTCCAACTTCCTACTTAGACGCTACAATGCTTATATGTTTTGTCCTTTAAAATCACTGTATTTAAACTAGAACGTGTTTGTTACTCACAATGTTCTCATTCACTAATTCATATTGTACAGTGCACTTTGCCACACTTTTTTGATTACAGAATGTAACAGTAACTTTAGAGGTCTCTTCCATAAATTCAGTCTGGGGAGAAGAATAACATTCCCACTTACGCTTTGTAAGATACCATTTCTAATGAATGCTCAGCACAACCATTATTACTACTAAAACATAATAGTTTCAGAAAACAAAGTATATTGTTAAAAGATGATACACTTAAGAAGTTAAGAAGGAAGTCACCACACAACTCTGTCTCACAACCCTTCTAGGTAACCAGGGACACGCTTCTGCATTGCTTCCCACCAACCCGGATGTAGTAAACAGCTACTGATCTTAATGCCCCAATTGTTCTGTCCAGCTCTTCCCCTCCAGCAGCCCCAAGGACACATCCTATTACTGGAAAATAAGGGCTGTAGTATTTAACTGGAAACAGCACTCTCTAGTGGGCTCAGAGTACAGAGGTCACAAATTCCCACTTTCTGCTTATCTGCTTTCCCTGCAAATGATAATGTAGCCTTCAACAAATAGTTTGAGTTCCACTTCATTATCTACAATATGAGAACAACATTCACTTGCCTCCCCAGTGCTGTGAAGAGACACTAATAATACAATTAAAATAAACATCCACTAAACAACGTCAAGTGCGTTACTGATGCTGTATTTAATACTCCCAAGCTATAAAACCAACGGGTTCTCTGAACAGCTATGTTCATGCTGTCTTGCCTACCACGTCTGGGGTATGCCTGCCCCAGAAAGCTCTGGCAGAAGCTTACAACAGCAGTTTGCCAAATGTCCAAAGGAGGAATACAAAAGATCTTTTGAGCAGGCAGCGGAGCAGGAAAAAAACGCTTCTTTGTTAAAATACATTTGCAATGAAAAGCATTATAATTCTTAAAAAAAAGCATTTATATGAGGTTTTGCTTCTAACAAAATGCTTGATACTGTTTCACTTCAGGGCTACAGAGAAAATGAGGAGTTAACAGAAAGAAATACCCTAACACAACAGTTATGTTGTTCGTTATATTGCCAAAACTGAAATTCTTCAAAGGAAAGCAGCCAGAAATAGCAAAAAAACAGCTGGACTTTAAAGACTGCTAATTTCCTTGACTTGCCACTATGTCAACAACATACGTATGGTCTACACGGCTTGAATACACTGGCTGACAGAATATTCTGATCTAAAGTGTGAACTTCAGTTTAACTTTAAATGTACACCACAAAACAACTACTTCTTTATTAAGGGTAGTATAAACTTCTATGATCAATTTTGGTTACTCCCTCACATCTGCAGTAATTCTCATCAGACTGAAGTATGTCATTGCCACCCCAATAATAAACCCGTTATTTGATACTCTGAAAATACACAGTCCATTTTGTATCTAGATTTTCACCAGTAATTATTCGCAACACACAAGGATTTCAGGGAAGTATATTTTCTAATATAAATTGGTGTTCTGTGTTTACTACTTAGAATGAAGTAATTTGTCACTTTTATTATCTCTACATGGATTCTTCTAATAATTTCCACAGAAAGAAAGACAATTCTTTTCAACACTCTGTTCAACATTTTTGTCAGTGACCTGGGTGCAGGAGTGGAATGCATCCTCAGTAAGTTTGCTGGTGGTACTAAACTGGGAGGTGCTGCTGACTCTCTGGAGGGACGAGAGGCCTTGCAGAGGGATCTAGATAGATTGGAGCATTGGGCCATCAGCAGTGGCCTGAAATTCAACAAAGGAAAATGCCGTCCAACAAAGAGCAATGCTGTCCACAGGTACAGGCTGGGAGACGAGAGGCTGGAGAGCAGCTCAGCAGAAAGGGAGCTGGGGGTGCTGGTGACAGCAGGCTCAGCATGAGCCAGCAGCGTGCCCTGGCAGCCAAAAGGGCAAACCACATTTTGGGGTGCATTAAACACAGCACAGCCAGCAGGTCAAAAGAGGCAATTCTCCCGCTATATTTAGTGTTGTTGCAGCCTCACCTTCAATATTGTGTGCGGTTCTGGGCTCCACAATATAAACAGGATGTTAAGGTACTTGAAAGCGTCCAGAGTAGGGCAACAAAGCTGGCAGAAGGTCTGGAAGGCATGTCCTATGAGGAGAGGCTGGGGACACTTGGGTTGTCTGGTCTGGAGAAAAGAAGGCTGAGAGGCGACCCCACTGCTCTCTGCAACTCCCTGAGGAGGGGAAGCGCAGAGGGAGGCGCCGGCCTCTTCTCCCTGATAACCGGTGACAGGACACGTGGGAACGGCACAAAGCTGGGCCAGGGGAGGGTCAGACTGGACATTAGGAAACATTTCTTTCCCATGAGGGTGGTCAAACACTGGAACAGGCTCCCTAGAGAGGTGGTTGATGCCCCATGTCTGTCAGTGTTCAAGAGGCATTTGGACAATGCCCTCATTAATATGCTTTAACTTTTGGTTAGCCCTGAAGGCAGTTGGACTGGATGATCTTTGTAGGTCTCCTCCAATTGAACTATTCTATTCTATTCTATTCTAATTCTGAAGTTTAATTCTGATTTTATTTTTAAACCAGGAGACGATGGAACTTGACACAGACAGTCAATAGTTTTGCAGATGGTTTAAAAATTTAAAGCTGCATGGTGTCACAGTATACGGCAAAGTATTAATACATCGTCTTTGTGCCTCAAAAAATACTGTCTCTGGAACTGTTTCTGTAATGCTAAATTTGTTGCATGTTCACAATATATAAAGAACATTCAGAGCATCGAGCAAAGAAATGCCTCAGGAAAATTAAACACCATTACCAGTACAAGCTGCTTTACCAGCAGAACAAATGCAGTGCTTATATTGACAGATCAATAAAATTCAAAGATCTGATAGCAAAGATAGCACTGAATCACGAAAGATTTTAAAAACAAATTGAAGAAACTGCATTTGATGCAGTGGAAGAGCACAAAGACAAAAATGATATTCTTGCAGCTACAAGTTAAGAATATTATTTTACTACCCCATGTTCTTACTCAGCTTGCAGTGAGAAAACATGCTTGAGCTCCAGGGCAAAGACTCCAAGGCATGAGATTAGCAGTTTTAATAGGCAAAAGAAAGGTTAGAGTCTTAATCAAGACTGGTATTTTGCGGTGCTTTTCATACTCCCATCTTCCCTCACAATTCTGAAAAAGCCATCAAACACGGTGACTGGTAAAGAAGATAACAGGTTGGAGATTCAGGGGAATCAACCAATAAAGAAACATCCTTCGCAACTCTTAAGCTAAATGATCTTCTGTACCCTACTGCACTACTGAGTCCTCAATTTACCTAGATTACACCAGAATTTGTAATGTAAGCGGGAACATTCTCATCTTTGCAAACTAGACTGCATGAGTTAAAACCTTTTGTATCTATTTACCTCTATTTTTCTGCAACAACTGAGATCAGCTCAGGAGCTCATTAACAGTCACTACATATGAGAATTAAGAAAGTGGGGATGGCATGCTTTTATAACCAACCAATCACACAGCACAGTGATAAGGATCATGTATGTGGGGCTTCAAAAATGGAAATCAAACTCAAAGCTAAGATTTGTCCATAGTTATAAATGAAAAAAAAATACAGCAAAGCAAATGTTTTTTACTGGGTAAAGAAACCAAATACCTTCCTTGTCATCAAGCCTTTTTTTCCTATAGAAAATGCTTTAATGTTACTGATGGGGGACAAGGGAGGAAGAGGAACTGACAGAAACCCTGACTTAAAGGTTTTTAAGAACTAACAGATCTAATCTCTGGGGAAAAAAATCTTAAGTTAATTGCAATAACTTGAGAAAGAACCCGACCAAGACAGACCGCATTACATGCTACTCCTTAATTACCTTTTCTGCCTAACTTTACAATCAATATTCACATCTCTCAACCAGGAAACATGTCTAACTTGTCTCACTGGAAGAGCCATCAATACATCATGCTTCAGAGGAAAGAGGAGGAGGAAATACCAAAAATTTTCTTAAGACTGAAAAGAAGGTAAGGCATGTATGCCTATGTTTTGATTAGATCACATCTGACTTCTATTATGAAGGACCTTCAACTAGTATCTCTTATCAGGTATGTTAAGGAAAACAACAAAAAAATAAATTGGTTGCCCTCTCAGACCCAGATGTCCCTCTAACTCTTAGCCTTTTTCTCTTGGGCTGCTTGATCTCCATAAGCTTACAAAAGCAAACATCAGTTTTTAATCCTGCCTATGAAAGTTCATATTCAATGTCGGCATGATCATGATGACAGTCATCTTTTGTATATCGATACTGCAACAATATAAGCATGTCATCACCCCCGAAGGCCAGCATAAAAGTTATAAATATTCTTGTGTCTCTGGCAATAATTGACAGAATAGAAAATTCTAACAAAAGAGATTCCAAAATGAAAAACATAGTATGTACATTGCATCTAATATGCTAATGACTGTAAGACTGCTTTCCTTATGATACTCTACATGGTTTACCTGTTAGAACTTCAGCAAATTAGTCAACCAGGCTACGTTAGCTGTCTGCCTCAGCTTTACTTTTTGCTAAAACTTCAGCAAACACAGTTCAGTTATTGCTAAAGAAAGTAGTTAGCATAAAGCAGCTGTTTTGCTCGCATCAGGAATTCTTGAAAACATAACAAGCTTCCATGCATGAATTCACACTTGGAAATTGATGAGGGACCCTTCGATGTCAACAAAGTACCATTTGTTACTCCACAAACTGCTCCAGCTTCAAGAAATTACCAGCCATTCACAAATGCCATTTTGTATATCCTCTAAAGACTTATGAGTATTTGGGAGGCACACTATCTGAATGTTTGATCTGAGCTGAACATTCTGTGTCCTGGAACTGGACAGAGCTTTCCCTACCATTTCTCCTTCCAGCAGCCAGAGTCTAAAGGAACAAAGAGCAAGGAGACAGAAAGATCAGCTCGGAGAAAAGGCACCAGGCATGGGGCTGTTTGGCAGATGCACTGAAGGCAGAAGTAGCAACTGGCAACACGTTCACTTTACCTTTCCATTTGGGCTAGATTAGGAAGATGACGACATTTCAGTATTTCACTCACTCTTTTGGCTCAAGAAGCAGAGCCACGTGCTAGATAACAGTTCTGAACTCGCTGCTAGATTCTGTGGAATTCCATTTGAATTTCTATTTCAGTTCACTCTTACTATAAAACCAGAAGATGATGTTTTTCAGCTTCAAAATTTTTCTATAACATTAACCAAAAAAAGAAAAAATGACTTTTGCAACAGGCTAGCTAGAGATTATAGTATCTTAGATGAACAATTTTTCAAAGGAGAGGTACATCACTCAGGATTTCTCAATTACTGGTCTTGCTGGTTAAAATTCTGACAATATCTCAAGACAGTACTTGCTCTCCTTCTTCTAAATCCTACAAGTTCTTGGGAAATTCTCCCTGACTTGTGGTCCACATTAAGATGTGTTATTTTTTAAATCCCAATTCTGCAAAATAAAAAAGCAGCACGTAAAGATATCCAATATACAAATAAGTAAGGAAAAGAATAGTGTTTACCAACAACTGGTAAATTCACAACAGTATCTATCTGGTCACAAGGGTGGGCAATGAGCTTTCACAGTGAATTACTGAAAGGACCTGTTTAGACCCTTAGATAAAATCCCGGTAAGTATTTCAAACAATTTCACAGAGCACTAATCAAAATTTTTCAAAGACAGCAAACTTACTCACCACTGCCATACGAAAATGCACGAACAGAACGACTGTCATAGCCAGAGGAATGTCCACTGTTGAGAAGAAAATACATGTAAAATCTAGTTTTACCATTAAAGCTAATTCCATCGATAGATATATACTCTTAATATTATTTCACTGAATTCTTACCATCAGACTAAAACAAAGTATCTTTTATGAGTTAAGTCTTCCATTTTGAGCATTACTAATTAAGAAAGCAGTCTATCAACAACAAATGCTACTTTACTTTTTAATACAGATGACAACAGCATTCTCACCTCTTCTTAAAATAAAAAAAATCAGTATCTTCCAAACAAATACTAAACATTAACCGTTCTTTGTATTTTCCATGAATTTTCTTTTTTAAATATTGCTTGTATCATAAGAAGGTTCTGCACAGATACTGAACAATCTCCTATTAATTGAAAGTGCTTATTTTGTGAATGAAGCCATTCTCATTCTTTCTCTTAAAAAGTATTTGAGCACATCTACGAACAGGTGGACTTCAAATGTGTAGTTCTATAAATAAAGTATTAAATTGACTACACATTTTCTAGGCTGACTTCTTTCAGAGGTAGCCAACTCAAGTAGGTAAAAAACAGGAAGGTTAAAATGGATGATGTGTGCATAGGACATAATTCAAACATATAATTCTTTGATAACTTTTAGCACTTCCTACATAGCTTGAATGAATTATCTTTGCTGTATTTAAATTGAATGTTATTTCTGTTCTTGAAGGCAGTGCAACATTAAAAACCAAGTCTGGGGTTAGTTTAGTTTAAAAACAAAACAAAAACAATGATAATGAAAGGCCAATGCAATATCACCGCATTTAAAAGTATGAGATCTAGTTCCCATATACTACAATAGATTTTTTTTCACATTGTATTTCAGAAACTATATAAATATTTACTATATGTAAACACGACTACTGCTTAACTGTCCAAAGCAACAGTCACTCACAGCAACTGTCAGTATGAAATAATAAATTTACTTTCATGCACATCAAATGCATCGTTAGTTTTTTTCTGAATTAAATCAGATGAAGATTTTCTCCAAGATTTACCATCATCATCCTGTAGAGTATATGTTAATAGGATTTTCAGTTTCAAAGGAACAGATGTGTGCACCTTCTTCTAGTGAAATTCAAAGGACTAGCAAGAGGCTTGCGCTATCTTCTTAAGAGAGCTTTGTGTATGACCTGGTTTTGGCCTACAGCAAAATATAAATTCTTTCCAAGGGCTGTACTGGCCATTTTTTTGTTGTTGTTTTATTTTGTTTTTTTTTTTTTTTTAATTTTAAGATACATATATATATATATATGTATATATAAAAGGTATTGAAAAAATACTGTTAAGCCTATTAAATCTGTTTACAACAAACAGCAGAAATACAAATTTGGATTCTGTGGAACTCTGACATTTCCAGTAGCTTGTGAGGGCTTGAATCTGCGACCAAATTGTTTACTTACACTTATATAAAAGGATATGGTAGTTGTAAGGTGAATTATAAGGTTCACCTAAATAAGCCTTCAGACTACTGAAGAATACAATTGTTACCTCGACTTTGTTCTTAAGGCTTGGCACTGATATAGTATCATAACTCAACAGAGCTAGTAAGTGGTCAATTAACCTACTTGAAACAATACCGAGTGTCAAGCATGTGAGACTAGTAACATTTCTGGAAAAATACTGTAAAAACTGGAAACTGTCTCCCCACAGCTAGATAAAACCCACTGGGTAAAGAGTCCTTACTAATATCTAAATTTACTGCAGTTACAGAACACTGATACATTGCTTTGTAAGATTTCAAACAGATAATCACCTTTCTATTGTGGGTATGAGGGAAGGTGGAGGACCGCCAGGTGGTGGTGGAAAGCCTGTAATAATTAACGGGGGGGGGGGGGGGGGCAAGGAAGGGGTAAAAACACATAAAAGAACAGGGTTAGGCATACAATGGCAAACACATTTCAGAGAGCACAACAGAAAGAATTATCACTAACTGCGTAAATAGGTTTATTTGGTAAAACAAAACTACTTTCCAGCTTAACAAAGGCAGAGTGCTAAGTATCAGCAGTTTAAATTAAATACCATATCATTCTTAAAAAATACAAGGATTGAGAAGCACAGAAAAATTCCTAAGGAGCTACCAAAACTTTATAAACAGCAATCACAACTGTTTTCTGTATAACAGCAAAAAAAGAATGGAAAGAGAAGAAGGAAACACACTTCCAAGAAACTGGCAGATAGGTGCTCTTGTCAAGAGCATTTACATACTTCTTTTCTGCCTTTCATCAGAATAACTAAGCCTACATCTGTACCTATAATTTTGTATTTATAAACTTTTATCTATATATAACTAAAAGCAACTTGATAAATTGTACATCAATGAAGTTTTTTTATTTTTTTATTTTTTTAACCAAACGTGGAAAAAAATTCTAAGGAAGTTTACCTGGTGGTGGTACTGTTATTGGTATACCTAAAAAGACAACAAATAATGTATCAGTTATAGTAATAGTTTATATTTATTATCTGTAGGTCTAAAATCAGACTGAGTTATCACAACATACATGATCAAGAGGAATAACTTATTTTCTATGTTCTCAGATTAAGATTTCACAATAATACCTACGAATATGCTTTTATGCAAGCCTTGTGCAATCTGGCTTCTTACCTTACTACTTTTCAGAATCTTATTTAATTAGAAAGAAAAATAACGAAGAATGACTCTGTGGCTGAAGACTAGAAGTAAATCCATAACCCTAAAATGTTAAGTATCCAGAAGGAAAGTAATGCCCCACAGAACGTATCTGCTTCACTTTATATTCCATGACTAGATGAAAGGAAAAGTAATTGGCCCCTGACCTTTAATAGCTTAGTATAGGAAATACTACGTCCACATGGACAAAATATTATGGCAACGAGAAGCATTACAGACTTTTAAGTCAATGCTATGCCACACTGCAATTAATCATTCAGTTGCTACTTGGAGGGAAAAAACATGTTCAGTATTCTATTTTCTTGTAAATATCTGGGAAGGGAGCATCCTTTAATACACACATTCAAAAACTGTTGCAACTCTGCTGGTTTTCTTGCTTGCTTATTTTGGAAGCACACGCCAAAAAGAAACTTCACTTTTAAGGTAGTGTTAGTTTGAATTTAATTAAGGCAGTAGTTGTTTTAATTCATTATGGAAAACCCTCCTCAAATTCCATAAAACATGCCAGAGCTAAAATTACCGTATTCAAGTATTCTGTGCAGATTCAAGTATTCTGTGCAAGTGGATTCTGAACTGAAATGCACAGAAGCCAACAGAAACACTTCCAAGGGGCTCTGGACCACGTCTGGGACCATGATATGTGAAGCTACTTAGTCTGCTTAACTTCCCATACATTTTACAGCATTTAGGTATCTGAACAGAAGAGCCTGAAAGCCTTCACAGAGCTTGACCACTCTGTTTACTAATCCTGCAGATTATTTTCCCTCAAAAACTTAGGTCATGAAAGCATTCCCACTCTTCAACAACAAAATCATTTTGCAGGTTATAGAATCAAGAAGTATTAAAACCAAAATATTCATGTTCAGATGCCCAAAATTCCACCTTTGAATGAGAGCACAATTCCAACTGCTCCCAGCAAAAAAGACAACTTACAGAAAATCATCATATCTGAAAGCCAAGATACTTTTTCTAGCACTCAGCTTAAAAACAATCATCTGAGAATCCATGAAAATCATATCCATTACTATATAGAGGCAAGTTAAAGATTTTGTTAAAGCAAACTTTGGTGTCTTAAAACAACATCAACAATGACCTAAAAAAGAGGTATATCTTTTTGCTAAGAAGATATTTCATACAGGAGGGGATATACAGAAAATCCTCTAAAGTTTTAAAATCAGTCATGAAAAGCCTTACAATTTTTGTTTAAACATGAAATTAATGAATTTCAATTTAATAATTTAAATTGTTCACAAGACTCCAGACCATCTTCTAGAACACTGTATTTTTTAGATGTAAATTTATAAGAGACCTGAAGAAATTACTGGTAGTTTGAGGTATGTCCCATTTATGCACATTTCAATAAATTAATTAGGCAATTACAGAAGCAGATAAGTAACAGCCAATCTTTCATAAACTCACAAACAAGTTGTCTCTTCCTTCTCAACTCTATCAAAAACCACCATTTTGCATTACCTTGGATAACACGCAAGCAAACAGAGGAGCAATTCAAAGTGATAAGCTGGCAGAGTAATATTAATCAAGAAACTTGTAAAACTAATGCTCTCTCTAAACTCTGTCAGTCCTGATTATTGAGAAAAATTTGAGAGCACTTTCCAAAGGGTATCTGGGAATCCAAATCAGTGATTCTACGAGACACTGCAAATTACCAACTGAAAAGAAAAATATGATTTTATGACAGATCAAAACCTTTTCTTCCTTCCCTCCTTCCTTTCCTTCCTTCTTCTGAAAGGCCCATTTCCCTCTTTTAGAAAAGAACACTACTCCTCTTCAACCTCCAACATACTAACAGGGCTTCCTCTCTCTGAATGAAAGAATATGCAAGCTGAGGAAGAGTGATCAACATCAATATTCACAGATTTCTGGTGATTTCACTGACATGAATTCGTATCATCATTAAACCTATAGGATTAAACAAATTATCAAATAAAATTGAAGTTGTTGTCCAAACCTGAAGGTAAAAAAAACTCATTTCTCAGCCAAAATTTAAATCAGGTGATAGTAAACTCCAAAAGCCGAACTTCTAAACTGCAGCAGCCATTATAGCGCACAAGATTTCCAGCGTGTACTATCATCGTTAATAACACTGGAAATCACATCAGAAAGGGTTGGACAATCTAACATTTAAAAGACCAAACACTGCCAAAGAAAAATTCTGAAAGAAAAGGAAGATTGGGAACACAAACTGTTGCATAGCTGAAGAATTTTCTATTTGTCTTTTTTGAATAACTGTCCATCTTAAAATATTCTTCATAAGCCTGCAACATAGAATATATATTAAAAAAAAGACAAAATTACTCCAGCAATGTTGAGAACATAAGTTAGAAAAATATCATAAGTTCTCTCAAATTGATTATGATGTAATTGTATCACAATGATTGATAATTATTGATTAGCTATGCTAATAATATCTAATTTATGCTAAAAATATCTTTCAATTGCTGCATTAAAAACAGTATATTGTTAGCACTGAAGATGGCTCTTAGCAGTATGCACAGAATTGCCTGGAAAAGCTAATACTTTATACAAAAGGAAGAAATTCGGATTAAAAAAATAATATATTCCTCAGAATTTTATCTTGGGCAGAAATACAAATAAAAATCTCATCACAAGATTTCAAGCCAAATGAAAAAAATCACTTGAGAAGCATTCAAACAAAATTTAGAGAGATTGAATACCACTAATAACCAGAGACCAGATGTCCAAATAATTTTAATGAATTGGTTAATTCGGAGTATTATACTAAAAAAACACATAGGCATTTCTTCTTCTAAAACTTTTAAGAACTTTTAAAAAGGCATGATTGACGATGATATCATTTTAAGACGGAATATAGTTTCCTTGATGCTATCATAGTGGAGCAAACATTATCCTATAGTCCAAGTTAGCAAGTACCACTAAAAAGATCGAAAATATTTTTTTTCCTCACCTTCTTCACTACAGAAAAAGGTGACAGAAAACAGTGAACAAAAAAATCGTGAACTTCAAGTAATGGAAAATTAGCAAATTCTTGACTCCTTTGCCTTTCATTAATGCAGTGAAAACATATTTGAGGTATGAAAACATACTTGAAGCATCAGCAGCCAATTGCTTCTTTTGAGAAACAAAAAAAAGACTCCAAATATTGAGTCATTTCTTGTGATGTAGGGACTAAACAGCATCAGTGCGAGGAGACTTAGCGTAGATCCCACCCCTATGACGCATTGCATTGCAGTGCCACAGAGATATGCCTTGCTGAAACCCAAATATTCAGAGCTGCGTCAAAAGCAAGCCAAATGGCATCAGTGCACAATTTTACCTAATGTGCTCAAAATTGCTTTCAGGACCACTCTATACGAACCTACTAACTCAAGGCTGGTAAATATTTACAGAACACCAAGTAGGTTTTACTAAACGAAAGCAATGCCACATGTGCTACGCTTGCAGAGTAAGGAATCGAGCATGATAATGCTGCCCTGGCTTAACAACATTCTGCAAGTTAGCTGAACTGTGTAATAGCACACAGCAATGTCATACAACTCGATTTGGTGTAAAAATGTCTTTCGTCAGGCTAAACTAAGTCAAATTCTTTCTTATTCATCACAAGATAAAAAGCCTACGCTTAGGCTGCTGGGGCTGAGCAGACGTACAGTTAATTGCTAAGCCCTGGCATAAGTCTAAGCAGCCAAACTTCCCAAAGTTACGCAACACAAGTTTAATGCTTCAGAGTAAGTTTTTTCTAATCTCAAAAATACATGTCACACAAAAATACATGCCAACTACATTTTTAAACCAAAACACACAAAACAACATTTAAACCTGTTACACAGGCTGTTAAACAGAGGCATCCACATTCTTCTTTAGATTTAAATTAATCCAACATAGCAATAAACCAAGAAAACTAAAAACAACGCATTGTTTGCCACAGCCAGTGATATCCTAGGAGTATCTGAGAATTTTCTGTATTTGGCCATTTGAATAATTCCAGGACTCATTCCTCAAAGAAGATTTGAATTGCAAGAGTGAATGAATTCAGAACAAGAGACTTCAAAGCAGGATCCTTTTTCAAAGGGGCTTTTAAAGGATGTTTTATATTTGGAATACTTAAATTTTCTGGCAAGTAGTCCCAGTTTAATATTGGGTAAGAGTGTTTTTTTTTTCCTCCCCCTCCACTGAACCTAGGAGGGATGGCAGATTCTATTTTAGGAAGAGCTTTGAAGATAAAGTGCTGGCAACAGCACAATTAAAACACAGGTCTGAAGAAACCAAATCCACAGCTCTTAATCGTTACTTTCAAATCCACTTGAGGCACGGAAGGATGTTGAAGGAGACTTTCTGAACAAGTGCATGTCATAAACCTGTCTGTAAACCACAACACTAAAGCTAAACCTGCTTGCTAGATCTGTAACACATGTGCATTTCTTTCACCTTTAAAAAACTCGACAGGTGAGGGGGTTGATAAGAACACTACAGCACATCTATATGACATTGCTGCACCAGGAGCATTTGGGGTAGGGGTGAATCCTGTCTGGTTTTAAATCATATGCAACTTAGATAATCTTTCCTGCACCACAATTGCTATTAAAATAATAGTTACTTCCTAAAAATCTGCAATGCATTACGTACACTATTTTATCAGAAATGTTTAAATACAGTTTAAAACCATAGTTAGCATTAGGATTACATTCTTCTCCATTCTGTCCCCTTGGCAGTAAAGAAATTTCACAAAATTGCCAGAGCAGTAGCATATTCTCTCTTCAGACACCATATTTTTACATTTACACACAGAAACTTGGAAAGGGGCACAGAATTATTTCACTTTTAAATCTCTTCCCCCTTCTGTACCCTAGGTTGCACCATTTTGTGTATGATGACTACCGATGAGAGCCAGAGCTTGACATGCAGCAGGAGTTAACAGTTTTAAAATCATCAGCAGCAACTGAACAAAGCAACATCTTCCATGGGAAAGAATTTAAATCCTACAAAGTCCCACACAAAGTCATTGCACAGAAACAATAATGTTACTTCCTTGCTTATATGTGAGAGAATTAACAAAGAAACTTTTAAAAGATTCCCTATGCAAATGAAAAAGCAAGGAAACTGCTCAACAAGACTTCAGTACAAGTCAAGAAAAAATGCAAGGAACAAAAGGAGAAAATAAGGAAAGGGGCTCCACCTTACATCACCTCTTGAACCTCTTGAACAAATCCTTCATTTTCCTACTCAGATACTTCCCGAAGTTTCTGCATCTACTTTCATTTCTCACAAAGCATTCTGCTTAGTCTCCTGCTAAGTACTTTTTAACTTAATTCCTTAACATGACAACACTTGGGTAACTGCACTATTTGTACAAATACCCTTGTCACTCTCTCTCCTTTTAGTAAGTATCAGAAAATTTCAAACCAGATCTAACAAAGAGAAGAGTTCTCAAAAAGCTTTGATTTCTCCAAGATTCACAGACCCAGGAAGCTGGATAAAAAGATCAGATGCCAATTAGATCTTTAACTGAAAGAATGGATGCCGCACAAATGCAATTCTTATCAGACTTCCGAGAATTCACACATACTGTGAGGGGAAATAGGAAATTAAAGCTTCCATTGGTGTTTGGAACTTAGACATAGAAAATCCAACTTTTGACACAAATTTTTGGTATGTCATACTTTTAGTTCACATGTTTCTAGCATAATTTGTTAACCTGTATCTCTCAATAGCATTAACAGCAGCTGAATCACAGAAATGAGCTTTTCACTTCAAACACTCTCAAGGACACAAGATCCAACACTAAGTATTTAGATAATTATTTACTACTTGTGACTACTCTTACTGAGAAAGCAAAGACTAAAGTTTCTGTTTCTGCCTTGCAGCTATAGTCATAAGAGTAGAACACAAAATTCTGAAATTCTACACATACAGTCAAATCCGCATGGAACGTGCAGTTTTTAATTCATTATCATGAAGCATCACTATCTCATTTTCCGTATCGTATGTGGTGCAGGATATTTACCTGGTGGGGGAATCAGAGGTGGAGCAGTACTGACAGTTGGAGGGGGTGGGAGGAAAGGAGGTGGTGGAAGGTGGGTAGGTGGAGCTCCTGGAGGGAAAAATGGAGGTGGCTTGGTAAAATTGTCTACTTCAGGATTAGATCGTTCTGAAAGAACCTGTAAAATATCAAACTATAGTTACAATTGCTACGTAAAAAGGGTAGAAGATAGGTTTCCTCTTTTTCCTACATCAGGAAAGTATTACTTATGCACCTAAAGGGCCATATTCAGACAGTTTAAGTTCTACCTCAAACCCTATGTTCAGTATCCCCTACTTGCTAAGCACCTCTGAGGGCCTAAGACCAGCCAATAGGATACAATAAACATAGGATTTTTGAGGGAATACAGGCCATCTGAATATGGCCCAAACCACCACCTTAAATTTATACGTAAAGGAAAATATTTCTTAAAAAAATCAATATAAAAAGCATGAAAAAAAACCAAGACTTTAAATTACTTAAACACTGTGAGAAGCTCAGCTGAAAAACACGCTGAAGTGTCTTCAGTATAAGCACTAAAATCCATTATTATTTTCATTGTTTAACCTTAACCTAAGTTGGCATGGAAACTCAGCTCAAGCACCAAGCAAACTAGATTCTTCTCCACATATAAGTCAGGAGAGGAGAAAGTGTGTTCAACCTTAACACATTTAGTTGTTTTCTGAAGATGATCCAAGCCCATAAAGAATAAAATCATAAAGACTAGTTTATAACTTACGGTAAAATATTACTATGTACATTTTTTAAAAATGTACAATCAACTATTTATTCCTTCAAAACTTATTTTTAAAAGACTATTTCTTAAACTGCGTATGAAGAGACTTTCAGCATGAGTCTGGCAGGAATAGGAGAGGAAAACATAGTCAGTTTAAATATTTATCTTTGTCAGATAGTAAACAAAATTCTATCCCTTGCATATCTAGTAGAGACGACGCCTCCTGGATTTTAAGTCTGCAATATTGCTCATTTCCTTTCAGGAAGTACAGTAAAGCATTTATCTTTTGAAATATATCAAATATTTCATCTTAATGCATTTCAATTAAGTGCCACAAATTTCCTCCTGAAATTAAAACTACTCGTCTATTTCTCATTTATACACATTGGAGTGTTTTAATCAGAAGCTAAGGTCAAAGCAAAAATGTGTTTTAGTCAAAGGTAGTGTGTGTAAATCTGCAGTATAAAACCTGTATATTGCTGTTTTCATTAGCACGCCGTCGTCCTTCCACCCTGCTGATAGTGATGGTCTGTCCAATCACATCTATTGTGCCAGATAATCGCCTGCAACACAGGACAAACCAGAATCAACAAGCAGAACTAGAAAGGAGATGGACTTCTCTTATTCTGAATGCCACAAGTTCCTTCTCCTGTACAAAACATAAAAGACTTTCTGAAGAACATAAAATGTGATAAATTTCATGAAATATGCAAGTGTGTAGAACAAAACAATGCAGCAAACACTCCTGTAGGATAAAGGATGACTGTCTCCACATTCTCCTTCCATCCCCAATAAGAAAATAAATCTATACTTTTGTCACCGATGAAAGAAAAACATAAGGAATAATACAGTGAGATCACCAAAAAACGTCAGTAAGGAAAGGGTATATTAAACAGAACTTCTAAAAAATCTAAAGTAAAATAGTTATAACTAATCATTACAAATAAATCTTAAACTGCAGAAACCATACTGAAGGATTCCATGGAAGATCAAATGAAGGTAAATTAGGAGGCAGAAATAAACATAAGCCAACTCTACCATGCATACAATAGATATTGCAGCACATATTGAACAAAATCACCCGTCATCCCTCTCGTCTCAGAATATACGGTAGTCTTGCATCAGATTCAAAGGAATGTTAGACCAGCCATTCATACTTCCGCTCCTCAGTTTTCCAAATGCAAAATATTTCTAAAACATTTGCATAGCTAAACACTACGTTCACCTTTTAAAGAAACTGGTGACAGAGCAGCAGAAGACTCACCACAGTCTCCCTTACAACCCAATCAGGCAATATATGAGCATAACAAGCTAAGAACACCTACCTTAGAAGTAGCTAGCAATGGATTTTTAGAGAAAGAAGAAAGGAGAACTGGCATACATATCATTTTTCCCTCCCAGTTTCTGCCAATCAAAAATTTAGGGACTTCCTATGCAACCTGACCACTGTGTTTAATAGTCCCTGATTAACTTGCAGTTGCACAATCTCTTTTGAACATACTTGTATTTTTAACCTCCAGCGATGAGATCTGTTTCAGCTATTTTTTGCCAGACAATTGTGTTTGGTGCCCTACAGTCCTTGTGTTAAAAAAACATCCTAAGAATAAAAAATCCCTGTTCTCTGGCACCTGTTTTCTTGATACCTCCGTTGTACCTCTTCACAGTCATCTCTCTCACAAGATGAACTAATCCACACCCTCCCCTTGTACAGAAGTGACTCTAACTTTCATTATTTGGTTCTTTTTTGTGCACCCTTCCTACCTCTTCTATAACCTTTCTGATATGATGTAAACAGAACCACAGATAATATTCAGCTCTCAGTGCATCACGGCTTCCTGTACTGCTATAATCACCTTTCTCATTTTGTTCCCCACTGCTCATGATGATGACTACCATTCTATTTGCTTGTTCTGGCTCACACTGGAAATTGAACTGACATTTGGGAAGTAGCAACAATAATTCCACGATCTCTTTCCCAACTGGTAACAGGTAATTACAGCCTATGACTACAGGTGATTAGGGCTGATTTTTCCAACTGTTTCCCCCCCTCTTTTTCCTCATATATTTATGATTCCTTATAGATTAACAATTTTCTCTAAAAAAAGCTAAACTGACTTTGAGTCACCTGCATTAACAAGAAAAAGAACAGCAGCTGATTCTGCTGGGAATGACTACAGAGGTTTCCTTAAAAACATAGCTGTTGCCCCCTGTGAAAAAATATTTTATTCCTATTTATAGGTAAATACATAAATAGATGTATATAACACTGTCATTCTGTAACACTATGAAATCCTTAACAATCTTTTTTTTAATTCTGTGTATGACTGGTACTTCTTTCCTCACGCTGAAGAAACAAGCTGTAATATTTGTTGAGTTCTCCACACCAAAAACCTAATCAGAAAAAAATATCATTATCAGCTTTGGGCAGAAAGGTGGCTACTAACTGCTGGTTAGCATAACTCTCTTTTTGCTCCACAATAGCTTGGTGTGAAACTAGATTACTTAGTAATTGACTTTAGTATTATTGCTCCATGGTTAACGGCATAAACAAATATAAGAGCAGTATCAGTAGCAAGATAACAGAACTTCTTGTTCCATTCGCTTGTTCCCGTCAGGTCTTGGGTGAGAGGACAATATGAACGATGAAATCTATTAGTTATTCCATAAATGAATCTGCAGCCTTGAACAAAATATTCTTTATCCTGGAAGAGATCTGTCTTCAATGTCTGAAGACTAGGTACTATTTAATTTCTTCAGATTCTCTCACACTTGAATGACATGCAATACAATTTCCTTATAACCCCAGAGAAAACTTGCTGCCTCCTTTAACAGGTGGGAAATGGAAATATGGACTGGGAACTGGTCTTTGGGCTCAAACTTGCAGGAAAGAACAGAAGCCAAAATTAAATCGTCGTGAATCTTGATAATAAAAAGAAGTAATTAATCTTAGTTAACATTATAAAAAAATCCATTACTTTTCTTTTTTCTCCTCAAGTCTTTCATCTGTCAAGTAGCGTTAAAAGCAAGCTACTGTATTTCTTCAGTCAAGGTGGATGTGAGCCTTGGTCTGCTGAACTAATTATAGCACTAATAACTACATAGGGTTAAATTTCTCCCCCAGTTTCAACTTTTTCTTCCAAATATATTTTAGAATTTCCAGATACACAAGTCAGATAGCAACTATATCTTCTCCACTTCCTATCCATACACATTTCACATTTCTCAAAGCCACGAAGGACATAATTGTTCCTTGGTGCTATTTCAACTTTCTCCCCCACATTCTCTGTATCTGCCTAATAAAAGCTCACAATATATTTTTTCTAATGATGAAAATATTACAAACTAATAAAATAATTAATAGACCAACTATGACAAACAGAATTTTCTTCACATACCAATGAAATCATACAGACTACTTTAAGCTCAGCTTTAACTCTAGCCTGCATGTGTATTTCTTTCTAACCTGGTGTTTCATGCTCTGTTTTAAGACTGTCTTCAGAAGTACTCACACAAATATAAACTGCTCGGTAAAGTAAGGATAAACTTCATGAATATTCACCATATTTTGGTGCCACATTCTAACAGAAAAGAATACTAATTTGAAGTAGGAGAAAGGTGAGATTTAGCTATAGACACACTAAAAAGAGCCAAATACAGTTAAGGATGAAGAGATTACAGCAATCCTGCTCCATTAGGGATGCTGACAAACACATCAAAAGCCTTCACACCAGGATCTCATTTTCATCTTCATAGCAAGAGTTCAAAGACCTCGTGCCCATTTCCTGACCCAGAGCAAGAACAGTCTTGTCCTTATTATATTTTTACAAAGTGATAATTCTACAGGAACAAACTCGGTAAGTCTTAGCTATCTCTTAAATATTTGACGTTTTTTTCTTGTGATAAACATTTTTGCACTGACTGTGAAGTAGTTATGGGTATAAAGTATTTGAAAAATGTTATAATTCTTATTTTATATAATCATAAAAATTACTACAATAATTGGAGTAGTTATGTATATAGATCACATGAATCAAGCTAAGGAAAATAGAATACAAAGTGCATTGTGGAAAACCAATATTTTACTACCAGTTATAAAAACACAAATTAAGTGAAACTAAAAAGAGCTTGAGAGACAAAGAAGAAACAAGGAGCACTGGCATCAGTGTGCCAGGAAATCTGCAGACATAAAATTATATTCTAAATTGGACCCTCATGTCTGGATGGCTATATATGAATGGCCATATAGAATCCTCTGCTTACTTTGAATTTGAAGAAGTGCATCTTATTTAGAAAAAAACACAACCTAGAATATAATTTTATAATGATAGAGTTCACGATGCCTGGTAAGTTATCCCAGAGTATGCTGGAATTAATGTGTGAATTTTAAATGCAAACGTACCTCACTTCAGTTTCCAAACCAGTCAATCTATTAAACTTATACTTGTTAGACTGGAGCTGTTCCTACTACAAAATTCTTAGCTCCCATTATGTACTCACATAGTCTGTTAAGAGAGGTATCTTTAAGCCTCAAAAAGCATCTGAGATCTTAACCACACAGCTGCTGACTGCATTTATAAAAAATTTTGTATTTGTTTCTTAACCTTTCAAAGCAGGACAAAAATGCAAAACTGATGGTAAAGACACGATGGCATTCCATGGGACACAAGCACTAACATTTAAAGCATAATCAAGTCTCTCAAAGTCTTCTATAGATCAGCCATTTGGAAACATACTCGAATAAAGGATTATAGGTGCCAAACCAGAAAATAGTATGGACAAATATCTGAATATCATCTCTTATAACTAAAACCTGGTATCTGTGACAATGTGGAACCACTATTTTGAAGATAGGAAGAATCTAAAGTATAGTTAATGTTCCTGTCTGCAGCCACAAAACAACCAAAATCCAGAAACCTAGCTTCACAGAGAATTTATAACTCTGTAATTTGTATACAGATAGAACAAAACCTATCTGCTTTGCAGCCCACAATTAATTCTAAAAGGAGGTTAAAAAGCAGGATTCACTTAGGTCAATTCCACTAGAAAATAAGGTATAAAATTACACTCCTAATTGTATGAGAGAAACAAAGGTACATCTGTGCCACACCTATATAAAGAACACCACAATAAAGAAAATTGACAATATTCATCAACAGCAAGATATATAGCAAGATGAAAGAAAGACTGGGAAAAGCTTTTAGGAAATTTCAGAATACAAATACAAAGAAAGAATGAAAAAATACTTCTAGTTTTTGTAAGAGATGTTCTTTTTTTTTTAATCTAGTAGACTACTAAACAAACACATTAATGCAAATAGCTGAGAGAATAGCTGAAAATTGGGATTACATGTTCCCAGTTTTGCCAGGCTGACAGCGCTGACCCCAACTGCTCAAATATCTACATTCCAATGCAGCTGAAAAAGCCACAGTAGACACTTGAGCACAAAGGATCAATTAAATTTCCCAGAAATAATATGAAGTTCATTGGCAGACTGCACACTTGGCATGATCCAAATGCTCTGTTGTCAGTGCTCGGCAATATTTGGGTTTACAGCTCCCTCCTGGATTTCATAGGAAGCTTATTAAGCACAACAGTTTGGAGGAAAAAAAGATGTCCAATGGTACAAGAGTATGACAACACATCTGTAAATTAAAGTGACATATACTATACAGCAGCCCTTCAAAGGATAAAACAAGTTTAAGAAATTTTCTAACATCCCAGCCTAAAAATCAAGACTTCTGGATTGTTTCAGCCTAAGTGCTGAAATAATCAACACCTGCTTTCTTAATCCTCCCCAGTAGTCTTGCATGGTATTCCAGCATGGCTGTACGTTGTCTGTATTTTGCTTTTAGTAACTAAAAGGCAAACACAGGTATTATAAAACAAATTGCTAAACCAACCGTGTTTCTCTACAAATTTTGTCAAACAACAAAACTTTGTGTCATTCTTCACTGTTACAGCTTATTTGGTTTCAGAGTTCTAAGACACTGCTTTTCCTCCAGCACCAATACCTTCTCTAATTATCTAAAACCTTACCCAAGAAAACTTTCATTTTACCTAACTTTAGTCCCTCTTGTATGTGAAATAAATCTCTTCTAAAGCAAGAAGTCCCTCAGGTGACCCACTGCTTGGCTCACTCCACTGTTTTACAGGGCTTCCACTTGGAAGCGATGCACTTGAAATTAAGGCTCTTTCTGTCTTCCACTGTTTGCACACTGTCAGCCAGCTCCTGGAATCAAGGCTGAAAACATCTGCAATGGACACCAGTGCAAGAGTACTGGGCACTGAAGTGATACATGCATCAACACCAACACTACAAGAATATCAGATGAGTCTGATGAGCATGCCTGTGCTCTACTCACTCTCACTGAACTAGTGTTTAACAATTATACATATATATATATATATACACATATATACATATATACACTTCATGATATCCACTGTTCTACCCAACAGCCCAAAGATTTCATTTCTTTAATGAGGGATGAGTTCAGGAATTTGCAGTCATACCCTGAAGTTGACAAATTCTCTATTTCCAAGACTGCAGTACGATGTCATTAAGTACTCCATTACAAGAGCTCGAGATCCAATAAAGGAAGGGACATGTTCATTTACAAATGGAGCAGCAGATGATGCCTCTGTCAAAAACTTTATCTTCACTAAGGCAAAAGAGGCATCTGAAGCATCCAGGATAGAACAGCTGAGCAGCTTCTAAAGAGGGCAAATACGAAGCCTTGGATCTTGACCAAGTCATAGCAAGCTGGCACATGGGGAATTTCAAAGACTGCTCGGCCAATTATTACCTGGCTTAATGGTAAGAAGTTAAACAGGCATTACTAGGTTTCTGTCTCAGTGCTGTGTGCAAAGAAAAGAAAGGACTTGCTTTGCCCCTTATACAGTCAGGGCACCTGGGATACAGATGCAATCCCAATGGATACACCCAATCATAAAAGGCAATCCACACGTGTGGGACACACATGAACCCACAGCAGAGTTCATGCAAAGTACAGCTTAAAAGGAACATTCCAGCAACTCAGTGAACAATTTCACTCTAATTAGCAAATGGTTATTTGTGAGCTATTCACACTATGAATACTGCCCTCCATGGAGATTTAATTCAGAAAGCTATCTCAATTTCTTATGGCAAGCTGAGCTTATTTTGCTCTTACACAGCAAAAAGAAATGGAAAAAAAAACCAATTTTCTAAATACACAGCTTCAGAAATCACTTATCTCCACCACATGTAAGGTAAAAAATTAACTGTTTTTTGAAATAACACTTTCCAGAATTCAGAAGTGGTCTAACTACTGGATGCCACTTTTATTCACTAGACTAGAGAACTAAGAATTATACTAGACTTTAGAAAACTTTATTTAGTATGTTGTGTTCCTTCTTATCCTGCTTATGCATTTTATACTTTATAACTTTTCTGAGCTCATTTACTGCTGATGGATATAAAAAAAGCAAACTAATTTAATACAAAAAGCAAGATTTTGATTTTATATACAGAACAGACATCTCTTCAAAATAATTCAATATCTATCTGAATTTCATCATTTAGCCTTGCCAGCTTATGAAACAAAAGAAACCTGTATTTTTTCATAGTAATGACATACCACAAATCCATTTTGTATAAAAATTCTGCTTAGAGAAAGGCCCAAGCACAGAGAACGCTGAGGAACAGGCTAATTTCTCCAAAAGCAAAATCCATCTACATGCAATGTACTTTTTAGCAATAACCCCAAAAAGCATAAATGGAAGTTAAAAAAACAACAGTATCTGACCGAACAAAGTTCTATGATAGAGAGCTATTCTAGATATTACAGTAATGAGAAAATACCTGGTTTTGCACCCAGCTTTTAAATGAAACTACTTATTGCTCTGCTACTAAATACTACCCTACAGACCTTGAAAGATGACATAAAGAAAAGTACTGCTGTACAAAACAGTAAGATATCTCAATGATCTGGCTGACTAGGACAGGTTTGAAATATGTCAAATTTTCTCCACAATCTAGAAAACTTTACACTCTTTAAAAGAGATTCCTTCAGTTTTTAACCTTAACTGTGACTATGCACAAAATGAATCTTAATTAATTGCATCTAGTGAACAAACATTCTATCCTGTACCATCTTCTTTGCATATGATGTGTATTTACTAAACCACTTCCATTATGTTCTAACTCCTCCTTCAGGGTTACACAACACTTTATGCTATTCAACAGCCCTAACTACCAAAAAATCATGACAAGAGGTTCGGGTTTCATTCCTAAAAAACTAATAGCTCAGATTAAGACTGTGATTGTTTATAAACTCAAGCAAAATTTCTCAGACATTCACAGTATGAACAAGCACTGAATTTTTCTTTGGACAAAACATTTAGGATGCAATTCTAGTGAAGCAGTAACTTTTATTTGCTGGTGAGCAATAACTCTGCTTCTATTTTGTAAACTGCAACTTCCATATCAGTAATGAATAATATTCCTGATAGACCTCAGAGAATTTTGGGGGGATGGGGGCCAAATTTAAATTGCCATCGTATGGAAGCATAAACTATACTCGAATGAAAAAAAAAGTGGACACGAAATTATTTTAACATTTGTTTACAAACAAACAAAAAGCAAAAAACACTATCTGTCCTCTGACTTCCCATTAAAGGGAAATATGTGCTGCAATATCTATGTGTAAAATTATCCATGAAGTGATGTGGCAGCCCTGACTAGTAAATGGGGAATTCAAATGCTAAATAAGGATCATGCCCTGATTTTTTTTTCTTACCTTAATTTGGGTGATTCGGCCCTCCTATATCGTTCCTGCCACTTTCCGATGCCTGAACTGGCTTTTCTGGAGGCAGTGCTTGTCTGTGACTGAGAAGAGGCGCTGTTTCTGGTGAGATAAATTGTCTAGGTCTTTCTTTTCTTGTGTCTCTATCTTTTCTGCTCTTTGAATTCCTCTTCTCCTCATTCCCAGCTCCTCACCAATTCCCACACCAATGTGACTATATCCAGTTGTACCAGTTTTCCCTCCCTTTCACCAAATATCAAATACTGCTAGAAGCTGAGAGACATTTTACTGCTGCGTGAGAAATGCTTCTAGCAATTTCACAATGATGCTCTACTGCAAATGCCTCATGGCATAAAAGCAATTATTTTAAATTATCATAGAGCTGAATTGTTGAAAAATTTCTGCCTACCTAAAATAAGCTCTTTAAAGAAAAAATAAATCCAATCCCATAAAACACTGCCTGGTTATAAAGAAATTAGTAATATAGTTTTCATATACAGAAAATAGTAACTGTATTCTGGAGAAGTCACTCAAGTAGAAGTATATAATCCATACAGTCGAGACATACTCACTGAGCTAGTCTTACGCTTTTGAGCACACCATTTTCTTTCAAAATCTCTTCTGACCACTTGGTAAAAACCCCTTCTTCTTTACACAAGAATGTACTTCAAGCCAGTGTATCCAAAACAGCAGATATTAAATATGGAAAGAAGTCAGCTTTGCCATGTAACAACTTACAATTACAGTACTCAGGCTAAATGTATATAAAATTGTCTATTCTGACCACTGGAACGCACAAGTGACACAACTGGAAACGTTCGTTTTGTTTTCGCTTTAGCTACACGATAGACCAACTTCATTTACTGGCTTTGCACTCTTAAAAGATAGCAAAGGTTGGGAAACCTATATAAAGTAAACTTAATTCCTGGAAAAAAACAGACAAGTCTGACGTTTCTGAGGAAAAAGCTAATTAACAACCAGTATACTATGTTTGAATCTCTAAAAACATCAGAAAGGCTGTCGCTTAAACTTGGAATTGCTAACTTCAGGCAGAAAAAAAAAGTAGCAGATAAAGGCATGATATAAAGACATCTATGGTAAGATATATTTATCCTAGCTAGAGCGTATGACAAAGATTTTGCTTATGAAGTCTATCCCATGCACATGTATGACCTTACTGTATTAAGCTTTTTCACAATAAATACAAATTTCACAGAATCACAGTCTATACAATATATTTTTCCAAAAATTTAAGCTGAACTGTAATTTAATATCCCAGTCAAACTACTTTTTAAAGTGTTCAGAGATTCTCTGTCCACTAATGAGGCGCATAAAGAATTGAAATCCTATAAGATCTGTACTAAATACAGATTTTCAATCATTTCCCTGTGAACAGGGCATTCAATTTTGAGAACTCTGTTACAAGAGCATCACAAATTAGAAGCAATTCAGAAAAGAAAAGTGAAAAAGATCATTACAGGGTTGGTACAAAGTTTGGAAGACAGACTACTTCTCAGACAAAGAAAAACTGACAAAAAAGTACTCAATTCTACTGAAAACAGAGCAGTATAACCTAATAGGTCAGAAAAGAATTTAGGCCTCCTGGAAGGCAACGAAAGGAAAATGCAAGCAAAAAAGTATCAAGTACAACTCCCGCCAGCCAAGACAAACATATCTGGGTGTTAAACTCAATCATAAAGGGTGGAATAAATAAACATGAGTGCCTGAGTTAGGCAACATACTTAATGCTGCACTAAAAGCAAGTCACAAACACTAATCTTCAACGGCTGCTGCTGAAAGTGTACAACCTGCTCTACTTCCCTTGCCATGCTGTATAATGCAATGACTTTTACTTTGTGGAAAACCAGAACTCCTAAATGAGATCACTTCATAACTAAAGTAAAGCAGAAGCATGGATTCATTCTCAGTCAAGTGCCAGGTATCAAATAGCAGTAGCTTACAATTAAGGACAGAACTTATTAAAGCCTGGGGCTGGAAGAAGGAGGGGAAGAAACTCTAGTAAGGAAATTATCCTCCCATTTCAAAGAAAGTGTAGTAAAATATTCAAATATGGAGAAGCTAAAGCTACCTTACAGGAAGAAGACTGGGTTCCAGGAATCCTTACAATTGTTGAAGTCATAGCTGCCCAATTCAGTTCTGGTTAACTGAAAAGGTGTCTTAGCTAATACCCACAGCTACAGAGCTGAAGACACTAGCTGGAGACATTCTGTTGGCCAAACAAATTTCTACACAGAAAACATGGTGTCATACATCAACACCTGGATTTTTATAGCTTCCTTGTTACTTGGTCCTGCTGATTTTCTCCCCTTTCTTTCTACATTCTCCTTTCTGAACCGCCAAGAAGGTAGCACAGCATTCCTGCGTAAAGGTGACTGAAAGCTAGAAGTGATTAGGATCACTCTTCCTATCACTTCTACCTATTACAGAAACATATTCTGTTTTTTTCCTACAAAAATCATGAAGTTGAAATACATTAAGGTAACAGTATAAAAAGTTTTTTGGTCTTGAGTTACAACTGTCTAACTGACCTGTTTGTTGGAATTCCTGATTTGAATAAGGCAGGAGGAGATGTGAAATCAGCTTTGGTCGACTGCACTGCCAACTCTTTCTCCAAATTTCCAGTTCTGCCCTGCTGTACCTTCAAAATAACGTTTTATCATTAGTTTGTTTTATCATTAGTTTAACCTCAGAAGTATAGTAGCCCCAACACTCAACACAGCACATAGCCAACACAAGAAGAAAGTCCAACTTTAATCAGATTTAAAAAGAACTAACACCTTTGCACAGCTTATAAAATTCTGTATTTTAAAAGGATATATTACTTAAGTACTGTATTTAGTATACATAAGAAGCAATGTGCCAGAGAACAATTTATTAGAAAAAAGTAGACAGTTTTACTATTTATTTTCAAAGCATTTGATTTGGACATGAACAACAGACCCAACTGATTTTCCTGGAGAATTTCCTGTATGAACAAAATAAGACCTTAATTTTTAAAGAAGCAAAATGATTAAAAAACAAAAACAAAAATAACTTCATAATCTTAATGACAGAAATATGTAACAAGTCTGCTACCCAACAATAAACTATGAGACAAGAAAGCAAATCCATTCTGTGTTTGCTTTACTGACAAGAAGTTCTAGTAACTACTTAATTTCCAAGTCACACCAGGAATAGTCACCTCCTACTCTGGATTATGCAAACATTACAAGGTTTTTCATTAGTTTGAATTAAATACTTCAAAAGCATACTGCTGTTTCTGTAGTATTGCAAAATTCCAAAGACACATTATTAAAGCTATGCAAGACCTTTGCTGCAAGTAATTCAAGTACTGTTTGACTTCAGCAGCACATCAAGTATGAAAGAAAAACCCAAATGGGTTAGCATTAAAGACAAACCTGTACAGACTAAGCTTTTAAAGATACTCCATCAACCACATAGCTACAACACTGAGTTTGTTTTTTTTTTTAATAAAAAGTGCCCTTCCAAGTGGAAACAAAGGAAAAAAAAAAAATCAAACTATTCTGAAGCTATTAGCCAAAATTGCATTAATCATTAAGACAGCTCAAACCCCAACCTTTTAAACTTAAAAGGAAGTCTTTTAACAACACACACAAAAATTTAAATCCTAAAACCATAAAAGCATTTTCCATGTATTTAACTTGAATGTTTAGTTATCTAAAAACCCTGGTATCTAACAGTTTCATAAGTAGCAATATATGCTAATTACTATATGGAAATCTAGCTAGTTCATTCATGATGTAACATCACATAGGCTCTGTTCTCACAGCTTTTGTACGCCAGTGAACTACTTTAAGTTTTTTGCAGAATCTCATTTCTAATCACAGACGCCTCTGTCCCAAATCCACAAAAACACACATAAGTATTTAAGATTCCTTAAAAATTGAATTAACTTTAGTATCCAGAAATATGAAAACCTTTTAATACTGAAAACAATAGGTTTGGTTTAAGTATTTATATGAAAAATCTGTAAGACTTCTATTAATTAATGAGTAACTGGAAAATGTAGGAGACGGTCTTGTCAGTTATAGAAGATTCACCCAAACATACCATGGAAATGATGTGAGACTTCATATTTCAGAAGAATAGAAATAATTATTAACAAAATAACAATTATATCTACATTCCTTATAAAATGCATTACAAGCTCTTTCTTACTTCATCTCTTACAACACAATTATTATCTGTACTGTACCATCAGTGGACCTCCAGAAACTCCATAGAGTCAATACTGAGACAAAAACAGGGGGAGCTTTGGTTTGGAATACTTACCCTTCTTCCTTCAGGGCAACAATTCGAAAACAGTTGAGAGTACAGTCACTCATCAGCTACAATGGCAAATCGTAACTCCCACTATCCTGCATTTCCACCATTCCGTAACACTATTAGTATGATAAATGAGGAAGGCGAGTAGCCCCGCAAGCTTCTGATCTGTTCTTGCTAAGATAAAGTTAAAATGACTGGATACCCTCAAGTAGCGTACGAGGGGAAACAAATGATACCAAAAATACCTGTCTACAATTGACACTTCTGTTACAGGAGTATACAGAAGAAAGCAACAAACAGTTCCAAGTCAGTTTAATGAGAGTTCAAGAACAAAACTGTCTGCATACTGAAAATAAACAAAATAAATAACGTGTGTATTTTAACTTCAGAGTCGAACAAAAGAGTAATTTAGAAAACAAGTTGAAAACAATGTTCAATTCTAAAGATAAATCCCGTCATATAGATTTTCCTGCTCCCTGCATATCAGCCCTTCCTAAAGGAAAGATGATATATATAACTTGATTTATTGTCATCTAATCCCAAAAGGACAACAGGAAAATATGAAAGATTGATTTTCACATCTCAGAGTTGCCAAGGATAAGTGTTACAAAACAAAATAAGAGCTACAAGGCCACAGGAAAAATAAACATGCCATAATCTACAAAAGCTTCCCCAGCACATCTGCACAAATTCTTTAATCTGCACAAACAAATGCGCTACAACTAAAAATAAACCATCACATAAAGAAAAATTAGTCTCACTAGGAAATTTGTTAGTACACCAGGCCACTAACTCACATGCTTGCAGAAGGATGACGAACAAAGCAACACCTTTTAATCAGCATTTTGTGACATATGCAGAAAGTCACTGATGTAAGATGATAGTTTGAAATAATGGCTGTGTCCTTTTCAGTTGTTCTTCTATCAGGCTGTGTCGGCATGGGAAGCAATACTCAACAAAAATGAGAGCAACCAACAAAAGTTTACTAAAATTCACCTTAAAAAGATGGTATCTGCCATCGAGAATCTCTGCACTTGGTGTTACTTCCATAGCATTGTCTTCAGCCTAAGTTAAATAACACATTGCCCATTAAGATACCATACAACTCTTAACTCATGGGCCACATTCTGAGTAATGGACAGGTGCGGTCTAGCTGTAGCTAGGCTGTGACACTATCCACACAAATTGCCAGAAAAGCAACACAAGAACATTCTAGGCTTAGGGTGGGCAGTCAGGTGCAAACTTTACAACAAATGGGGCAAAACAAGCTTATGACACACAAGCAGCTTTACAGGGGAAAAAAGCGTGTAGAATACCACAAAAAGTTGTAGTAATTACCGTAATTTTATTTGTGGTTGAGGTAACTGGTAAAATTTCAAGACCCATTCGTATCCTCTTTTGTTTTTCACAGTAAGCTTTCCAAGTATCTTCATTAAACCCATAGTTGAAATAATCAGAGAGATCAGCCCCTTTAAATAGAAAAGCACAAGTTTTTAGGACATTGCAAAATTCATCTTTTATTTTTCCTCACTGAATACGTATCTCTATTTACAGCATCAAAATGGATTAGGTATTGATCCAAAGCCACACTACTGAAATGTACAAAATCAGAAAAGGTAGAGTGTTCGTGGCTAAAACTAAAGGAACATTAACACTGAGTCAGAAAGAGTATATTGCCCAGCATCCTGTCTCTGGGATCAATAACAGGTGTCTACAGAATATCAGAAGATATTATAATCCCTGTATTTTTATAATAGGATAAATGTTAAGATCTATAGCTTTGCTGTATGTTCAATGAAGAACCACTCTCTGCTGCACGTTCTGTATTTGACTCCTTGTTTCAATGACTCCTAGCTTAATTTGATGCCATTAAGTACTTCTATTGTAAGAGAGATTAGACATACTAAAACGTCCAAACAACAGAATATTATCAAAGACTTTTTTTTTTTCCATTTTGAAGATGCTATTTCCATTGCCAAAGCAGTATATAAACACTAGAATAAACTATGCGCAGCAGCAAGAGATACTGCCAATAACAAAACAAAACTGCTGGTATTAAACAAGTCTGGCCTAATCACTTGGGCCAACTGGACAATACACACAGGACACTCACAGAGTCCATGTGATACCAACTTCTTCAAGGCTTATGGATGTCTGCGTGTGAACACAAAGAAGTACAAGCAGTTATGTTTCACTGCTCTGTTTGCTCGAACCTGCTAGAACTATTTTCCTTTCTGCTTTATTTTCTGTAACATGGCACAAACCAAGGGCAGTAATATCCACAGACACGCAGATTTCCAAGGAGATTTCAGCATATATATGAATTTTTTAAAAAGGGCATGTCCTACAGTCTCTTTTTGCTGACGTACACGTGGGATGCATACTAAGAAACATGGTACACCCACACACTGTGGGACAACACAAAGGCAACAGGTAACTTATCTGCTTTTTCTAAGTCATGTTGTACAGTACCTTCTAGCTATAGGGTAGAAAATTTCTACATCTAGTAAATAGGAATTGCTATTAAAATAACCTTCTAAATACCTCATATCAATTAATGTAAACCAGAACATTACCTGGCTTTCTCCAAGGCTTATCTTCAAAAGAGTCTAAATCTACTTCCAGAAGCGGCACACCATTAATACTCCCTGGTGCATCTAGATCCACCCCTTTAACTTTTACACCTGTGAAGGAAAGTTACAAAGTTAGAGCTTCATGTCTCTGCTAAGAAGAGTTTTAATAGTTGTAACACTTAACAAAAAAGTTAAAGGCCAGATTTATTCCAAACAAGAAGTTTTGGAAAGAAAAGTTACTTCCTTCATCCAAAACATATGCTTTTAGAACCTCCTATGTCCCTTATGCATCAAAATCACTTTTCATGCAAAGCTATACAGACAACAACATTTAAATAAGAAAATGTGAATTAAACAGATGACTATTTAAAGAATCCATTCATTAATAACCCATGGAAAATGAGTTTTAAGCACAGAAAGCCTTACTGTAGTCCCACAGTTAGAAGTGATCACATACTCTCCACCCTGAACTCAGATTTTGTATATTCCTATAAACATGTGTGCCACAGCTTAACTTTGTGAATTCGTGGATCACAAGAATTACTTGTTTTGCACTACCAGGAATACCTGTAACTCCGTCTGTTGCTCCTTTTCCAGGTAGCTTATCTAAACTAGACAATTTACAGGCGGACAATAAAAGACATCATGACAGGCTTCCTATGTATCAATTCTGATAGCTATCATCAGCTTAATAATATTTATGCCATTAATCACTGATGATATTCAAAGTAAATTTTCAGCAAAGACTACAGAATTATCTGCATATAACTACATTTACCTTAAATAATGGCAGTAAGTGCCCTGAGAACCCAACTGTTTAAGATTGCCTGATTAAAACTAAATAATAAAAAAATAAAATTGTCCACTCTCTGCAAACAATGCCACTCAAGACAGAAAGAGACATGTACATGCAAGAAGGTTTTAGATGCACTTAACGAAAGCAAAGCAATAAACATTGAACAGTTTAAGAACACTAGTAATTTCACATTTGTTTAAATCACTGTCATCACACTGGAACATTCTGCAAGAATTCTCTAAAAAAATACAGACTAAACAAGCACAGACAACCACAGACAATGCATCGTTACTGAATCTTCTGAATTTTTGGTAATACTATTGTGTACATTTTCTTACCAGAAGATCCATAAACTCGTCCTCCTGTCTTAATATTGAGATTCACAGGAGCTGCTCCATAACTTAAAGAAATTAACAAAAAAGAATTAGACAGAGAAAACTCTAAAACAGAAGAAAATACAAAACAAGAGTTAGCTAGATCCAGAAACAAACTGGACCCAGGCTCAATCGCCATCCTGAATCTCTAGCTTTCCAAGCTGGTAACTGTAAAAGTAAAGAGATCAGCCTAGGAGCAAGAGAGAGTACCTTTCTATGCTCAGTAGCAACTTCTCCAACTAATAAACAGTTGTGAAGCAAGTCCCAGTCACTCCTCCTGAGTTGAAAGGATAAAGACCTTGATACAAACAAGAATGGACAGGACCAGAAGAAGAGAAAAAGGAGAAACGAAATTCATTTAGGGATACAGATGACACTCTGGGGATTAGGGTAAAAAACAAAAAACAAAAACAAAAACAAAAAAAAAAAAAAAGAGAGGATTTAGACAGATCCTTTGCTGCTTTCATTATTATTCCATTTAATCTGTACAGAAGTGGAAATACAAGCATTTCTTTAAAATGACTGAAAGGTTTTTTCATTGTGCTTCTGGCAATTATCTATCTGTGCGACCAACAGAAAAATATGTGTAATTTCACTTTCTAAAATACTTGAGAGCTTTCATCATAAAAATGTACTCAGAAACCTAGACACTGAATGGATTTAACTACTTTAGGAATTACAATATTGTTCTTTTGGAACAGTAAGAGCTAGCTTTCACAACCACCTGTGTGCAAAGTAGCTTATCCTCATAAGTGGTATCAACCCATAAATATGAGATAAACATATAATAAGAAGGCAGTGCATAGTTTACAGTACCACTTCCATGCAGTTTTTTCATTCAAGTTTGTGCTACAACAGTACAAAACATTGACACAAAACACTTATCCTTCTGATCTCCCATGCTGTATTTGTGCATGACTTTCTCAAATAAATCTTTCTTTTTTTTTTTTTTTTTTTTTAAAAGTGGTTGACTACTATACAAAACATAATTTAATCCTATGGAGGAACTTGCTGTAATGAAGTTAAAATGAACAGAAATGTTGAGCTTGTTTTAGAAGACTGCCCTTCCATGAACTTTCTGCCAAATTTGCCCAGAAAAGATTTTTCACAGAACAACTATTTCAATATAAAACTTTCTACTCAAATTAGATTCAGAAGCATCTGCTTATTGTTTTTTGTATTCATGGAAAGAGCATCAGCAAATTCACTAAGAATATAAATTTAGTTTTGCTTTAGTCTCACAAAATTTGAGGTCACTCTCTACACCACAGGCATACTGCAAGTTATTGAAAACAGACAAAGAACTGAAAGAATTGCTATTTTTGATATTACTTTGATTTGCATAGTTACCTTAGGATATGATCTACTGAAAGTTTAAAAAGATTATGTTTCAAAAATGAATGAATTACCTGAATTTAGAAGTTAAAAATACAATAATATATATGTCAGATCTACCTGCACACCTATAATAATTTGAATTAAAAGAAGACACCCTAATAACTTTTAATAAGCATAAGAACGTTAGGATTGCCAAGACAAACAAGCAAACTACTTCCCTCAAAAAAGTTCTGTGTAACAAAAAATAGTATTTCATTATTTTGGGTAAAATTAACACTCTTCAAAAGTGTTCAGTGAAAAGCAAACCCTTTATCAACTGATGAAGGAACATGGGGCAATAGCAGTAGCAAAAAAAATTCTTGTATGACACAAATCCCTAACCCATGATCTTGAGAATTCATCTCCAGAGACTGGCAGCTGCATCCTTAAGTACATTAAAATCTTATTTGAGAACATCAATAGGAACTGAAACTACAGAGTTCTACTTAGAACTGTATCCATGACAAATAGGACCAGGGACAAATGTTTCCAATGTTCTCTGTGCTCACCACTCTACCATTTGCAACAAAAATATCAAGGTCACAAATAGGACTCTAAAAATGCTACGTAACATAGCTGTTCCATAATAAAAACCAACTCTCTAGTTTACAAACATTTAATGCAATTATTTCTCAAAGTTCGAGAACAAAATTTAACTCATACAACAGCTCCTCCTTTAAGACATTTCGCTGATTTCTTTTCACCCTTTTTTTTTTGTTTTCAAGTCAGTATATCATTACAAACATTTTGTTAAAGAGCTGAAAAAACTAAATTGAGGTTACCTATGAATAAAATTTGATATTGACAGGTATTAAAAAGCCTGAATTAATAATCAAATGTAATCTTTAAAGTCCCTCCAGTTAATATTTGCAAATAACTTACCTATACTGTGGAGCTCCCGTTTTAATATCCCCTATGGTGACTTGAACATCATCTTCATCATCATCACTATCACTATCACTGTCATCCTCAGCCTCAGTCACCTTCTACAAAAGAAAAAAGTCACTTAACTTACAGTAAAAAAATAATCCAGACAAAACTACCCATTCTAGACATCTTTAATAGAAGAAAATTCTCCTTTTCCTAAATCTCAGAACTGAGTAACATGAGCAGAAAAGTTAGACTCATCTGTTCAAATGCTACAAATATCGGAAGTATCTGGATCAAAACAGGTAAGTATCTTCAAAACTAAGCTTCTGTTTCTGAAACATGACATTTCCTAAATAAGCATAAAACTGTTTCCACTGTCTAGTATCTTCTTCCCTCTACCTAGCTCATACACACCAGTTCTACTGTTACCTCATCACTCAGGAAAGAACTTAAGGGTATGTGACACTAGCTTCTTGCCTCCTCAATTATATATCCAGAACAACTCATAAACAAACACTTTTCCAGTTGCAGAAGAACATTGCTCTTTAGAGAAATCTATTCGATTCATAACATTAGTAAACTTTAAATAAAATACTTGAGATTTTTAAGTGAACAGGCTGAAAAAACAGTACAAGAGCACACTGCACGCTGTTCTGTCCCATGGCTTTCAAGCTTGCTGGTAAATAACCATTCATACCAGTTCATACCAATAGTTCACCTAGCCCAGTGTACTGGATGTATTTCTCTTCCTCTCCCCTGCCCCCCAAACCCCTCCAAGACCATGGGGAAGGGAAAAAACAGAGCAAACATGTATGATATTCCTCCCTAACACTCTTTCAGCTGCTGACTATCATCAGCTGAGGGCATTTCATAAGCCACTCACAGTGTGTCTATTTTAACCCCCAATGGGTCTTTGTTTCAAGTACTTCCCCAGACTTCCCCTGAACTCATAAAAACTTCCTGCAGCCATATTCTCTTTAGCAAGGAGTTCCACAGCACAGTCTGCTGCATGAAGTCCCAACCTCGTCTTTTATTTGTTTTTATCCTGGCTCTTATGACTTTCACTTAATAGTCCCAGTTTTCATACTGAAAGGGATCGTGACGCGTTAATTCCTATTTACAGTCTGCATACGTGACTTTGTTAACCTCCATCATATCCCACATACATCTCTCTTCCAGGTTGTTCAACCATTTGTTACCCAGAAGTTACTCTGATTACTCTTGCTGCCTTTCTTCTCTTAACTTTTTCCAGTTGAAGTACAGCCTTCATGGTGTGAGGGGAACAGAACTGCACACAGAATTCAGGGTGTGACTGAAATATGAATTTACGTAGTGGGAAAATGGTATCTTCTGTTTTGTTCTCTATTCACTTTCTGCTACAGCCCAAAATTTGACTCCTTTTTAGACTCCAGACAAGCACTTAAATGACATTTTCATGGATCTTTCCACATAGCTTAGCGGCTTCCTTGTAAGTGGTAATGATCAGCACAGAGACCATCAATGTACTCATAAAGCTGTTTTTCCTCCCATGAATATCACTCTTCTTCTTCTACACAGAATTTCAACAACCATCTACTAACCCACTCAGTTCTTTGCAGATAGTACTTGTTCTTAGTATCCTGAATAACTCTATAACATCAGAAAACTTGTGGTTCTGCAACTTAACCGCTTTACCAAAGAATTTATAAACACATTGAGCAGCACAGGCTATGCACAACACTCCAGACAATCACCAGTGGAGGTGACCCTTCTGTCACTGAAAATGGAATCTTTACTTCTACCCTCTGTTTTCTCTCTTTTACTCATCAATTATCCATTCCAGACTTTTGCTCATATCCTGTAGCTCATTACTTTTCTTAAAATCCTTTGGTGAGGAACTTCCTTAAAAATTTTGTGATCAGCCAAATCACCCCTATCCACGTCACTGTTGAATCATTCAGCAAGAGGCTAAACACACCAAAACCATGTTGGTTCTATCCAGGTAGCCTGCAGTTATCCACGTGCAGCTGAGCTCTCGTCCTAATCTGTCTACTAACTTGCCTGGTACATAAATCAGACAAAAATAAGCAGCTGCTTGGAAGATAAGTTGAAGTGCAGTTCATCCTTGCTATACAACATTAGCATAATTTACTTAACACCGAAGAGTCTAATCAAGGGGAAAAAAAACTCTATTGCTTTAATCAGAATAGATCTTTTGTAAATGACAGCTGACAGTCAGACAGAAGACAGTCTTTCAATGCCCCACCGCTGAGAACAAGTTCACCATTCCCTTACGTGGCAACCCACACAGTAGTGAGCCATTACAAATGCATCAAAGAGAAAATAAAGTTTTGTCTGGAGCATGTATCTTTTCAACCAAAACCAATTTCACTCATAAACAATGATTTCTTAGTTCCCCCCTCACAGAACTACTAACCTTTTCTTATTCAAGCAACTTGAACACCATGCATTTCTTCTACGTTGCTGCTGACCCTTAATGTGCACCTTTCCCATTTTCTGATTTTACCATGACGTACCCAATTATATGCAGATGTTCTAATAATATCCTAATGATGCTAGGTTTTATAGAGGTGAAAAATATAAAGAAACGCAAGTATAAAAATAACCCTAAGGAAGGAAACTGAGCTAATGGGAACTTTCAGAAATATTTTAAAATTAAAGCCACTGTCCATGTACAGTATTAGAATCAGCATGAAAAACCTCTGGTGCACTTACAATAAAGAGCTTTTCAGTTTGAACATGTAGCTTTCTTCCCAACTTTAAATAAGTTTGAATATCTTTCATAAAGTATTAGGCCTACTGAAGAAAAATACAGTTTAGAAAGAAGCCAGCCCTTGAAACTTGCACAAATATAATGATAATGTTTTTTGCATCACTTAAGAGAATTATTCCAAGATATCAAGCTAAAAAATCTCAGTGAAGTACAATTACAGTTTTTTCATAGAACAGCCTTAAGTCGTTCCCATCCACAGTGAACTGAGGCCTTTTATCAACGTTGCAACTGTAAATCTATTTCTTGGTCCTTTCCTTCATCATAACTCTGAAAATGTAAGACTAACATACTGAACGTTGAAGACTGCTACCAAAACAAGTCTGCTATGTTGCCTCTAAAAGGCACACGTCATTCACCTTTTGATTCATATTTTCACATAGTTCTGCAAATGTTTGTTATTTATCATGTTAAAAAAAAAAAAAATGACCAGAGGATTTTATTTTCCTATCAGTGAGGAAAAATAGGGAGAGTACCATTTTCAAAAAGATGCCTTTGGGAGAAGACAGATGTCTCGAAGCACCAGTTTCCCCCTAAAAAAAACTGAAATACTATTTATTTATTTTCCGTAAGTTAGTATTAAAAAGTGGACTGCAGCTGGAAATTGGATTTCCTAATTTAGTAGTTTCTACAGAGTTTCTTCAGATAGTGTCAAATACCTTTCACAAAAAAAAGTCAAAGGTGTACACTTATGCATCAATTCATTTAATATCTAAGTCCCAGCCAAATAACGATTACCCAATAAATCAAAACAAATTAAAGCAGTATTTCAAAAACCCATTTAAAAGTACCGTTTTCACAACACCATTTTCTGCAGCTTCCTCTTCACTTCCAGGTGGGGGTGGAACACTTAAACAAAAATGGGAAAAAATAAAACTAGTTATATATGCACATATTATTCCATACATCAGCTAATGATGAAAAAGCACTGATACATCATTCTGGAGAACAGAAAAAGTTCAACTTATCTTTTGCATTAATTTGAAAAAAAAAATCAAATTGAAAAAATTTCTCAAAGAAAATAACTTTATATTACCAGATTACTATTTGGCGGTCACAAATCATACTAACTGGATGTTCGTAGAATACTTTGAAGCAGTAAGGTGCTATACCTGGATCCTCTTTTGAAATCAAAGTGAAATATTTCATAACATATGAAGGAAGTTTTTTTTTCCCTGCAGATTGATACTTTTCAAAGACATCATGGAAAAATACATTTAAATACCCATAGATAAGACAGCACTGAAGCAAGATTCCCACACCTGCACTGAAGTCTTCTACCAATGAGACTGGCTACAATTCAATAATGAATTCAATTATATTTTAACTATAGATTGAAAACTGAAAAAATTCAAAACTACTGGTTCATCTGAAATGACCAGCACTGTCAAATTCATGCAAATGAGTTGTCTCACTAGACTCTTACCTACTGCTCTTTCTGACACAGCAATATTTTAATTTCCACAGTTCCATTAACTTTGTTCAAATGTTGCATTACAAATAGCTGTGTAAGCAGGAAGCCATTTAGAAACAATATTCTTCCACTGAAAACATATTTTTTGGACTCTGCAATGGAGTGAGCAGCTGTCAGTTTTTACCAAATAGGAACTGGAAGGTGGAGAATGATTTTGATCCCACCATCTGTTGGCAAAATACCCACTCATGAGTGTTGCATCAAAACCCAACCCAATGCAGGCATGGCCCTGGGACTCAAGCTTAACTATTTAATTTCATCACCCAGTAAAATGACAGACTAGCAACAGAAACTGAATAAAACCTCACTGTTTTTATATACGGCAAACACCAAAACTGAGAGGCCAGAGACCAAAACTTTTAATAGGGAAACTGCTGCCATGCCTCCGGAGTTCCAAGCACATAAGAAACATTAGCCACAATTTGTTCCTCTTTTCAGTCCTCAACTATGTACTGAGGCCAACAACCAAGATAGACTCTACTGACCAGAATCTACAGTAAAACACCACTAAAGATAATTTTGTTTGCCATACAAATAAGTTTCTTAAACAACAGTACTACTAACAAAAGGTGTCAGGTCAAGAAAAGATAACCAAACAGATGGAATCAATTGATAAGGAATAGCTTCCAAATAAGGAGCAAATAAGTAATTCATTATCCTGGAAAAGAGAACATTCAGGGTAAATGCAACAGAGGTCTGAAAACTTTTATGTGACATGGAAAAGGGTGAACAGGAAACAACTCTGTTTTTTTTACTACAGGAATCAATGGGAATCAAATAATTGCATCTAGTAGCAGTTCCAAGATGGTATCATACACAGTCCATTAGTGGAAGGCATTACTGCAATAATGTGCCTGTCAAAAACTTCCATCAGTTCAAAAAAAAAAAAAGCAACTGAGCAAGCTTAGGGACACAAAGTCCACCAAGGGTTACTAAACTCAACAGTTCTCAGCGGAAAATCTCTGCAGACTGCAGGAGGCATTTATAGAAAATAACAACGCATTTGTTCTTGCACTGGCTTCTCCTTTATTTGTTTAATTTCAACTTACCTTTACAATCTACAGTTTCCATAGTTCGTCAATTGTGAGCCTTCTCTCATTCAGTGTGAAATACAGACTCCCATTTCAGTCAACCCTTGTTACCAACCTCCACCAACCAACCCAGCTAGGTTTTCAAAGGAAAATCATAAATCAGGCAGGCTTCCCCAAATACTTGCAAAGCTTTTTGTAACTTTATTTCAAAGACTTGCTTACCAATCAAAAAATGTGTTACAGGAGCTATACATCAAACTAGCTGGTAATCTCATTGCTCCCCTGTATTCCTCTTTTTGTAAATATACTGAAAACTTCTTGGGGGAGAAAGGCTGTCTTATTCTTAATTTCTAAATCATCTAGAAATGCACAATGATTACAAAAGTAAAAGACCTGCTGGCATTTCGTAAAGAGCTACTGATGTCCATACAGTTGAAACTTAAAAAAACATTCATATTCAAGTATCACAATTTCCCAGGTAAAACCATCTCACAGAAAAGCCAAGTCATTGCAGCAGACAAAATGTACTATGGTAAGGGGATTTTCAAAAACACCAGTATGAGTAATCAGGCACTATGGACTTTAAAGCAGCCGGGAGAAGGAATATTGTGTATATAATTTATGCACGGCCACACTACAGGATTTCCAGCTGACAAAATACTCACCTAGCTTTTTCTTCTTCTGGTCTCTCTGCTTCATTTTCATCTACAAGATAGAAGAAAGACAGCCGATATGAATAAAACCCCTGGGTTGCAACTGCAGCAGGTATCTCGCCATGCAGATCACTAGGCAACTTCTCAGTTTACTACCGAGTAACACGAGGCCTTTCCATAACGTGTTATAGAAGCGACTGAGCAGACCCCTGAGCCCCTGCCGCGCTCCACGCTGACAGGCCGACCACAGGATCAGGGGTTAGCTTACCGCCTTGAGCTGTGTCTGAACGCACAGAAGTCCCCGAAGTTGCAAACAAAGTTGTCACAGAGGACTTTAAGCCTGCCTCACCACGTGAGGGCCGGGACCCCTGGCAGGGGCGCACCAGCGAGGCGCACCGGGGCCGGGCACCGCCGCTCCACGGCTGCG